>JARHVA010000845.1:3515000-4115000 GCA_037957365.1 Torreya grandis
GTTTATGTTTTCAAGTCATGTGTGGTAAATGTGTGTCAAGCTTGTCATTGTTCAATACTAAAGACCAAATTTTATAATCTAAAAATTCGCACATATTATTATAGTAATGGAATTTATAGATTAAAAGGATAAAATTTACCTAAGTTTACAACACATTTTTTATTTGGTATGAATCTCCAATTCACTCAATAGGAAAACTTGTAATCATGTGTAGTCAATGTCCATAGATTGACTATTTTAATCTAAAACTAATCTTTTGAAATTTAAATGAACAAGGTTTAGATTAAACCTATGTGTTGATGAGAAAAATGTTTCTATTTTAAATCAATATAGATGATGCTTACTTGTTAAATCATGGGAGAAACTTTGCTTCCTTACTGAAACACATAGAGAGTTTGGGTCATTGTGCCCCAAATTTGTACTTTACAAGCTCTTGGGTTAAGAAGACAAATTGACCCAACCATCATGAATGGGGGGAAATTTTAATAATTTAATAACCTAAATAGTTACACAATTAAATAGATAATCATTAGGATAGATCCACTCAAATAAAATAAATCAACCATTACATGTGGCTTATAGATTAAATTTTATAGTTTCACTCAAGTTCGATCCATGTAGACAGATTTTTTTTAAAAAATGGAATGGAAATTTTTTATGCCCCCATCATGAACATATTTTTTATGTATAATTTAATTCAATGTATAATATAATGCATGGTTGTAAGATAATAAACATTTTCATGCCCCCATCATGACTACAAATATGATAATTGTGAAGTGCAATGAAAAACATTTTCCACTCAACTATAAAATGTACTATTATGTATGTATCATGTATATACACTCAATTTTTTTTTTAAATTTTTTATCATTTATTAATGTTTTCTCTCTTTCAAGAACCTATTGATTTTTAATCTCTATGAGTGCACACCTTAAAGGGTGCACTGTGAAAGGGGTGGGTATACCATTAGTACTTCACAATATTTTTGGTTAATTCTATCATACCTAAACCCAATAAAAATATAATTTATCCAAATACCTAATAAATTATCCTTTACATAAACCATAACTAATAAAAACCCCATTTTTCATAATATGTTAGCCTTGGTTGACCCAATCATGAAAGTTACGACACATGTTATACATGAGGTCAGCTTAGGTTGACCTAGTTTAAGACAAAATGGTAACTTTATAAAATTGGATCATGGTAGGATGAACTTTTTAAATAAAATTAAATAAGGTTTATTACATATCCATTACCATAAATATAACCTTAACTTCAATATAATAGGGAAGAATAATCATTTTTGCATTATTACAACTCAAAATTATGGTATATCTACATTTGAAGGAACCATTACTTAGGGTTTTCCTTGGAGGAAATATATATTATATTATGGTAAGTCTTGGATGAAAGTAGTAATATTTTATCTTATAGATGATTTCAACTAGTTTGATCCTTACAAAGCCACAACACTCTCTTGCAAAGCACCATTGGCCAAGGGGGAGATTAAGACTCAACATGTTCATCCTAAGGTAAGTATATCTAAGTTTTTTAATTTCATTAAATATTGCATAAATAAATAGGTTTGAATGTATAAAACCTTTATTAAATTACCTCTACACTTAAACTTAGTGTAGCTATAGTGTTTTGTAGTCTTTCCATCTTCCACCTTAGGTTGTTATCTAGGCCCCTATTTGCCTACCATGATCCATTATTTATTTTAAACCATCCCATTTTATATTATAATCTTTTATAATTTTAGATTAAATTTAATTTTATGTATTATAAGAAATATCTAGGGTTATTTCATGATATTATTTGCCTAGAGGCTTTGGAACCCTCTCCTTTAGTGTTGTGTGATAAGTGTTCCCTTAATTAGGTTTAGTGGATCCAATTATGTTATGATCATGATATACAAAGTATTTAAATATATGTTAGTTGTTTAACTCATCTAAGCTTGGATTAACTAAGAATGATAAGTTATATAACTATCTTAATCTGATGCATACATCATGCCTCATGAATATGAATGTGTATATGTATGTGCATGAACAATATCATGCCTCATGAATTTTTTCCAAATGATATAGAATTATATGGATCTATATGCTAAATTTTAGAACATGTATCTCAAATGTATGGGTATTTGGAAACATGTAATTTATGTTCTTGTTAAATATATGCATATGCCTATGTATATGTACCCAAGTTTTTATGAATTTATTTTTAAATATATTTGGCATGAGTACATATGCATGACATATTCCCTTATAATTTTATCAATGTGCCAATATATTTCATGTGTCTAAACCATTTGATATTTGAACCATATATAATCTCTAAAATATGTATTTTGATGTAAAATTATACTCATACAAGTTTATGTCTCTTTGATAGTCCCACTATAATGCACCATTATGGGATGAGGGATATATCCTATAATTCACTCATCTTAAAAAAGGAATTAATTGTATCATGTCATGTATAAATATAAATTCATGTAATATCATGTGAAAATGTGAAGAGCATGTCATGATAGTAATGTATATGTCAATCATTGCATGTATCTAATATATGCAATACATGACATACAAGTTTCATGTCTAGACAAATGAATCATTGAAGTATGTAGTAGGATATTTGATTAAGAATACATAGTAAAAATGCATGATATAGATCATAGAACCACTCAATGTCATTAAGCTTAACAATTGCAATTTTTAATGTCATGCATAAGTCCAAGGGTCACATACAAGGGACATAAAGATATTGTAAAAGACAAGGCTAAGGGTTATATGCAAGGGGAAATATAGATGTTTCAAATAATGGACATCAAGTATTTCATATCAAACATGACTAAGGGATACACGTAATGGACATAAAGATGTCAAGAATAAGGCCAAATGGCCACACATAATATACAAACACAAAGTGGTTTATCATGTCATAGAGTAACATCATCAATAGAGTATAGATCAAGGAAATAATCTACAGAATCCATATGGGTCAATTTCACATTGTAGTTTAATAACATATCCATTTATCACTATGTAAAATATGATAAACATATTAAGGAATGTATAAGTAATATAGGTAGTTCAACATGGTGTAAAATGTCATAGAAAGATATAACTTGTAATAGTGAAACCTATGTAACAAGATTCCCCTAGTATCAACATGACCACTAGGTAGATGAAATTCCAACATCTATATGTAAATATATAACCTGTATGTCCTACATAGAACTTGTATACCATGAAATGCATGTGTATAAAAATAATATTCCATCTACCATACATGTGATAAATAAAATATGTAAATAGTGTACTCTCATAATCATGTCATGCTTAAGTCATGATTTTTTATTTTTTGCATATTTTGAATGTTTTGTATTTTCTTGATTATTTTATTATTTTTATTTTAAAATATTTTAGATTTGGAAATTATAAACTATTATCATATTTAATTAAACATAATTATGTATAAAAATATTTATTAAGGGCAAAGTTTGCATTAATAAGAAAAGAATGTCTCAACATTTTGATCCATACTCTTGGATCATCATCATTATCATATCATTAAGATGATCATGAGAAGTTATTGAATTGAATGGTGTATGGGTTCCCTATTATGGATGGGAAATAAAAACTATGGGTGAGTCAAGATTTGATAAAATTCATGTGGTGTACCATATCTATCATGATCACTACTCATAGAACATGGTGTATCATGAGAAACTCTATATGATCATGGACTTTATGGGGTCCATTGTATAGCAAGAGGATCTAGCATTGCCTATGTTAAATGTGGAACATGTTGAACTATTAATAGTGATAATTGGGTATGTATTTTAGGATATGGCAGCCTCTATGGGCCTTGAATAAATTTATGGTGTGGTTGGAATTAAATAGATGGTTGTATAGTGGGACCAACCATGGTCCTGTAAACTAATTATATAGACATATCCTGCATATGTGTAATAATTGAATCTATATAATGGTCCTAAATAGATGTACCAACCATATTTTTATATTGATACTAAATAGGTGTACCAACCATATTTTTATAATCATATTAAATAGTTTTAACAAATTATGGTGGTGGTGGTGGAGGAGGAGGATGAGATGCCACTAGCTATAGGGATACTCTCACATCACACTTGTAACTATGACTACCCTAGCGAAGAATATGTAATTTAGGCATGATTACACTATAGAGGGGATTGAAAAAATTATTTGCATTGAAGGGAATCCTAACAACATGTAGAAGACCACATTACTTTGTAGAACCAGGAATGGTGTGGATAATATGGTGGAGTCTAATTAAAGTGGTAATACTATCATCCCAAGGTAATTTTTTTCTATTTTTTGAATCCCTTAACTGAATTTGATGTATCTTGTAAATCATATTAGATGTACCCAAATGAATGATAAAATTTCATCATCCAAATGTTCTCACTTGAACCATTATCAACCATGACACTATGTATGGGTTGTTCTTACATATAGGCTTGTGATTTAACTTTTTAGAGTTTATGGAGTTTAAGAACTAGGTTTTTAAAGGGTTTGAGTATAGTAAATTAGGGTATAAGTATAAAGTAAATAAAGCCACTAATTTTTAATGGAATTGACCTAGTTTGACCTTTCTAAAAATAATGATAAATTATGTAAATAAGTAATTAACTAAAAATTAATTCAGATAAGATATCTGAAGGTTGTAAATTAGGACATGATTTTATCTGAGTGTCATAGATAGGATCTAGGTATCAAAACCCTTACTTTATATTAGTACCCTAATTAGATTAGTAGTGTCAATGGAATTAGTGTTCTTATTTTAGCACTAGTGTCCTCTGTGAGAAATATTATGAGCTTCTAGGTGAACTTGTGTCTAAGTCTTCCAATCATATTCTTGTATGCACATGTTCTAATTTCATGTAGGTGACCTATTATGATTGATTTTGTATGCAAACCCTAAACCTCCTTGTTGCTAGTGTATCTAGTTATCACAAGTAAAAATGTGTGATGTTAGTAGGTCAGGCTGGACATCCTCAACACCCCACTGTGATGAGATTTGCCTACATACCAATATTGTAAGGAGGGATCAAGCCTAATGTATTTCTCCCCACCTAAGTGTTGGTGCAAGTGCAAGTGAAGATATTATGAATTATAGTTTGAGTACTTTTGATTAGAGCTTGAGACTAGAAATCTAAGTAATCTAAGCTTATGAATGTTATAGTTAGATGTATGCAGAAGTAGGGAAGAATAGGGATTAATAATCTTGATTATGCACAACTTGTTATGAGTTTGTTTGTGTTATTACATCTGATTTCCATATAATTTCCATCTAGTGAGTAAAGGGATAAAAATCATGTATATATAATGATATGGTGTTTGTGTATGTCTTAAAAGAGGTCTAGGCCAACCCTAGGTGATTTTTGTTTTAAAAATATATCCATTGGTGGCCAAAGGTGGGAAAACAAAAATAGCACCTGAATTGGGACACTAACACCATTGGTGCTACTGTTCAAATTATGGTGCTAGTGTCCAAGTGGTAAAACTTGAGGCACTAGGGACTGTGATGCTAAAGTGAGGATATAGGATTGCTTTAGGGATGAATGTGGCCCACACAAAGGCTAGATAAGTGTCTAAATAATCTTTGAGATAAGTTTAAGGATAAGATATGGATAAGTGGTCTCAAGTAGTACTCTTAGCATTCAAGTCTCATTTTTAGATGATTATATCTTATATAAAGAATGCATAAAAATATGAATCACCATCAACTATCTTATTTTAATTGAATGTGATTATAAACCACTATTGTGGATTATATCTATGTGTACCAATTATAACATCTACTATATGATCATATGTTAACAATAGAGGATGCATGTTGTATGCATAATATACCTATTAAGTGTCTTTAATTTATATGATATCATGTTTAGGAATTGTATCAATAAATATCTTCAAATTTGTATTTCTATTATGTTACATTCTTTATTCCTCTATAGGAATTCCCAAAATGATGTTTTCATCTATAAGATCTTGTATCTTGTTTTAACCCTTTTTCAAAAAATGGTGTGAAGGTTTAAGTGGATAGAAAAACCTATGAACAAGGATGAATAATGTTATTTTATAGCAAGCCAATTAATTACAATCTTAGATAAATGAATATTTTAAATTAAAATACTAAGATGTGCTAGATATAGAAAGTACCAAATTTAAAAGATGTTTTATTGATTGAAAATCCAAGGAGAAATGATACTTATATAGATTCATAATGTGAAAGCGAGTCTAATTTGTCCACATGCATAAGTGTGGAGGATCATGATCTTATTATTCATACCATGAAAAGTAAGAACACTAGCCAAAAAATGTTACTACAATAGATCCTGGTCTTGAGCCTAGTAACTAACACAAGATGGGTGAATCACTGATTACTCAAAATAAGTTATTAGGTCCATCAAGATCATAGATCTCAACCATATATGACACCTCCTGATTAGAGGAAGTATCATAATAAAGTCAATAGATAGAGTAACCAAAATATATATCATTAGAATGATCCACATAATTTGCTTTAGCTCTTTTTTATGTGGATAGTATGGTTGTTGAGAAGGACATACATCTACAAGATGTCCAATACCCACACATTTGAAACATCTAGGATCTTTATTATGATGAAAAGATAGAAAAGAAGATGAATCACTAGAAGAACTATTGGAATGAGAAGAGTGCCTATGGTGATGTTTTTGTTTTGAATATCCTAAAGAGTGATGATGATAATGTTTTGGGGACTATTTAGAATTATGTGGACAGTATCTTAGAGAATGTCTTAGAGAGTGTTTTAAAGAATTCTTCTAAAACTAACTCTATACATGGTGATGATCTTTTTCATGTGACCTAGACTTTATATAATGAACCTATTCAGTAGGTTTAATCTTATTCTTTACAAATTATCATTCATATTGAGTTAGTAACTCAAAATACAGTTAAAATTTTCACCATTGAGTTTATCACTAAGTTGTAACATTTCAACAAAGTTGGTGTATGTAGAACTGAGGAAATTTAGTGTGATGTAAATAATCATGTCATCATTGATTTTTCACCTGTCATGCAATATTCTTGTTTCAATTTCTTCATCTATGAAATATATTCTACGTTGTCTTCTTTATATACCAGTTTATTATTTTAAAGTTCCACATGAAGATCAATTTTATTGTAATCAGGTTGTTTGTCAAACATATATTTTAATGCTTTCCATGCACCAGATTTAATAGATTCAATGTGAATAATCACTTATGTGGTGTAGGATGATTTTAGCAATACAAGTGCATGTTTATCATGCTTTTGGTATTCAATTAGTTTGGTACATTTAGTGGGTGGTGTTGTTTCTTTCTCTATTATTTCACACAAATGAGCATGTTTTCCATGTGCAAGCTCCATTATTTGTAGTTTTAAGGTGTTAATCAGTCATTTTTAGATATTATGCTTACAATTATATCCATGATTAAATGAATTTTACTTGGTCTTTGCTTTGAACCTCATAAGTAGATAAAAAATATAATATAAATATTTATAGGTACCTGTCTAAGCATAAGTCATGTAAGAAATTATTTTTGTTACACCCTTATATCTTTGATTTTATTCACAAAGCCTTGAAATTAAAATATTCTTTTTTCAAAAAGGTATATTCTAAAAAAATCAAATACAAAAATAAATTTATCTAGAATAAGAGTTTTGAACCCTTGACCTCCTATTTATAAAGTGACTACCAAAATTACCTTAGCCAACTCCTCATCAACCAACTTAGTAATACAAAGGCAAAATATTATAAATATATTTGATTTTCTGAATGTAAAATAAATAAATAATTATGCACATGGTAATTTGGTACCATATCTTTAATTTGTATGTAAAAATAAGTATTTTACTATCTACTCACTTGGTGGGTTCCACAAACAGTAGATTTATATCAAATAACCTGATGGCACCATTATTTGGCTGATCAACATCTCATATACATGGAAAAGTAGTAAATAAAATAGCATACATGAGCATAAACATCAACAATGATAAACATCCATAATGCTAAACAATTATAAATATGAGATGAATTAGATTAGAACATGACATCATATATATAAACAAAAATTTCATATACATGTGCATCAACTTCAAAGGACTCAAAATTGAATTTCACTATATCTCAAATGTCATATACATTGATGATATATACATATCAAAATGATGTCAAAATAGTTAGAATAGGAGATATTTCTTGCATAAATTCCCTCATTAAAATAAGAAAGACTTTATTTAATGAATGAAGATTTGAGAAGAGATAGAATGAGAAGATGTGTCTCTTGAATAAATGAGATATATGTTGGTAAGGGGGAGTTATTAGATTTGAACAAGATTGGAATAGGCATGGAAACATGTATCAATGTACCAAATTAGTTAATGCTCCTGAGTTGATGTGGTGTATTCCACCATTTGATAGGGGACTCAATGATTGGTTTATTGATCAGTCCAATACAGATGGAGATAGAAGCTAATTTGACAGAGAACTTTTGGAATCATAGTGTAGCTAGGTAAATCAAGGATGAGATGAATACAGGGGTTGGATGAGTATCCCACACACAAAAGGTGCCCCACATAGAGTTCCCCTAAAACCCTCTAGTTCCTAAGGTCAATAATGTGAGGAAAGTAGTTATTCCTAAATTGGTTCCAGAAAATCAGGTCAAAAGGGGATGTTTTATCAACAAGAATGGAGAAGTGTTGATAACCACTATGATATAAATGAGTGGACTCATATGAGATGCAGTAAAATGTACATAGATCATTTGATAATTTTCACCTTATTGAAAATAGGATGTTACCACCCAAGGACTAGAATAAATGGCCATAATTGTTAAAAACCACTAGAATGTATAGGTTGATGCTTTCAAATACATAAACCCATGATTTTGATGTAAATAAGAAAATTGAATCACAATTTCTCCTTCATGAAAGTGTGAAAAATATCTATGACTTTATTTAATACTATCACTCTTTCAAAATATGGGATGATAATTTTTTCTAATGTTGACTTAGGTTTGATGAAACAAAGATTCAATAATGAAAGCATTATACAAAAAATGCTTCAATAAAATTTGTTTAGAGATCAAACTTACAACTATGTACATATTTATCTATACAAAATAATTCTGTCAAGAAATTTATTAACTTTCTATGATTTTTAGGGCATCTCCATACACAAGAAATACATTTAAAATTAAACCAAAGTAATTTTCCTCTAATCCTACACCTTGATAAAATGAAATTTACCAACCACCATTCATTGTCTTTAAGGGGTCATGCTTCTTTTGTAGGCATGTATTATTTTTTAATAAAATAATTTTGTGACATTTTTAATATACAATAACAATATAGAAGATCCAAATCTATTCAGTAGTGCTCAGTCCTTCCCACTAGATTTCAAAAGTTCTTCAATTCTCCATATGAGTATCCAAAGCTCTGATACCACTGCTCATACTAGGATTATGAGGAATAATGTTAAAATATATTCAATGTAAATCCCCTAAATTACTTTTGTATATATGTAAGATTTAAAAAGCTAAACGAATTCGGTTATAAAAAACCAACTAATGGGTTGTAACTAACCCAAATAAACAAGGTAATTACAAAAACAAAATAATAAACCAAAAAAAAAAATTTAAATAATAAATGACCCAACATTTTTGATAGTAATAAAATTATATAAATGATGTTCTTGGATCTATAGACACTAACATCAACCTTTGGACACTACTGTCGATCTTATTATTTATTCTATGATGCTACTATCCAATACATAATATGTGTTCGATTATGATTCAATAAACTTTGTTGTTATAAGTTTCTATCTCACTTTTGTTGATGTATTTATATCATGAACACAATCTATATATACCTACTTATGGATCAAATCCTAGATCTTCACCCTTGGAATGTATTTTTCCAAAAATAGCTTAGTGATATCATAGTGTTAATATGACCTCAAAGGCCCCTCTATCAATGATAACTATCTACATAGCCAATAATCTAAGAAATGCCTAAAAATTATGTAGTTCTCCCGTGTGTGTGGTAATATGTGTGTGAACAATGGTTTCATATGCTATGTGTATATTCATATAATGATATAAATTGTAACTTGATAAATATCACTCATGTGAATTTATTTTAATACTTTAGATGCTTTGTATGATTGCTCTTATGAGTGATTAAGAAATAGCGATGAATATGGAAGAATAGCTTAGTAGTGTGACTAATTGAATGAGCTTTGGTAGGTGTTTGATTGTTATTTTGATAGATAATTAATGATAAGGATTAGTCCTATATTATACTCTAGTTTTTAAAAATATTTCTCTATAGGGTTTAATAATAAAAATAAGTTGACCTATAGGTTTCAAATAATTTTTAATTTAGATGAATTTTGAGGACAAGGCATTAGATAAAGATATGGACACTAGTGATGATGTTAATGTCCCTTTGTGGTTGGTAGTGTTTTTAAGCCTATAAAATAATTACAGATATGTAACTAATAGTTAAGGATATACATCAAGTTTTAAACTTTATTTAGTGTACACATGGGAGTCAAACTATAAGATAATCATTTAGGTATAATGGTATGGTGAATGTGAAACTTTTGAAAATGGGAAGGTCCAAAACTAAAGGGTAGATCCCTGATTGGTATTTGTCAAATGTACAAGACTGAGATGCTATAAATATTTATTTTTAGTATATACAATCCACCTAGTTAATCTAGTAATGCATAAGGATGAAATTACTAGGTTAAAATAAATTAATGTGTACCTAGCTGTGTACAACACACCTTTCCTTTTCTTTAGACCACTTTGAATGTCTTGTTGGTGTATGAAATATAATCAAGATCATGTTGCATTATAATTCAATGCATATAATTTTAAATTTGAAATAATGTAGATGCTTAAAAATAAAGAGAGAAAGGAATGAGTACACGTGTGTTGATGCACACATGTTTCCCCTTTGTATTTTTATTAGTAAATATGCTTCCTTATGAATCAATGGAGTTAAAAGAGGTTCATATGTACACCTTTGATATTTGAAGAGGGATATTTTAAGGGATTATACCCCCAATATGGTGTAAGGATGAGTTGTGAATATATAATTTGGTGTAAGGATGAGTTGTTAATAGCCATTGAGATCATTAATTATCAATTACACAATTCAAGTGTGAATATATAATCTAGTGAGGGTGAGTGATTTAATCAATGAAACCTCTAAATCTAGTGAGGTTGGGTGATTTAATCAACCAAATCTATAAATGTGGTGAGGTTTAATTATTTAATCAATTCAACCTATAAATTTAACCAATTATTGTAGATACAAAAGGTTTGATAACAGTTTTTCTAGTGTAAAATGGTGTTTCTCGGTGATAGTAATATGGAGATATAATTGGTAAATTTTGAATTTTTACTATACTAACATAGCATATGCACATCTAATATGTTTCAAAATAAATTATACATTTAAAAAAAATGAAAATATATATTTCAAATATTTTGAAAAATTAGTGCAATATATAAGATTATGACCCAAGTGTATATCTGAATCATGTAATTTTATTGAAGATTATGATTGATATTGTTTCATATTTGGATTACTCTTGAAAATATATACAATTTCAAAAAAAAATCATCTCAATCCGAGTTTGTATGCAAAAGTTAAAACCTTGCAAAGTTAGCATTCAGATGTGTTGCATCATGTCATCGAGCAACACATAGTGCTAACTAGTTGCATCATGATGTTGTTGAGAAATAACATGTGTCACCTAATGTCATTATGAAATGCAACTAAATGCCTAATAGTGTGATGTAATGTAATTGAATGCCAACTTCTTAAGGCTGTAATTTTTGCATACGAACTCAGATTCAAATGATTTTTTTTGAAATTACATATCTATTCAAGAGGAATTTGTATCTCCAAGAATACAAATGGAATCACTAGATTTTTTTAGGGGTTACATAGGGTACTTAATCAAACACCTAGAAAGATAAAAGGCTTAGGGACACTATGGGCTACTAGAGATCTATAGAGGCTATCTGATTTGATGGCTTACACAAAACTATAGAAAGGCTCATAAATTAGGTTAGGGATAGCATGATCCAACACACAAAGGATGAATGTATCTCTAATAGGTATAACCATAGTAAGGTGAGTAGCTACAACAAGAAATATACTTTCATACAAATTATGGAACTGATAATGTTTAATTGAGAGAATTATCAAATGATGCATAAGCTTAAGAGAGAGCCACTTTCAATCCAAATGAAATATATTTCAATAATCAAATACATTTTCAATAAAAGGTGCAAGAGAATTCCTAATCTAAGCCTAAGCTAGTTCTTTGTTAACAACACTATTATTTCTTAATAATGCAACTTTCTAGTTTAGTAAAGAAGAGATTATTTATGCAAATGTATAGAATGTTTTAAGTAACTAGGATTCTAATATGTAATAAGATATATTTACAAATCAAGCATATCATATAATGGAACAAATTTTAAAGTAGTGAAAGATATTCTTAACTACATATAAATGCAAAATCTTTAGAAACTACCATAAATAATTCTTTAAACAGACTAAATCAATAAAACAATTAAAACCTAGCTAATACACTAGTAAAAATAAATGGGAATTTCAATTTGCATATCAAAGTGCCCTAATATCAAGCTCAAAAATATTATGCAGACACTCTACTAGCTAGGAAGTAATGAAGGAAGAAGACCAAGTTGTATGTGGGCTGAGTCCAAACTAGGAGCCAATAACAATGGAGGAGGTGAAGCAGAAGCTAAAAAATATGAGAGAGATAATGTGTAGAGAAAAATAACATGTGAAATGGATCTTTAAGAAGATATAAGAAAGCAACAAGCCTCAGGAGCACTATAGATAACAAGGTTAAGTTGTAGAGTAGTAGGGCATCCCCCATCATAATGAAATCTCAAGTATGCCAAGAATAAACCAAGTGAGATTCAATAAGGCACAAGATCTTAGAGAGAGATGATCAAGAGATAATATTAGAGAAAAATTGTAGAAGAGATGGGAAAAATTAATGATAAGTAGTCATATATGACAATCTTAATCTACTAAAATCCAAAAACTATCCATTTCTAGCTATTGGGACCAAACAAGGCCCTTTTTCTTATGTTATACCTGGGATGTAGTGTAATCCATAACTTTGGTTAAGGGAACATGTGGTATAGGCCAAATAATTCTCCCATAAGTCATTTACTAGTTAAAAATCCCATCCTAAGTGGTCAACAGGCTTCTAGAAGGGCCCCAAGAGGCATCAGAAAGGTATATTAGTAAGCAAAAGGGCTAGTAAGGTGTTAGGGATGTTTGGGGAATGGATATATGATGTGTAATGGTTCATATAAGTGGTAAATGTCTTGAATTGGGATAACTAAGGCTATTAGTCTACACATGAGCTAACGTGTAATCATAGGGAAGAGTAATTTTATGGGAAGTACGATTACATATGCCCCTAAGGTACAAGCAGTTAGTTTTCAAATGAACAAGGAGTGTTGTGTAGTATTTGGAAGCCACATAAAATAAAAGGAAAGAAATAAATAAAATGATAAAAGAGAACATTGATTTCACTTACTAGATAAGGATAGTAGTAAAAGAATTTGATGATGCAATCTATTGGTGATAGTGTAAATGGTGCATAATCTAAATCCAAATCTAGCTCCATCTCTAGATCCTAAAAAGAAGGGACATAAGTGATATCAAATAAAATCATATAATTTAGAATGACATTCACTAGGGTGTTAGCCCTAGTGTTCTCCCTATGATGGATATGGGTGACCTGTAAGTCCTCAAAGGAGAAAAGTAAATTACACACCACCTCAAAGAAGGGGATAAACTCAAAGCTAAGGATATCCAAGGCACTGGTGAGTTGAGACATGGCTAAGAGTGAGTCTGAGAACAACTACACATAACACACACCTAACCCATAGGCATAAATCAAGGCACTAATGATTGCATGATACTTAGTAGAATTATTTATCTCACTAGTAAGGAAGAAACTAGCTATAATAAGCTCATGGCCTCATGTATCATCAATGACCTAAGCCACAGTAGTAGGTCATGGGTTGACCTGACTACCACCATTTGTGTGGATCACCATTGATAGGTGTGCCATAATGGGCATTAAGGATGTAGGACTAACAACCACAAAATGACTATCTCAAGGTAAGGCAAGATAAGTGAACTACACATGGGAGTTGAACAATGAAACTAAGCCATAGTCAAAGTAATTGACCAATGTTGACCATGAAAATAGATGATAATATAAGGTGATAAATTGATGAATATTGGTCAGTATAGACCAAAGCAAGTCCCAAGCCATCATAATTAACAATTTACACCATCTTCAAGGACCATGGTGAAAGAGAGAAATGGGAGCTAAAATGGATCAACTATATAACTACATAGAGATGACTAACTAAAAGAATCACAACAAGTAACTTCTATCCCTGGGTGCCCATGAGATGGGGCACTGGCTTGAGAGGTCAATGGGAACTTAAGAGGGATCTTGAGGACCAAAAAGGGGTGAAAATAGGCCCAAGGAGGCCTCAAATTAAAAAATAGAGGTTATAATTACACTTAGAATGGGCTAAAACTCCTAAGACAAAGGTTTCATCTTCTTGGATGTAATGAAGGGTGAAAAACCCAAAAGAGGGCCACTAAAAGCAACAAAGAGAGCCAACAAGAGTAAAAAGGGTGAAAAAAGTCATTTTCACACTCATTTTTACTCTAAGAGACTCTGAGGAGAGACAAACCACCACTAAATCCCAAGCAGATCATACAAAGATGTGGGGAGTACACCACAGGTGCACATGATGGTCTAGGCAAGTCTTTCAAATAAAACTTGGTCAATTTTTTTTAGTTTAGAGGTTTAGGATGCCAAAAAAACATTTTTACTTAATCTAGATGATTCAATGGATGAATTGGGTAGATAAACTAGTCAAAATGACTAGGAGGTAGAGAGAAACTATTTGGGCTAAGCAAGAGGCCAAATAGAAGCTTGGGGAAGGAGTTCTGGGAAGCCTTAGGGCTTCCTAAAGTGTCATGACCCAAGCCACAACCTAGCTGGGCAAACCCATGGCCTGGACCATTACTAGACTATGGGAGCCATTGCTTAGCCCACTACCAGGCCATGAATTTGCCTAGAAAGTTGAAACCTGGGCTATAAAGGGCCCAAAATTGGATTTCAGAAGCCAAGGAGTGTTGAGAGTAGGCCAAAAGAGATCAAAGAGAGGGGGAAAGAGATAAATAGTTTAAACAACTTATTTTAACCTAATTTATCCATTTCATCACTAGTAAAACTAATCCATTTACCTGTGTTTGGTTTTTTAAACATGTAAAAGAGTTAGTACACCAGAGGATGGAGAGTCATCATAAGCAGATGAGTGACCACCAGAGAGAGACCATGTGAGGTGATAAACTAAGAGAGAGTTTTAGCATGGTTGGCCAAAGAGGCTAACTTTCTACCTATAAAGGGCATGATCACCTTTAAAGTGTAGGGCTATGGAGACTGGTGCATGAACCATCACTAAATTATTCTAGGTATTTGGTGAATGCATTAGTGACCACATGGGTACCTAAAAGGCATGTGTTCTAATTAGGACCTGAACTAGAGGCCATCTTGAGCATTAAGGACATCTACCAACTCTATAGGGTAAAGCCTATAAGAAGGGAAATAGAGATGTTATAGGTGTAGGACACATCTACAATAGAGATCTATCTAGTGGGACCTCACCAAGAGTGGAATAACCATGGGGGGTAGATCACACAACTATTTTCTAGGGTTCCAAAGTTAGGGATGGTGATAGTAGGTACCATGGTTTGGAGGCTCTATGTTAGCTAGAGTACAAGGAGGATACCACTATCTTAGATATGAGTTATCTAGAGAGTAGAGGGAGGATATAAGTTCACTTAGGGTCAGTACATCCTAGGAGGACTATACCAATAGCTGGATCACATTTGGTGAATAGGGGTAAGAGGATTGACACAACCTAGCTTACTTATATTTTGGGATTATAAGAGACATCTACTGACCCAACCAAGGACACTATAGGGTAGTGAGGCATACCCTACACTAGAAGAGGGTGATGTATGGGCTACATGGTTTACAATTTGTAAACCACTTTCATCTGAGATCCATACAGGTCTATGGTATGGTCAAAGGATACTAGAGTGGAGATCTATGTGGGATAAAAGGATTTTTGAGGTCCATAAGGGCCATATCAGCATCCAAAGAGATAGGATCTGGTAGCATGAGAGAGAGAGAGAGATGCATAGCCCATACTGACTAGGGTTGAGTAGGGAGTGCAACCAATATAGAGTGAGGGAACCAATAATGGAGAGAGGCAGCCATGATGAGGGCCATCACCATTAGGAGGATTATGACTTGTTGAAGGTACATGGAGACCACCTTCATGACTAGGTAAGAAACATATATTTATAGATAACACTTGTATTTAGTAATCTTCTTTTAGTGAGAGGAAATGTGTAACTAATGTATTTGCTTTGTGTGTGTGTGCAGGAGACCAACCCAGCTAGACTGGGTCCTAGTTAGACTTAATACTAAGGGAATTATTCCTTAATGTGGTGGTAACACCACTCATAAAGAGAGTGCCATACCTACTGATGGGGGTAGGGCCACATACTCACTATTGATGGGTAGGTGAATGAGCATAACTTGAGCTAGTGAGAGTAAAACACCAAATACCATGGATAGAGGTAAAGTTAGCACAACATGAGGTACCCATGGCATGACATGAGATATCTAGCACAAGATGAGGCACAATTGGCTTGAGTAAAGGTTGATATCGATTGGTTATGGGCTAAGCTAGATTGAGATCAAGTAAGAGGAGTGAAGGCACCTAGAGAGAGGGTAGGCTAGCTAGTTATCCTAGAAGAGACCATGGCTCAACTAGTCGAGAGGTAGAGATCAAGATCCCCACCTAGAATAGTAATACCATAGATAGATCCCAATCATAGGCTGATTGGGAGGTATCATATATGTAGCCACACATGTGTCAGTTGTGAGGATTGTGAGCTTAGGCTTAGAGAAAGCCAAGTGATATACCTAGAGGAAGATCATGTATTTTTTGTGATATATATAGTCATTTATCATTGTTAGCACATGTTTATATGGTTTTATGTGTGATTTTTATGCTTCATCTAAGATATACTAAAAGATACATGTGGTTAAATAATAGGAACTACTAATAAAGAATCCACATGCACACACATATATAGGTGGCACAGAGGTTAGTGGTGTGATAGGAGGGGATAGGTTCACCCTACCACCATGGGTGGATTTATAAGAGGTCCATGCAGGACCTAGATGTGAAATGTCTTAAGGTAGAACCCATTGATTGGGTGTTGTAGGGGCTCACCTTCTAGAGTTGAGAGATGATATGCCTTATTTTGCAATGAGGTGATCATAAAGGGCAAAACCACTTGTGAATGAGTTTAACCTTCTTCTAGTTCTCCTTATCAAAAATGAGAACCATATCACCTACCTTAAATGGATTTAGATGTACCAATTTATCAAATTAATGGCATTGATGGTGTTGGTAAGCATGGTTATGTTAAAGAGTGTCAATGTGACATTCATCTAACTGATAAATCTTAGTGAGGTGAGTGGCCCATTCTTCATCAGATAGTGATCCAAATGTCTTAACCTATAGTGAAGGGAATAAGGCCTCTAGAGGGAGAATGCCATCAAACCCATATATGAGCATGTATGGGGTTACCCTTATGTCCATATGAAAACTAGTTCAATAGGCCTAAAAGGTAGGATAGAGTATGAAGTGGTAGTCATGCTCAGGCTAGGCAATAGTGAAAAGAAGCATCTTATTCAAAGTCCTATTTAAATATTTATTTTTCCCATTTCTTTAGGGGTAATGGGTAGAGGAGAAATGAATATTGAAGTCAAAGTCTTCAATGAGCTCACACTTCTTGAGGTATTAAAATCCTAAGACATTGTCAACCATGTTCATGTAGGGACCTTGAACCTAAAAATGTTTTGGTGTAGGATAAATGTTTCCATAGTATTCCCACACATGCCACTAAGGGGTATGACCTCAGCCCAGTTTGTGAAATAGTTAGTGGCAGTGATGAAGCAATGGTGGCCATAAGAAGAGGTGGGTTGGAACTCATTGACAAAGTCAAGAGCCCAAAATGAGAAAGGGTAAGGGGATAAGATGGATTGTAAGAGGACTAAAAGGCAATTAATAACACCCCTAGTGAATTGGCACATCTTTCATGTCTTAGCATATTAGACATCATCCTTAACCAGAGTGGGCCAATAGTAACCCATCTTGATGATATGTTGAGCGATGGCTTGCCCTCCTAGGTGGCCATTGAAAACACTCCCATGAGACTCATATAATGCAAGAGAGGTCTCCTCAAGGTCAAGACACTATATCAACACACCATTCAAACCTCTCTTGAACAATACACCACCTATGATAATTTAGTGAGTAGAAAACTTGTAGATCTGATAGCATTCATATGAAGGGGCATCAATGGGATAAGATTGGGTCTCAAGGTAATAGACAATGTCTTGATATAAATCACACCTAGAGACCTTAATCTGGTCAATCAAATAAACCATATCATTAAGGAAGGCATTATCAACCAAATCCTCATTAGGGTTGGGTAGCAGGCATTTAGTGAGCTGCTTAGCCACAACTAAACCCTTGGTGGACTTTTGGGTTAATAATGCAAAAGTCAAAATCTTAAAGAATCATGATCCACCACATAGTCTGGCTATCAAAATGTGTCTTACTGAGAAAATAATAGAGTGGATCAGATTTGACAATAACATTAGTAGTTTGACCCAACATGTAGTGTCACAAATTCTTCATGGAGAAGACAAGGGAAAGGCATTGCCTTTTGACAGTAGAGTAGTTGAGCTCAAGGCTAACTAGAATATGAGAGATGTAGTAGACAACTCTCTCTACCAATATCATCCTTTTGACACAACATGCTCCTAATGAAAATATTAGTTACATAGGTGTACAAGATGAATTCATGACCCTCAATGGGTGCCATCGAGATGGGAGGGTTGTAAGGCATGCATTTTAATTTCTCAAAATCCACCTAGACTTCAAGGTACCACAAGAATGGGGTGTTCTTGTGTAAGATATGCATGAGGGGTATGGACTTATGCACATAATCCTTGAGGAAATGTTTATGAAAGTTCAGTCTTCTAAGGAGGGACTACAACTATACAAGATTAAATATTGGAGGTATCTCTATGATTGTTTTGATCTTCTCAAGATCCACCTTGATGCCTTACTATAAGATGAGGAATCCAAGAATATTTATAGATACGATGTTAAAAATACACCTCTTAGGGTTAAGACTGATGTGATACTCTTTGAGATACTCAAAGATGATCCTAAGGTCTTGCACATGCTCATCTCATTTGTGGTATTTTTTGAGGAGCTCATGTACATAGCATTCCACAGTCTTGTGGATGATTTCATGAAAAATGTGGGTCATATCATATTGATATGTGGTCCCAACATTCCTTAGATGAAAATTCATAATTACATAATATAAGGTACCCCATGGGGTAGTGAATGTCATATTATGTTGGTCTTCGGGTGTAATCTAGATTTGATTGTACCCTGAGAATCTATCCATGAGATATATTATCTTGAAACTAGATGTGGAGTCCATAATTTGGCTAATCAAAGGAGTGGGAAAATTATCCTTTGGACAAGCCAAATTAAGGTCTCAAAAGTTGATTCAGATGTGAATGACTCCATTCTTCTTGAAAACATGGATGATGTTGGAAACCTATCACAGGTAGTCGATGGCGATGATGTAATTGAATCATATGAGCTTTTGAATTTTGGCCTTGACTAACTAGGAGGCTTTGACTACCATGGGTCATTGATTTTGGAAAATGGGATAGGCCCCATCATCCATAATGAGGTTATGGATAATGACTTCAGGGTCCATGCCCTTCATATCAGCATATTCCCAAGTGATTACATCCATAAATTCTCATAAAAAGGTAACTAAGGCATCATGTTCCTCTTTAGCAAGGCTAGCACTCATCTTAATTATCTTTGGCCTTGTAGAGGTTCCAAGATTGATGTCTATAGATCCTTCAACATCCATAGCATTACTTTCCATGAAAAATTAAGGCATGAAGGGAGCGGTTGGTTGAAATCTTTAGGCTCAACCATCATGACATGCACTATGGGGATGTTAGGGGTTGGGCCATTAGAGAGAAAAAACTCCAAACCTAATTGGTTGAGAGGATGGTGATACTTTTAGAAATCCTTCATGATCTTGGCATATGCCTTTCTCTACTTGAATAGGTTACATGCCATAACATGAATGAAATAGCACTCAAGATCAAACTCAACCACTCTAGTGACCTTCATGGGAGACCCATTAAGAGAGCCAATAATTTTATGGGAGAATCATGAAAATAAAGGAAGCTCAACATTTTGAGAGATGTCTTGAAATAGGTATCTAGGAAGGGAAGAGCTAACCTAGTATCATGGAGTAGAAGGAGTTATCTGATGTATGTTAAACTTGGAATGAGTGAACATTGATCGATACTCAAATAGATCACAATGGTCATCCTTTATAAAGTGAGACTTAGAAGTTGGGGGAACCAAGAGTCCACAAGGCCTTATGAGAGATAGATAAATCCTCACTTGAGGGATTTTTCTTTGCATAAAGCAATGCCTAGGGATATGGGTCAACCTCCATAGTATGAACCTCACCTTCATGCATGAATTGGACTATGTCAAATGTGGTTGATGTGATATCTTACATGGATACAATACAATGATGATCAAGGATAATGTCTTATGAGAGATCCAAGTCTAATACATAAAACTTGATCATAACTATTTTGGGACTGGACTTGACCTAAAACTTCATGTTTCCCACTGGCATAACTATGTCATGATTGCAACTAACATAGTTATGGTGAGAATCAAATAACTTATTTTGACTAATCGGAAGATTATTAAACACACATAGGGGCATGATGTTCAATGTTTATCCTTCATCAATGATGCATATATTGATATGATAATTATCTATGGAGGTATCAATGTAGAGTGGGAACCTATCCATCTTTGTAAAAATAAAAGCATTTGGAAACAAGGCAAGGTCAAAAGATAATAAGGGAGGATGACAGTGATTAAAAATGTTGGAGTTAAACAAAACCTCAACATCATCCCACAATAGACCCTTATGAGAAAGACCAATCTCATCAAAGATGAGACCACTTTACTCAAGGCAAAGGCAAGGAAGGTACCAAATGGAGATTCTAGCTTAGAGGCCATGTATCTTCTCTATGATGGAGTATGGATGTTTTCTAGTATGGGGAAAGATGTTACACTAAAAGTCAAATCTAACTTTGGGGTTCCCTACCCTTGTGGGCTAGGCAAGAGGCCCCATACCAATGGCATCTCTAATAACATTAGTGGCTCAACCTAAGTACATGTTGATAAATAACTCATACCCAATAGAGGCTATGTCAATAGCAAAAATGACCATGCTACTCTCATGCTTATCCTTACCTCTCAAGTCAGCTTGGGAATAGGAGTTAGAAGAGGTAAAAGAGCAAGAAGGGGAATGATAAGTCTTAGTCTTGGACTTCTTCTTATTATTTTCCTTATTTTGGTCAAGTAGAGGATCCTTTAACACATTAAATTTATGGTTTGGTTCTGCAAGTGGAGAACTCTAAGGTGGAGGTGAGGCTTGCATATTAGATTTTTAGGTAGCACAATTTTCATTATCATGGCCCTTCATCTGATGAAAGTTGTAAAACTTGGTGGGGTCATAATGAAACACCATATGTGGTTTTGTGGTGCTCATTTATGAAGCCTTATTTTTAGCTAGCCTCTTACTTATAGCATTGACCTCATGGATATCCCTCTTTTCCTTCTTGGAATGATAATCAGTAATACCATCATCAATGACATTATGGTTGTGATCATGCAAAAAACATGACTTTTGGGTCAACACAGGTCAAATGCCTATACACACCTCTAAGACTTCAATATTTAGACACTCGTTAATAGCTTCATCATATGAGGTGGGTTCATGCTTGAGGACCTCAAGGTGAACCTCCTTATTTAATACTCACATGAACATATCATAATTTGATGATCTAAAAACTTTGTACTATATGTATGGATGGTTGAATGCCACCTACGTACAAAGTCAAAGTTTGAATCACCCCTGGCCTACACCATGGAGGTAAGTGATTAGATGTCAAGGTTAAAAGGTATATAGATATCAAAGTATTGGATGAATTCATCTAAAAGGAATTAAAAACTATAAAGAGAATATAGAGGTATATTTTGGAACCAAATGAGAGATTCAACTCGTAAAGAGTGAGAAAATAACTTCAACAACATGCCTTCATCTTGTTCCTAATCCATACACACCATCATAAATGTCATGACATGATCCATAAGACTAGCATCCCAAGTCCCATTTAACTTGGGTAGTTTAGGGATAGGAGTAGGAAAGGGAATAACACGTACCCAAAGGGCTCAAGGATTCATATAAAGATCCTCATAAGCATAGTTGATAGTAGGTTAGTGATGAGCTTCCTAAGGAAGAACATGGAGGTTATGATGTTTCCTATGCCAATATGACTCATCATAACCCTAGTCATGAAAGGGATGATGCTAAGGTGGTTCTTAGTGTGGTATATGCTCATGATGGAAATCATCCCTATTACAGGGTGGAGAATGACTACATGTAAGGTACCATTTCCTAAAGAGATGATGAGATGATGTGGAATACCCATGGAAATGGAAATAATGACCTAGGTATCCATGATTTTGACAATGTGTCACAAGATGAGGGTCAACATGAGGGTGTTGATGTTCAAGATAAACATCCCATGAATCTCTAGTCTATAAGTAGAGATTGAAATAAGCAAACTCATAAGATACTCTAAAGGAGGGACTAGGAGGATGGAAGGACTCCAAATGATGTGGATGCCTTATCGAGATAGAATTCATATGTCCCATAACATGGACATCAGAGGGTTCTTATTGTAGAGTATCCTACCATAAAAGGGGCAAGGAACTCACATGAGAACTAGTTGAGGCACTCAAAATGGAGTGAGTGCAATCTCTATCTCTAGAATAAGCATGCCACCTACTCTTAGGGGGAGAAGGGTTTACTTCATTCACTTGAAGTAATTTTTAGTAATCATTAATGATCACACATATCTCATCAAGCCTCAATCACAAAATGGGATCCTCATCACCCTGAATGGGTGAATGAAGCATGGTGTGAGGCTAAGTGGAATGCTCCTCAGATGAATGGATCTTAGACTGGTGGAAAGGAAACTAATTTCATCAATTATACATATTTCAATCTTTTTCCTTATAAAACATGAAAAGGTCAAGTTCACTATGTTAGGTTGAGGGAACCTCCTAGGTCCTATGGTATCTATGGCATTCTATTATAGCCTCAGCTTGATCATGAGTGAGCTCAAGGATAAGACACTAAATTTGATGGGATTGGCATCCCAAGGGTGGGAGGCTAGCTATGGATGTAATTAAAATAAGAGAAATATGAGATATGACATAAAAGGAAAATAGATAGTAAACCAACAGGGAGAAGGACACACAACTAAATCAATATAAAATAATTAAGGTGAGAGTTGAAACATAATTGAAAGCAAATCCTAACAACTAACAAAGGGGAGTTGGCTAAGAGAGTTATAAATGGGATATAACTAGAATGAGACCAAATGTGAAGTACCACTAAGTGTGCCAAAATTTATCTCCAAGAATACAAATGAAACCACTAGGGTTTGGCAAGGGGTACATAGGGTACTAAAGTAAACACCTAGAAGCCTAAAAGGCTCATGGACACTATGGGCTACTAGAGATCTATAGAGGCTATCTAGTTTTTCAGATTGTACAAAACTATATAAATGATTATAAACCATGTTAGGGCTAGTGTTATCCAACACATAAAGGATGCAAGTATCTCTAAAAGGTATAACCATAGTAAAATGAGTAGCTAAAATAAGAAATCTACTTTCATACAAATTATGGAGTTGAAAATGTTGAATTGAGATAATTATCAAATGATGCATAAGCTTAAGAGAGAGGCACTTTTAGGCTAAATGAAAAACATTTTAAGAATCAAAGATGTTTTCAAGAAAGGGTGTAAGAGAATGCCTAATTTAAGCCTAAGCTAGTTCTTTGTTCTCAACACTATTATTTCTTAATAATGCAATTTTCTAGTTTAGAAAAGAAGAGATTGTTTATACAAATGCATAGAATGTTTTGGGCAACTAGGATTATAATATGCATGAGAGATATTTCTAAAGTAAGTATATCATGTAATAGAAGACATTTTCAAGTAGTGAAATATATTCTTAACTATATGTAAGTGCAAAATCTTCAAAAACTACCCTAAATAATGCTCTAAACTAACTAAATCACTAAAATAATGAAAACTTAGCTAATACACTACTATAAACAAATGGGAAATTCACTTTGCACAACAAATTGACCTCATATAAAACTCACAAATATTGTACAGACGTTCTACCAACTAGGAATCCAAGCTAAGAAGTAATGAAGGAGGAAGACCAAGTTGTATGTGGGTTGAGTCTAAACCAGGAGACAACAACAATGGAGGAGGTAAAAGAGAACCTATAAACTATGAGAGAGACAATGTGTATAGCATAAGAACAAGTGAAATGGATTTTGAGGAAGCTGGGAGTAAGTAACAAGCCTCAAGAGCACTGTAGAGAGTAAGGTGAACCACCAAAATAGGTTTTAGAGGAGTAGGGCATCCCCCATTACAATCAAAACTCAAGTATGCCAAAAATAAACCAAGTGAGATTAAAAAAGACATGAGATATTAGAGAGTGATTATCAAGAGAGAATATTAGAGATAAAATTTAGGATAGAGGAAAAATGAGTGATAAGTAGTCATTTAAGGGAATCATAATCCACCAAAATCCAAAAACTACCAATTTCTAACTGTTAGGACCAACTAGGGCCCTTTTCTTGCATTCTTCTTGGGTTGTGGCCTAAAATGTGGCTTTGGTGAAGGAAATATGAAGTTGAGGCCATGGGTTTCTCCAATAAGTTGTGGCCTAGGTAAAAATCCTATCCTATGTGGTCAATAAGCTTCTCGAAGGGCCATGCAAAGCATCTAAAAGGCCTGTTAGTAAGTGAAAGGGATAATAAGGTACCACAGATGTCTGGGGGATGGATATATGATTCAAAATGGTCCATACAAGTGGAAGAAGTTAATAGTATGATCCATGGGTAAGAGTACAAATGCTACATAATCCAAATCTAGTTCCAACTCCTATAAAGGAGGGACATAAGTTATATCAAATCAAATCTTATAATCCATAATGAAATCCATTAGGGAATCAACACTAGTGTTCTCCCTATGAGGTATATGGGTGACTTGGACATCCTTGAAGGAGGAGAGAAAATCATGTACCAACTCAAAAAGGGGGAGTAACTTAGAGCTAAGGATGACTTAGGCATAAGTGAGTTGAGACACAGATAAGAGTGATTTAGAAAATAACAACTGCATATATCATGCACCTAATACATGGGCATCAATCAAGGCACCAATGATTATGTGATAATTAATGACATTATTCATCTTTTTGGTAAAGAAGAAACCAACTATAACAAGCTCATGGCCCCATGGATCATCGATGACCCAATCCATAATAATAGGTCTTGGGTTGCCCTGAATACCACCAACTGTGTAGATCATCACTAATAGGTACACCATGATGGGGATCAAGGATGTAAGACTATTAGATGGGAAGGACTATCTCAAAGTGAGGTAGGATAAGCGAGTTATATAATGGAGTCAAAAAAAAAAACTAAGACACAATCAAATTAATTAACCAATGCCAACCATGAAAAAAGGTGACAAGAGAAGGTGATAAGAAGTTCATAGAAGATGAAGACCAATTAATATAGACCAGAGCAAGTCCTGAACCACCGTAATCAATAACAAACACCACTTTTAAGGACCATAACAAAAGAGAGAAATGGGAGTTAGAATGGATTGACTATAGAGCTATAAAGAAAATATTAACTAAAAGAAACACACCAAGAAACTTCTATCCTTGGGTACCCATGAGATGGGGCACTTGCTTGGGAGGTTAATGGGGACCTAGGAGGGGTCGTGAAGACCAAAAATAGGCAAGAATGATCCCAAGCAGGCCTTAGATTTAAAAATAGAGGCCATCATTATATTCAAAATGGGATGAAACTTATATGACAAAGGTTTTATGGTCTAGGACACAATTAAGGGTAAAAACCAAAAAGGGCCTCACTAAAAGTAGAAAAGAGAACCAAAAAGAGAAAAAATGGTGAAAAATAAGTCATTTTCACACTCATTTTTCCTTTAAGAGACTCTAAGGAGAGAAAAACCAACACCAAATCCTAAGCAAAGCATATGAGGATGCAAGGAGTACACCACAAGTTCACACAATGGTCTAGGTAAGTACTTTGTCAAAAAAAATTAGTTTTGGGGTTTGGGAGGCCCAAATGGCATTTTGACTGAATCTAGATGATTCAATGGATGAATTATCCAACTAATCAAAATGACCAAGAAGTAGAGAGAAACTCTCTGAGCCAAGTGGGAGGCCAAAAAAAGCCATAACTAAGGAGTTTTGGGAAGCCTTAGGGCTTCTCAATATGCCAAAACCCAAGCCATGGCCTAGCTATTGAACCCATGGCATGGGTCACTACTAGGCCATGGGAGTCATGGTCTGGCCCACTACCAGGTCATGAATTTTCCTAGAAAGCTATGCCCTAGGCCAGAAAGGGCCCAAACTTGGCTCTAGGAAGCTTGAGAGAGGTAAGAGTAGGCTAGAAGAGATTGGAGAGAGGGGGAAATAGATAAATAGTTTAAATAATTTGTTTTTAACTTGATTTATCCATTTCATAGCTAGTTAAATTGATTCATTTTCCTAGTGCTTAGTTTTTTAGACATACATAAGAGTTAGTGCACTAGAGGAGGGAGATTCAAAATAATCAGGTGAACAACCATCATAGAGAGGGACCCTATGAGGTGAAAAAATAAGAGGGTTGTATCATGGTTAGATAAGGAGAATGACTCTTTACCATTAGAGGACTAGGATTGCTTACAGAGTGTAGGGCTATAGAAACTAGTGCATGTACCATCACTACATTATTCAAGGATCTAATGAATGCATTGGTGACCACATCGGTACTTAAGAGGCATGTGTTCCATTTAGAACCTCGGTTAGAGACCATCTTGAGCATTGAGGACATCTACTGGATCTATGGGGTAGAGCCTATAGGGAAGGAGATAGAACTACCATAGGTGCAGGACACAACTACAACAAAGCTCTATCTAGAGAGAAGAACAACCATGGGGTATAGATTACATATCTATCACTAGGGGTTCCATAGATATGGATGGTGATAATAGGTACCATGGTCAGGAGGATCTGTGTTGGCCACAATAGAAGGAGGCTACCACTATCCCAGAAAGGAGTTGTCTAAAGAGCAAAGGGATTACAAAGGTACACCTAGGGCTAGTACATCTTGGGAGGATTTTACCAACAACTATATCACATCTAACACATAAGGGAAGGAAGATTGATATAGCCTAGCTTACTTCTATCTTGGGCTTGGGAAAGACTCCCACTGACCTAGCTGAAGACACCATGGGGTAGAGAGGTATGCCTTATACTAGAGGAGGGTGTTATATGGGCCATGAAGTTTATATATAGGATTGGTCTTATGTGAATCATATTATATCAGATGTAGTATATAGCTACATCCAATATCCATACATATTCATGATATGGATTAAGAATGCTAGAGTGGAGATCTATGTGGGATATGAGGAGTTCTGACATCCATAGGGGCCATATTAGCATCCAGGGAGATAGGCTCTAGTAACACAAGAGAGAGGACATAGACAAGGATGGCTAGGGATGATCAAGGAGTACAACTGAGATAGAATGAGGGAGCTAGTAGTGGAGAGAGGCAACCATGATAAGGGACACTACCATTAGGAGGAGTATAACCTATTGAAGGTTTGTTGAGACAATCATCATGATCAAGTAAGAAAACTGTATTTTTTAGATATCACTTATCTTTAGTACTCTTCCTTAGTATCATGATCAAGTAAGAAAAGTGTATTTTTTAGATATCACTTATCTTTAGTACTCTTCCTTTAGTGAGAGCTAATATGTGACTAACATACTTACTTTGTGTGTGTGCAGGAGACTAACCCAGCTGGACTAGGCTTTAGGTGGACCTACTACTAAGGGATTTATTACCTGATATGGTAAAAAACTACTCACAGAGAGAATTCCACACCTTTTGATGGGGGTAGAGCCACATACTCATTACTATTAGGTAAATTCATGAGCATCACTCAATTTTGTGAGATCATGACACTAGATACCATAGATAAAGGTTAGAGTCAACATGACACAATGCAACCATGGAATGCCATAAGATAGTTACAACATGGGATGAGGCATAACTAGCTTGAGTGGAGGATGATATCGATTGGTTATGGGCTGAGCTAGCTTGAGAGTAGGCTAGAGGATTAGAGGTACCTAGAGAGAAGGAAAACTAGATATATGTCCTGGAGGAGACTGTAGCTCAACTAGTCAAGAGGTAGAGATTGAGATCTCCACCTAGAGTAGGGCTACCATAGATAAATTATAGTCATAGGCTGAGTGGGAGGTATCATATATGTAGCCACACATGTGGTAGCTATGGGGACTGTGAGCACAAGCTTATAAAAATATAAATGATGTACCTAAAGAAAGATCATGTATTTTTTGTAATAAATATAGACATTTCTCATTATTATAAAATGTTTATATGGTTTTGTGTGTGATGTGTATTTTTTTTTTAAAATTTTTTTTGGTATTTTTTGAATTTTTATAAATCAAGGGGTAGATGATTATCCTAATTTAATTAATGCTCATAATTTAATCTATACTTAGAATATGGTGAATAATGTTGATGATACTACCAAGTAGCATATATATATATATATATACATATATACATACATACATATATATATATATGTATGTATGTATATATATATGTATGTATATATATATATATATATATATATATATATATGTATATCTATATATATATATATATATATGTGTGTGTGTGTGTATACACACACACACATATATATATATACATATATACACACACACACACACACACACACACACACACACACACACACACACACACACACATACACATATATACATATATATATATGTATATGTGTGTGTGTGTGTGTGTGTGTGTGTGTGTGTGTATATATATGTGTGTGTGTGTGTGTGTGTGTGTGTGTATATATGTGTGTGTGTGTGTGTGTGTGTGTGTGTGTGTGTGTGTGTGTGTGTGTGTGTGTGTGTGTGTGTGTGTGTGTGTGTGTGTGTGTGTGTGTGTGTGTGTGTGTGTGTGTGTGTGTGTGTGTGTGTGTGTGTGTGTGTGTGTGTGTGTGTGTGTGTGTGTGTGTGTATGCCATTTCTAGATCTGGAGATTCAATAATATGTTGTGTATGCCTCATATGAGTATGTGGTCATTAATTACTAGTAGCATAATTAGTGGTTTGTGGAACCTATTGCTGAGAATTTTTGGTTTCTTTTGAGTAATAGTAATTGCAACAGGTTTAGTTTATCTATGTAACTAGGTATGTTGTGTAGGATTAGATGAGGATTTCATGGAATACACTATATATCTATGTCATAAAGTTATCTCAAGTATAGGTTTCCTAGGAAATGAAATTACCTATTGGTTACCCTTTCATTGTTGATTAACCTTATTAGTTTTGATAAGCAATTTTATAGGAATAAACTTTTATTTTTCAAGTGGATGTTTTTATGGAATGCTGGAAATTGTGGCTATCATGTTAGTATGAGTGTATTTAATACACCCATGCACTGTGGAGGTACTACATATATTTTATGTATCCAAGGTTATCCCATTAACATATCAAAGGCTTCCACATATGGTATAACTAAAAAGGTAGTAACCACATGGGATGGACCAACCAATAAATGTAATTCAATCTCACCAATAACATTTTATGATGTCCCATCAAATGTTCTAACCATTTTGGTCTAAAGGTATAAATCATCATTTATCCCAAATGTGTAAATAATGCCATGGTACATGAATTATCACTATCACCATTATCAATCATAACTCTATGTATAGGCTGATGATCAAGGTATGATTAAACAATGAATGAAGATCTGAGTGATCATCTACAATGTTACTATAAATAAATGAAATAGAGGGTCTTTTAACCATAGGTGGTGTTGTGCTTGTATAAGTTATAATAATCCCATCTACTAGGTTCCCATAATGTGGTGGTTGAGGATGTACATGATATTCCATTTTCACTTCCAGGTGTTTCTTAGAATGATCCTATAATGGATTGTTAAATATATTATGGTTTTAATGGTCACAAGGTTGTGAACTTGAATTCTTTGGAAGATCATCAAATTTAATTTGTTAGTTATAAATAAGAACTCGATATTATGTTTTAATGAATAAAATTTATTTTTATAATTCCCAAGGACTTGGTGATAGTCATAATATGCATTAGTATCATATCCTTTATATAGAGGTCGACTCATATCAACCTATATAGGAGGGAGAAATATGAGATGACACTCCACAAGATAAGTAATGAAGATAGAGACTTGCGTAGTAATGTGAATTTTATCTTAAGCGTATTGGATAAGATGAGGTGATTTGGTTTATGTGACACTACATTAACCATTATGGTCCTTTCCTTCTTAAGTTCTATAGGTTTTACCTTATAGCTTGGTTTGATATGAAACTTGGTTGAATATGTAGTCGGTGTGTTTGCTACATACTTAATATTTTTCAAGGAAATAAGTTTCATTTCTCAATCTCAAATAATATGGCATAAGTCATCAAAATATTTTAACTTTTCAAAAATAATAGACTTGGGTAATGGGGCAAGAAAGGTTTTCTTAAATATTTATTGAAGATCTTTATTTTCCATTGGATTTGTCAATTTGGCTAATATTATTTTATACCTCAAGGCATATTCATTGATAGGTTCATTTTTTTCTTGTTTTATCTTAGAAATTTGTGCATGTGGAATATTTTTAGTGATGTTGATGGAGAAATGTTCTATAAAATGATATCTTGTGGGTTTGAATGCTTTCACTAGTTGGATTAGTAAGTCATAGAATCATCTTAAAGCATATTTCGTTAGGCTCCTTGGAAAGAATTTGGTCAAACTTTTATCATTTGAATTATAATCAAGGCATGTTACATTAAAAGATTTGATATTTTGTTCAAGATAACCCTTTCCATCCTAAAATGTAAACTTGGGACAAAACTAATTGGCAAAGGTTGAAAAGATATCTTAGGTGATAAAATATTATGTAATACATCTTGTGAACTGATAGCATGAGTTGATTTCAAATAATTTTGTCTAATGTTTTTAACCTTATCTTCCAAAGTTTTAATAACATGGAGAAGAGTTTGCACCATATACCCATTGGGATTAAGATATGAGTTTGAGAATCCATAAAAGGGTATGAAAACACCACTTATGTTGATATAGGCATTGAAACTAGTAATTGAGTTGAATTATTAATTGTTCCCCTGCAAGATGTAGCAATAATTGTTTGGGTTTTAGGAAAAAAGGATTTGAAAACATATCAAATATCCCCACTAGATGTAGTAGGCAATGCCATGCTCAAGGTGGTGGAAATGTGAAGGGATGAGTTATAGGCATATCTAGTAATCCCAATATGTGTACCAATGGAGAGCATTGATTTTTTAATTTTCTAATATAGTATTTAGGGTCATGTGGAGATCTTCAATATTTTCATGAATGCACTCTTTTAAAAATGTAATATATCTAACTTGTTCTTTCTTAGCTTGGTCATTTTCATTATGCTCATGTGTTTCATTATCGTCATGAACAAATTCATCTTCTATGAGATTTTTTTCAATATGTGGCTCATTTTTCATTATTTTCACTCTCATTATTATAATAATTTGACATTGTATTTGCTTAAGACACCCAAGGGTAGATCAATATGTTTAATAGTGACACCTCCTAATTTAAGACTATGCCTAAGTTACATAAAAATTATAGAATAAATGTGAATATTTATAATAAGTAGAAAACTAAGGAGGATAAAGAACAAGCTAAGATTTTTAGGAAAACAAAAAATGGTCAAGTTCACCAAATGTTTAACCCTTTTTAAAATATTATGTGAATGGTTAAGGAGATAGACTAGACTATGCATAAGTATGAATAAAATTATTCTATAGTAGGCCAATTATTTACAACATGAGATAAATGAATATTCAAAATTAAAATACTAAGATGTGATAAATATGTAAAGTATCAAATTTTAATATGTTCTATTGATTGTAACACCAAGGATAAATGATACTTAGCTTGATTTATAATGTGTAGGTGGATGAGTTGTAAACAGGCATAAGTGTGTAGGATAAATATTTTGAGATAATCATTAGATTTTAGAAAGGATGTTTTTGGATCTATAGAGACTACCATTAACCTTTGGACACTATCATCGACACTATTGTTATCTCTATGACACTATTATTTAGTACATAATATGCATTGTATTAATAGGAGATGTTGGTGATGGAACATGCATACTCAACATAGAAGGGGTAAAGGTTTTCTACATAGGAATATGTATTTTTTTTTTTAGAGTCCTCGTGTTTCCCCCAAACCTTTTGTGGATGTCACATAGGTCTTTTTAGGTGTTGGGTAGTGGTAATACTGGTAGTAGTGTTTTGAGTAATTGATGTGGAAGCTTATGCAAAATTATTATACTCATCTTGTGGTATGTATAATATTGCATCAATTTGATGTGGATTCATGTTAATGTATTAAGTGAACTCTTTATCATCCATGGCATCTAGTTTATCTTTAGTACTTGTATTATTAGTCTCAACACTTATGACAAGTCCATAAATAGGGTGGATAGTATGTGTTGTATAATTCATAGTAGGAGGAACAAAGGAGGCCATACATGCCATTTTCCATCTAGTAGTAACAATAAGAATCTTAGTTTGAATATTTTAATATTAGGATGTGGGAAAGGATTGCAATTTTACATTTTTAACATTAGCCTTATTAATGTATTTAGATTTGATCCTTTTGACAAATTTACTTACATAATTGATCCAAATAAGATACATTATCCATGTATAAAATTTTGAAAAGAGTAACTTCATTACTTGTGTTAACCAAAATTGTCCACTAGACATGGTCATGATTAATGTGTATTATTAAATAATAATTATAAATTAGGTCTAAAAATGAAACCTTAAGGCTAAAATATGAAACCCTAGAAGGATGAAACCCTAATGAAGACATAGTGATGAAGGTGAAAAGATTTATTGTGTTTAGAAATAAAAAATTAGATAATGAAACCCTAGGATAAAAAATATGAAAAGTATTTTTTGTGTAAATGCTTTATTAAATTTGGAAAAACCTATCAAAATGTATATTTAACTAAGTGATGAACTAATGTGAAAAATTAGGAATAATAATTCTACAAATATCATAAATTCACTAATTTGAAACTTGATTTTTTTTGAAACTTACTAAATAAGGAAAATTCAATATAAAAATATAACTTAGCAAGAAAAAAAATTATGGGATGAATCAAAAGTTGAAATTGGGAAGCTAAGTAGGTTATCTAATAGTAAAGCAAGACCTAGACATGGCTAGAGCTCTGGACAATAATGCCTTTTACTAAATAGGAGAGTAGGGAAAAAATTCCCTCTGTGAGGCTAACCTTTTCTAATAAACATTGAATATATAAGGTTTCTAAGTTTTGTTTTCCTTTATCTGTATGTTTTGTGTCATGTGCAAGAGATTTTGATTAGCTGTAGAGACCATTGTATGACACTTTCTCATTCAAAACTCTATCTCCTTGACATATGAAGACTACTTCAAATAAATGGAATAAAAATGGGTTATAAGTTGAGTTTGAATATGACCTCAATAACCCATGTAATGAGTGTTGCCTACATACCAATACTCCTAAGAGGGATCAAACTTCATGTAGTTCTCCCATGCTAGAGTGGTGTGTGAATAATTGGTGAAATGTGTTATATGTTGATATAATAGTGGTGTTATTAAGTGCATTAACCATAAATTATGACCTTGGATATGTATTTATAATTTAGCTCAGGGATATTAGGGTTGTATGTAATTAGAATTAGTATAAATAAAGAATTTGATCTCAATGTGAAATTAAAATTTTGGGATTTTTTAGTATGATATCTTAATGTGTGAATAATGGTTTGGAATGTGTTTATATAGTGGTATATTTCAAATTCCTTTGAATGTGGATTATTAAGGACATAAGTCAATTCTTTCATAACTTTGATTTTTTTAAAGTATCCATTATTTTTTGGGAATACAAGAGGGGACTCAAACAATAGAGCGGGTACTCCTATCCAATGGGATGTTGTTGTATAATGAGTACAAACAAAAATTTTAGGGGTCTATCATGGCCTAAATGATGGATAAGGATGATATCATAATAGATAAGTGCATTTTGGGGTTAGATATTATCTTCTAAGAGTGTGTATTCTATGTGCAAGATGATTGAAAGTTGTCAAAAGGCCCTAGGATATGTCATGGGATAAGTGTGTCAAAAGAAGGGTCACAAGTATACTGTTTTAGCTTAAATGTAAATTCATGTGTATAAATTTACCTCCTTTTATTATAGTAATGTATCAAATCAAAATTTCTTGAGTAAAAATTAAAAAGGCATACCTAAACTTACCTATAAAATGTAATCTTGAATGTAAGCCAAAATGTTGAACTATGCTCCATGTAAAATATGTAATGAAACATATATAATATCAGTCTTTACTTAAGATTATTATCAAAAATAAAAAGATAATAAACTAATGAATAATAAGGAATAAATACACCTGATTGAGTACACAAACCATTGTGTTTTTCTTACTAAAAAATTGGTGAAAAATAGGTGACTTTAGAGGATAGGACCCTTGGAAATTTCATTTATGTTGAATAGCTTGGATTGTACCATGCATGCCCCAATACTGATCAATAGTCAAGTGTGATTAAGAAATCAAGGTGTGATTACATCCATAATCACATGCCCAAATTAGTGAAGTAATATGGAATTCTCTTATGAATTATAATAGATTTTTTTAGTTCAAATAGTAAACCAACTGTTAGAAATGGAATAAGGTTCAATTATAGTACAAAAAATAGTGTAAAAGTGGTGTAAAAATTGAGTATAATTTAGGTATTGTATATATAAAGTGGAAAATGACATATATTTTCATTCAAGATATAAAATTGGCACAAAATTGACTAATGATGAAGTTATATGTCATGCACATGCCCCCAAATGAATATTTGGTGCATATAGATTCTACTATTAAGTAATAATAACTTTATTCTAAACAACCTTGTGTTAAATTATAATAACATGCCATACATGATGCCCCATATATGAGAAAATGTGAGTTAATATTGAGTAATTATGAAAACTAAAGTTATAAAAATGTTACATATTGCTCTAGGTAAGCAAATATTCTGAGAAATTATGGAAATGCCTATTTTTTAGCCATTCAGATAATAGTGGTGGGAAGGATATGAGAGAAGTTCTCTCTTTTCCAATAGGGTGCTCATGTTCAAAAGCAATTTCTATGCATTTTCTAATACTAAAACTATGTTAATTATGTAATAGCTTCCAAATTATGTATGTGTTAATTTGGGACATCTAGTCTCTAAGATAAACCTCTATGAATTCCCCCTCTTTTGAAGTGATTTGTCAAGCCTACACAATAACTTAACTCAAAATAAAAAGTTATGTGATATATTTTTGTAACATAATGATGTAAATATGAATAATAGTGATAACATGGAGAAGCATGGCATCATGATAAAAATAAAATGAAAATAATAATAATGTGATATTCATTTAGGAACAAGAATTCATAGAAAGAGTGTTTATATAGATGTTAACATTTAGGCATGTGGATAATTGATCAAACTAGGTATGTAATGTTGAATAAAACTACTTAGGGAGGAATGAATGATATATATCATGGAATTGGAAGGGACTGATGGATGCATGATGTCCATCATGGCATCAAAATTTGAGTAAAGAATTAAGAAAGGTATCATGGCCATGACACACACAATCAAATAGTGCACAAAAAACACACAAATCACACAATAGAAAGCCAAAGGGCCACCTCAATTATTTTTAGATTTTGTGTCTATCATATGGTCAATTAATACACCCCCACACATATAGAGAGGAGTTTTGAATGAAGTTTTTAGACTATATATAAATGAGGCACTCACAAATATTAACCTCTTACCTCTTATCTTCTATAAATAACATCCCTCCTTATTCACCAATACACAAATGAATTGATCAAATAATGGATATGATACATACAATGCATAATACAAATGACTCAACCTCGATGGTTATATGATATGATTCTTGGAAAATTGAATTAATCCATTTTTTTTTAATCTTGGTGTGGACACCAAAATTATGTCACACATACATGTGTAACTCCCTGTGTTGAAAGCAGCTACGGGAGGGAAGAGGGAAGAGGGAGTGCAGCTGCGGATGTGGCCATGCTAAAACCCATACTTTTGCGGCCACCTCTTAGGATTTGGAGACCAGATCCCTATTTGTAAACGTGGTGTGTAGACGGAGGGAGCATTGGTGTTTATGTGTGGTGTGGAAAAGAGTGATCCTTTATTACATGAAACTTTATTTTGCTTTGGATTTCTATTTTGTGGATGGAACCTGGGTTGGATTTCTAGCCTGAGTTGGACTACCATCATGAACTAGTTTACAAAGAAAATAGTGTTTGGATGGGGGAAACTTTTTTTCCTCGGTGGTTAGTGAGTGAGCCGCGACGCCCTGTTCAAGGAAAAATGGAGAAACCCTAAGCTGCAGAGGAGCCCTGCTCAAGGAAAAATGATGGGTGAGGTGGATCTACCTATACTGTGTAGGCACTAAGGGAGAATGGTGTACCAGACATCATGGTAATAGATAGGTAGTTTTGTAAAGGAAAATTTCAAAGGATGCCATTTGTGAGCAACTCCTTCGACTTTGTGGTCTTGGGGTTGTTGGATTGAACTTGGAAGCCCGCTCTGTTCATTTTGGAGATGGGTAAAGGTGTCTCCATTTATGAGGTTTTATGTGCTTGTAAAATTTGGGGTTTAGGTTGTATTTCTTGGTTTTGTTTAGGTTTCAGGTCCTTGTAAAACTTGGGTGTTGTTATTGGTGTATTTTGGTGGTTTCAGGTCCCTGTAAAACCTATTTTAGATACTTTTCTTTAGTATGTTTTAGGAATGCCTTTCCTAGGGGCTGTTAAGGTTTTATCTTTCTTGAATCTATTATAGGGTTTTAGGGCCCCTTCAAAACTTGCTTTTACCTTAATCTTAAACTCCCTGTGTTGAAACCCCTTTTAGCCCATTTTTCAATAATAAAAATTAGCCTCTCTAACCCATGCTTTTACCCCTCAAATATTTAATTAATTTAAAATAATTAATTAATTTAATTAAAATCTCCTTTTTTCCACCTTACCTCTCCACCTCATCCTATAACTAATTCTCACCTGATGAGTCACCTCAAGATTTGGTCCCCTCATCCTAACTACCCAAGACTTATTCTCACTTCAAAACTAAATTCTTATTCAACTACCTCCTTCTTAACCTCTTATTTTTACCATTTTATAATGGGTTCCACACTTGGCATGAAGAGAAATAGAAAATAGGCAAAAAATAGTAAGCTTTACCTATTCTAGGGCCACCGATGTCGTTCAACCCATGGTTGATATCAGTGGGATCATTGACATCGATGATATAATCCAAACTCCAAATTGAAGTTTAGGGTAGAAAAAATCAAGAAAATTCATTCTTAATTACATTCAAGCTCTCAGTATTCAATTTTTGAAATCCTAGCTTACTATCATCTTGCGTAAGTCAATCATGTTCAAGAACTAAGCTCTTGAGGAAAAATAACACCTACTTGTTTTCTCTATTTAGGCCATCAGTTCAGACTACCTGATATGGACCATCAATCTATAAATTATCATTTAGTAACCACTACAACTAAGTACATCACTTATTCTATAGGTCTTTTAAGTATTTACTTTGCTATCACTTCATATCTACTGTTCATTGCTTTATACACTCCTGACCAAACCCTCATGAGGGAGTTACAAAGTTTCCTTGCTTATTTTCCCTTGAACTAACACACCAAACCTTTGACCAGATATACCCCAGCCCTACTCTCTCTCATAACTCTCCCCAACCTCCTAGACCTGATCAAAACCATTTCCCAAACTTGTAAAAAAAAATTGTAAGCTCTTAGGCAATTATTGCCCCACTGACCTTAGTATCCTAACTGACATCGGTCACCTTCACCACTGAACTTGATAGTATAACTGATATCGGTCACTCCCTAACGACGTCAATGAATTTTTATTATCTAACCTTTTCAAAACCTACCCAAACAACTTCTAAAATACAAATAAAATACACCACTTGCACCCTGTCACTCTTTATTGCACTCAGGGTGCAAATAATAGTACCATTATCTCTTTCTCTCTCTCTCTCTCTCTCTCTCTCTCTCTCTCTCTCTCTCTCTCTCTCTCTCTCTCTCTCTCTCTCTCTCTCTCTCTCTCTCTCTCTCTACTTTACCTCTCTTTTAGTTATTTATTACTCTATTATCTCTCAAAAGTGGACAGCCATCTCTAAAGAAGTTTCACACTTCCTAGAATAAGCGCGTAGCTTGGTAGTCCACTCATTTATTTGCTAACAAACATTTCTGGCATGCAAGGTGGGACCTTGGAGTTTTCCTTGGGTTCATTTCTTGTTTTAAGAATTCATATAGGTGAATTATAGTTAAAATTTCATTTCTTTCACTTTCCTCTTCTCTTTTCTCTTAAAACAAAAAATTCAACATTTTATTTTCTATTTAAAACCATTAAACTAAAATTTTATTTCTTTTCTCTTTGCCTCTAAAATCAATTTATCATTTTTTTTACAAGTTAAAAATAATATCTTCTTTACTTCTTATTTCATGCACATTAGGATAGTGAATTTCATTCTCTAATCCTATTTCATCTTTGTCTTCATTCGAATCTAAACATTTCATATTTGGGTTTAAAACTTGCTGCATTTCATTATTTGCTTGCTGCATATTAACTCACCTAGTTAATTACAAGTATTTTCATTAAATTATAGTGCACCTATGTCACAAAACCAAATCACATTCACATAAAAAAACATCTAAACCCACCTGAGAAAAGGCCCATCGAGATTTCATCACCTAGTGGATTACCTTACCCTACCTGGCTATCCTACTTGGATTTTACCACCAAGGGGAGAACCCACTCCATTCTTTGGGGGAGTATAAACTCTAGATAAAATATATATTTTGGATAAGTGGTATGGCTTGGCTCTAGGTCCATGAAGTGTAGATACCAAACTCCTATAACAAGCCACATATCTGGTCTAACATACATTTCCTCTTGAGCACTAAAACTAACCAGAAACCAACTCTAGATTACTTTCTAGTAACTTTGTTAACCAAATTCTCGTTTTACTATCTGATTTAGGCATAAGCCAACATGAGACTAAAAATTAATTTCTAGGACTTAATACTTGTTGGCTTTATGTTTTTTTTAATTTTCTATTGCCTTTTGTATTTTGGATTTGATGAGGATGTTTTCATATTGATTCATAAAATCAATACTATTTCTAATACTCAATTTGTATAACCTATTATCAATACTATAGACCTCTTGGATCCACTAATTTACCTAGTTTCAACTTCTAGTTTTCTAAAACATCAGATTTTCCATCTCCCAAGACGTCACAGTGACTGACATTGGTTAACTCTATTAGCATCTATAGATTTTACCTATCAACAACAATTAATCCACTAATGTCGATAAATTTTTTCTATTGACATCATTCAAGTGATCGACGTCGGTGATTGTGTAATTTTCATCTACTAAAAATAACAAGTTGAAATAACCCACTTATCTACACTCAAACTTGGTTTTTCCTTATTCTATCACTAATACAAGGTAGTAAGACTATTTATATTTCCTCTTGCATGGTACTGGCATGAGCTCAAGCCAAAATTCTTATCGATTATGTAAGTTCACAACCACTTCCACTTTCCCCTCTCACTTCTGATTCTATCATGGAGCATACTCCCAACCCCAATCAAATTCCCATTGTGCCTAAGGGAGATCAAGATTTTTCTAAATTTATTTATTGCAATGTGGTAGCCCTTCAACATTACCATGCTATGAGTCAAACCCATAATTCTTTGGGTGACCCAATCTATGGTATGCCAACCTCTCTAATGGAGATAACTTTAGTTTTAGTTGCCTCCACTATTTTCCCTATGGTTACCCAAACCACCACTTTGATGAGCAACCCAACTATAAACAATGTCTAAAGTTTAGCATCACTAACCGCCCAATCCCACCTAAACCCTAGTGTGACTTCCCTACTTTCACAATCACAACCAATTCAATCAAGTCTTACCCCATTTGAGAATTTAGTGGTACCTATTCCATCTAACCTCGCACCTATAATTACCCAAGTTATGACTCACCCTATATCCAGTCTAACCATGCCAATAATTTAACCTACAATAATAACAACCAACCAAAGCATAGTCTCTAACCCAATGGGACAAGCTCCTTTTCTTTTTGCACCCAAACCTATGACCTATTATCCTTATGTTTCCCCAACACAACCTCAGCAAGCTATGTCATATGATCCCTCTACTTCTTATCAGGTTCCCTATAATTTAGGAGGTATCACCCAAACTAATCCCCCTCTAGACCTCATTAAGATGTTGATGGACAAGATGTCTAATCTAGAGACATCTATTTCTAGTTCAAAGAATGTGTTATCTTATGATAAATTATGTAATGAACCCATCCATCCTTCTATTCATATTTTCACTTATCCAAGCCAATGGTAACTCCCTAAATTTACTCATTTCTAGAGTAAAGAGGACCCACAACAACACTTGTGAGCATTTAGACATGCTTGTTATTTAATAGGGCACAATGATGTATTACTACTTCACACTTTCCCTATGTCTCTTTTAGGTGATACCTTGGATTGGTATAGCTCATTTACCCAACTCACACAAATATTCCCTTTTCTCATTTACCCAACTCACACAAATATTCCTAGACAATTTCTCTATTAACATTTCTAAAAAGGTTTCTATAATAGACCTTTATTCTATCAGACAATTTGATGATGAGTCTATTGCATATTTTGTCACTCGCTGGAGAAGCTTAATAAATAAACTCTCCTTTTCCTTACCCCAAATTGAGCTTATTGAGATCTTCTCAAGGGTATGTACTAGGCACATCTCATCCACACTCTGGGTACAAACTTTCTACACATTTGATGAGGTTTTTACAATGGCACAAAAACTCAAGATTCATGCTATAGACAAAGGCAAAGTCAAGTTACATAGTAAGAATCCCAATTAAAAATCGAATGACTCCTCCTCTTGTAAAACTTCTCCTTCTAACCAAAAATATAAAGGCTCCACTAACACAGTGGTTTTTAAGTCAGCTTCTTCCACAACCACAAACCAATTGAATTCCTTGACTTCCAAAAATATGACCAAGCAATTCTGACAACAGTATGAACAAAGTAATACACTCCCATTGGGGAGTCATACACATCCATTTTGGAAAAACTATTATAATAAGGTGTCATAACCCTTACTCAAATCAAACCTTCTATACAGTTTGACCCTTCCTATCTTATCCCAACTTGGTATAAGGAAGATGAGTTTTATGGTTACCATCGAGTTAAAGGCCACAATTCTAATATATGTAAGACACTCAAGGACATTGTTCAAGACACGCTTGATAGAGGTGATCTCATCTTGGATAATCTTAATGAACCCCCTAATCAAAGTATGGATGTGTTTAAATACCCTTTTCCTAACCATTCACCCAATCAAAATATTGTTCAAACCACAAGTAACTTAGGTGATCATAATATCCATATGGTTAATATGGTTTTTTTTAACCTCTTATTTCACCTCCCCTTCAACAAGAGACACCCATTTCATTGACTCCTCCCCCATAGTTAGTGGCTTTTGTTTTTCCCATTCTTAATCCTTAGGTAGAAGAACCTATTTCACCCATTCCACTCCCTTATGAGGAAGAGCCTCCTTTACCACTTCTTTTGCCATCTGAGGAGCCTGTAATGCCAATTCTTTTTGCACTAATATTACATATCCTCTTACTATTTGAAGACCACACCCTACCCATTCATTAACCACATGTTGAAGGGAACATCATTCCTGTATTATACCCTCTTGAGGAAATTTCTTTGCCTACCTCTCTTCCACCCATGGTAGACCATGTCTCTTCTCCCATCTCTATCGAAGAGGACCCCATTGTGGTTCTCTCTTATCTTTGGCTTGAAGTAGCATAAACCAACAATTTCCCTCTTTCCCAAACACCTCAGCCTTATAAAGACAAAACCATAAGGCCTACATCAACTTCATCTAAACCCTTCTCATGTTTGGTGAAAAGTCTAGAATTTCTTGACTCCATGAAGCTAGATCATGCAACATTTTGGGACTGACTTAAAACTCCTTATCCAACACAATGAATTTCAACCTTTACCACCAACCTTCTCACTACCCTTTACCCTAAGGTCTTTGAAAAAGCTAAATATTCTTCACCAAAAGCACCTGAAGTTTAGCCATCTATGTTAGAACCCTCACCCTCATTGGAATCAACCACAATAAATCAGATCAAGCCCTTAGGTGTATGTCCCATCTCTAATTTAATTCATCCATAGGTGAAATTAGATTTAACTCCTCAAACACAAGTTAGAGTTTCATGGCCTAAATTATATAAAAATGTTAAGCCTCCTGGATCTCATCAATCCCTTCTTCAAACCTTAACTTTATCATCCATTTTGGGACCATACCCCTCTATTTTAGTTGTAATATTGCCTACCAAAGCAAAATAAAAGGTTAAGTTACCTCCACTCCTACCTTTGCCATCTGTTAGGCCTTTCACATTTGACACTAAAAAAGTGATAGAAAAACATGTAACTCCATCGTCACCAAACAAAGCACCACATAAAATTACCTTTTCAACACCAAAACAAAATAAGGTGTCTACTCCTATTAGCATAACAAGTGTGAGCCCACTTGTAGGCTCTCAAATATTTTTCCTACGTTAGTTATTTTAATCTTTCATAATAACTCTTCCTCCCATTAAGCCTTATAGACCTCTTGGAATCAATACATCTTGGTTTAATGATACACAAGTGTGTTTATATCATCATTCACCTGGACATGATATTGAGAGTTGTACAGCCCTCAAAATAGTCATTTGATAACACTTTGATGTTGACACTCTCTTTAATGATACTTCTATTAACCTTCCTATTATTCCACCTTTGGCATTCATAGTGCCTCCTATTATTCCACTTAAATTCAAACCCAAAGATGTGGTTGTAACCCCTTTACCACCTCCTTCACCTACATTTTAGATCAACATAGTTAATGTGGTCACATAGTCACAAAACCAAAAAGATAAAGATAAGGAAAAAGTCACTACTCCTTGGGCTCATCTCTTCACTAAAGACACTCCTCCTCCTATTCATAAGATTTCCATCTTGGGTGCTCCTAAAAAAACATCTTCAAACATTATTCAAAGCTCAATGGTGAAATAACTTGACCAAACTCTTATGAAAATGTCTTTGTATGAGTTAATCCAAAACTCATCCCAACACCATCAAGATTTTATTAGTGCCTTGAAAATGATTGAGGTAAAATTAGATGATCCCTAACCTCTTGTAGCTTTAGTCAACTCCCTTAATTCTATATCCATAATTTCTTTTAGTGATTCATAAATTCCACTTCAACACCCTGAAGATCAAGATTCTACCCTCTTTATTACCATGTATATTGATCAAACTCATTTCAAGAGAGTCATGATCGATGGGGGAGCTATTATTATTATTATTTCCACCCATGCCTATAAACAACTAGCCCTTCCTGATAATTGTATGTCTCAAATTGATGTGGTACTCTACTCCTTTAATGATACCACAACTACTACAATGGGCACTATCATCTTACATATTCGTGTCAATCCCCACACTATTATTGAGCTCTTCTATGTTGTGGAGGGAGAGTTCCAATATAACATACTACTTGATAACATTGGATATGTGTTATGGCATGTGTACCCTCAACTTTACACCATTGTGTTAAGTTTGAACATGATGGACAAGTACATGTTATACATGTTGACCCACCTCTATTTAAAACATTCAACATGACTTATAGTCCCAATGATGTTCTCATTCCATTAAAAACATCATCTTCCATACATGATACTTTTGAATATTCCACAAGCTCTACTCCCCTAAATACACAGATACCAACAAGATAAATTCCTGACAAGGATTCCATAGAGGAGACTTTTCAACATTTGTCACTTGCTGAATATAATTTGTTGATGGTTAAAGTGTTCTATACTCCATAAAAGTATGGAAAGATTCACATGCACCCAAATTATGATCCTTGCATTGGGATGGTCATCCCTTATGGACCCCCTAACCTTCAAACCAATTTCACATATGGGGGAATTGATCAAGCTCCTGCTATTGGCAATCCATCTTCTTCACCATGACCATTTACCTATGACTTCTCTTTCCTAAGAAATCCCAATTTTTCACACACCTATCTTTATCGGTGTGCTTGGAAAGGATTTAGTTTGGGTCATTATGAACAGGGTGTCCATATGCCTATTGAATATCCTACTAGCAACACTATTGAAAATGTCAAAAAGAGGCATGGAGTGGGATATGATGAACCAAGTAAACTCACTAAAACTTCCCATGAACTTATTATTGAAGAACCAGTCTCTCCTTCTCCACCTTCTCCTCCACCATCACCTACCAAATCAGAGGTATCTATACCTCCTTTTTTTTTTTAATAAATGCCATCCATTTGGGGCCTCTTACCTATCACCAAGGTAAGGAAGCAAGGTCCCTTTCTCTCATTCATCTTAAAATAATTGATGAAGACTCCCACTATTAACACTATTCAATGTCAAGATGATGATGCAATTCTCACCTACATGTGTGTGGATGATTCTTATATCCAACGGTTGCTCCCATCTGAAACACAAGCTATGTTAAATTAATCAACCATTGACATCAATCTACCCTCTCATGATAACCCTCGCATCCTTAAGATTGGCCAATATTTAGATTCCTCTGATCAAGTTGATTATGCCACATTTCTTAATGACCATAGAAAAGCCTTCTCTTGGTCTTATAATTACATGCTTGATATTGACCCCTCTATCATCATCTATAACATTGTCACCAATCAAGATGCTAAAATTATTAAGTAGAAGCTTCATAAGATGCATCCTTGTATTGCTCTCCTTATCAAAGAAGAGCTCTAATGCCTCCTTTTTGTTAACTTTATCCAACCCATTTACTACCCATAGTGGATTTCTAATATTGTTCCTATCATAAAAGTGATCGAGGGAATCTGAATTTACACTGACTATCATGATTTAAACCTTAATGTCCAAAAGATGACTTACCATTGCCAAGTATCGACCAACTTGTTGATCTAATAGCTGGCCATGAGATGCGATCACTTATGGATGGGTTCTCTAGATATAATCAAATCTTGGTCACTCTTGAGGATCAATATAAGACAACCTTCATTACCCTATGGGGGAATTTTTTCTATTAGGTCATGCCTTTTGGCCTAAAGAACACTGGTGTGACCTAGCAATGGGCTATGACCTACATTTTTCATGATCTCCTACACAAAATTGTGGAAGATTACATGGATGACTTACTCAGTAAGTCTAAACTTCATCAAAATCACTTGATGATTCTCAAAACTATATTTATTCATCCCCTCCAATATAATGTTCAAATAAACCCAAAGAAATGTGTCTTTGGTGTTCTTTCCAATAAAATTTTAGGTTTTATCATTTCTGTCCATGGTATTGAAGTCGATCCTGTTAAGGTTAGATCAATCGTAGAGATGCCTCCACCTACTAATATAAAATAACTTTGTATCTTATAGGGAAAACTTCAGTCAATTCACCACTTCATTTCCTAGTTGTTAGATCATTGCCAACCCTTTCATCATCTCCTCAAAAAGGATGTCTCCTTCCATTGGAATACAGATTTCCAAGAATATTTTGATGTACTTAAACAATATCTCTTTTCCCCACTAGTTCTTATTACACCTAAGGAAAATCAGCCTTTCTACCTATACATCTCCAAAACAAACCATTCTCTAGGTGTTATGATCACACGTTGAGATAACCAACATCGAGAGCAGGTAGTTTACTACATAAGCTGCATAATTATTGATTATGAGACTCAATATACCCATACTAAAAAAAATTTCCTCGTGTTGGTCTTTTCTACCTCCAAGCTTTGCCATTATCTCCTAAATCATAAAACCTATGTGGTCACCCATATTGATCCCCTCAAATACATGCATTTTAATCCATATCACAACTAACATATAGCTCGGTGGCTCATGATTTTTGTTGAATTTGACTTAGAATTCATTCAACAAAAGTCTATTAAGGGGAAAACAATCCATGATCACTTAGCTACTGTTGTTTTACTTGACAATCAACCTTCAAACTTAAAATTCCCTAATGAATCCATTATAACACTCTCCATCAATGACATCTCCTATCAAATGATGATGTTCTTCAATAGATATAAATGTCAATATGGTGGGGGTGTGGGGGTCATTCTTATTCCTCTAGATGGAAATCCTATGCCTTTGTCATTTAAACTAGGTTTTGAATGCACTAATAATTTGGCCGAATATGAGGATTTGATCTTAGGACTTCAAATAGCTCTCTTCTTGGGTATCAAATCCATAACCATTTTTGGTGATTCTCAGCTAGTGTTTAACTAGGTTATGGTTCCTATATATGCAAAAATGATATTTTATAGTGGTATAAACATCGTGTAGATACACTATTGTAATAATTTGACTCTTATCTCTTACAAATTGTTCCTTGATCTACAAACAAGTTTGCTAACACAATGGCTTCACTTGCTTCACACATGCCCTCTTCATCCTCTTCCTCGAGAATCTATGTCACCATGTATCACTTAAGATTACCCTCCTATGTATCAGATAACATCCTCGTTATTGGAAATGTAACATCCAAATCACATGAATTATGGTACAAGAAACTCATGGATTATCTTTCCTTCTCTATTACCCCTTTTGATCTCTCCAATAATGGTAGACATGCCTTCATAAAATATGCTACTTGTTATACTATGCTAGGGGGACTTCTCTACAAGCAAGGTTTTGATGGTATTTTTATTATATACCTCACTAGTACTAAGACTCCCTTCACCATTAAAGAAGTCCATGGTAGGATTTGTGGTGGGCATTTCAATGGTCACACAGCTGCCAAGTGTATCCTTCCACTTGGATATTATTAGCCCAAACTTCATCAAGACTGTGTTGATTATGTTCAGCATAGCATTAAGTGTCAATAACATGCTAACATCCTTCACATTCCAAGTCATGCATTATAAGTTGCCAAATACTTTTGTCCCTTCTCCCAATAGGGCTTAGATCTAATTGAGGAGATTAACGCTCATTCATCACTCCATCATCATTCTATCATTACTACCACTGAATAATTAGCCAAGTGGGTCGAGGCCATCCCTCTCATCTCCACTAAAGTTGACAAAATTGTTGACTTCATCAACCATCACATCATCTATCATTTTGGTGTCCCTCATAAAATTATAACAAATAAAAATAAACCTTTTAAAAACAAGACTGTTCAAAGTCTTTGTGATACATTTAGAATCAAATTAAGCTTCTCATCACCATACTATCCACAAGAAAATAGATAGGTAGAAGCTTCTAACAAAACATTGACCAAAATTCTCATGAATGTAGTCAATGATACAGGTAAGGATTGGTACACACACATTCTTTTTGCTTTATGGGCTTACCACACTAGCATTCAAAACCCTACAGGTGCTACACCTTTTTATTTAGTATATGGGATAGAGGTTGTTTTGCCTCTTAAAGTCTAGATTACTTCTCTTCACATTTATCTATAAGACATACTAATAATGACTTTTTCCAAGAACACTTGGCTCAACTTGAATTACTTGATGAGCATTGTCTCATATCCCTCAACCACCTCTAAATCTATCAAGAGTGTATCAAATGTGCTTATAACAAAAACCTCAAGAGCAAGATTTCAATATAGAAGATCTCATCTTAAAATAAAATTAGTATGTGAAGAACATGGAGAAAATCAAATGAGGTAAGTTTGCTCCTAATTGTCTTGGACCTTATATCATAACTCACAAGTATGGCTCAAGAACTTATTGTTTATCTTCTCTTGAAGGAAGGGCAGAACCCAAGCCATTAAATGCCTTATACCTATGATCATTATTTTATTAACCAAGCATCACTTCACCTCATGTTTAACTTGAGCTCATCCCTTAAGAATCCCTATTACATTTATTTCCCTTCCTCTTCACCCTTACTCCTATACACCTAGTTAACTTATGCAGTGGTATGGTTTTTCCCTTAATGTGTAAAAATCCTAAGCCTCTATAGTCTTATCCATGACTAAAAAAAACAAAAACAAATGGGATATGTGACAAGTTATAAACTCTTTGGTCATGCTTCTTAACATAGACTTCTCCCTTGAAGGATAACTACATACCTTCTCTTTGCTACTATCAATAGACCACTACCTTGAAGGATGGATAAGACAAGCTTTGTTCTTAAATGGAAATACAAATAAAAAAGGCTTCTCACATTGATCAGCTTTATATGACCTTAACCATACAAAATCCCATTATAGGATTCTTACATTGATCAGCTTACACTAGAAATACAAATAAAAAAGGCTTCTCACATTGATCAGCTTTATATGACCTTAACCATACAAAATCCCATTGTAGGATTCTTACATTGATCAGCTTACACAAAATAAAAATAAAAAGAAAAAAAAACTTTAAGTCATGGACTTGCCTATAGTATCTCTTGGGTCACCCACAATAGGGGCATATCATCCCCACTTTATAGGTTATGCTACCCAAACATTTTCCCTTATTTTACCATTTTTCACCTCATAATATTTCAAAAGATTGTAAATCTTACTTAACATAAGGTAACATGATGCTTCTGTAACAAACACAATGGTTCAAAGATATAAGGCATGAAAGAGGCTCATTTTCCTGAGCTTATTTATGTTCTGGTTAATGGTCTTTTCCAGTACATGAGTATTCTACCTCTTTATTTTCCCATCCAAACCACATGTTTATATCTCTATTGAGATGAAAAACAATGTCATACCAACACTATGAAAGCGTAATCAATTTATTTTAAGCATACACCATCACAAAATAGGGAAAAGTGCTAAGATGAAACTAACAAACCAACTATGCATATACCATCACATATATGGGAAATGCTAGTCTAACTCAACTAACATGATCAACATTAACATCAAAATTAACATAGCATTAAATAATTATCAAATATCCTCATCATAATCCTAATAAATATCCTCATCAAAATAATAATAAATAAACATCTCATATATATATAGGATCAATAACATCTCCATCAATACATCATCATAATATCATCTCTCTCTCAAAATATACATCTCACATCTTTAACTTGTAGGTTAGTGTACATATAACAAATATAATCACAAATGAAAAAATATAGAACTCGGGATCATCAAGGATCTCCACATGGTCATGATGAAGTAGTGTCATCACCACTCTCATCCTGTTTACATCTGCATGAGCTAGAAGTTATGTCACATGACACAGATCTCTCCTGCTCCCTAAACTAAGAATACCACTGAATCTATGGAAACTCTCTGATGGCCCTCTCATAGTAGGAAATCTCATCTAGGGTAGTAGTATATCTCACCAAATATACAGTCTATGGAGGTCCCATAGCACCTAATGATGACCCAACCTATACTAGTCCCTATGGTGGAGGGGAAGCAGCTTAGCCTACTACTCTCAAACTATCCCTCTTTACTATCAATGCAGTCACCTAACCTTGTAACACTCTGACTTGGCCCTATAATGCTACAACTTGACCTTGTAGTGCCCCAACTTAGCCCTATAATGTCACCACCTACCCCTATAAGGCTAATACCTATGTCTATGCTATATCTCTAGCTTGAACTGCTATATCTCATGCCTATACAGCTACATCCCTCTCTCACCAACCTTTTTAAATATAGTGGTGGCCTCTTGACCTCCACCATGGAATGTAAACCTACCCACCATGTTATATATGCTACTATGCACCCTAGATCTCTAAAAATTGGCCCTATTAGTAGCTCATCAAAATTTGGCCCATCTATCTCTTGGGGCAATGGTAGGGGTGCCTCTATGTCATCCCTCATATATTGAGGGAAGGTAGGTGGTATATCCTATATTAGATGAACTACCTCCTAACCCTTATCATGGGTACCATATCCAACTCACTAGCTCATCTCCCCTAACCCATCATGAGCTCTATAAACCAACAAGCTACTGTGCCTATCCTTTGAATATTGAGTATGTCAGGTAGGGTCTCCACAAAATATCTATATGGATCAAACCCTCAATCATGTGCCTATAATAGGTAATGTCATGCACTACACCATCCACTCAAGTTTATGACATGCCCTCTCTCTACCATCTAAAACCAACCCTAAAGCCAACTAGAATCATGGTAGGTAACCCCAATGGTCATGTCACCATAATGTGCTCATATGCCCAACAATGTATAAAATGGTTGACAGACAAACTATATCATCATCACAGTCTCAAACCTCATAGCTCTCTATATAACTATGCTAAAAATATTGAACCCCATGCAAAAAAAATTCATTACTTAACCATATTTGCAAGCACACATGTCAATGCAATTGAAAACCTACCACCATCTACATTTAGTAATGCATACACCATGATCCTAATCATCATCAGAATGCTTAGTCGATGTTGCTCCTCATCGGCCATATACAGTGACTTGTATGCAAACTTGTAGAATGATAAGTCACCTCACTAACATGATCACCATACAATACAATGATGTGGATATCATGTTCCTCTCTCAAGCATGTGAAAAAATCCTCACCTTAGAGTGGCAGCCATAAAATCCTATAGACATCCTCCTAGGTCACTATCAACTCTCCAATCAATAGATGGAAGGTGTTGGTGGTGTGATCCCACCTCTTAATCAATGTTATTATAAGGCTCACATCTTGAACAACTTAACAATATCATTTCACTCTTCCTAACCCCATGGTTTCCATGTGCTCCCACTCATCTAAAGTGATATCCCTCCTCATATACATCAAAATACTTAGTAGATGATCTCATAATGTCACCTCCATCCTCACTTGCATCCATACACACAAAACTCAATTCATGTACTTTATAATATAACCTACCACCACCATTTTTCCTTCTCTTTGGAAGAACTACATTGGTTTGAGGCCCTAAACTGGGCTATGTAGGTAGCACTTAGTCAACACAGGATCTTCTGAGGTTAGCTCAGCCATATACCCACCTATCTACCCTACTTTCCCCTCTCTACCCTAGGCTTCACTTCCTCTCTCTCTCAACCCTAGGCCCATTGCCTATCATAACTCTAGGCTTCACAACCCATATCCCTAACCTTCGACCATATGCCCTCTCTTTTATGCCCTAGGAATCCTGACCTATCTCAACCTACTTTTTTACCTATTTCCCCTAACACACCTTTTAACCATACCTTAGATATTTTTCCTAGGCTCTGGGAGAACTACATTGGCCTAAGGCCCTAAATCAAGCTATGTAGGCAACACTCAGTTGACATGAGGTCTTTTTAGGCTAGCTCAACCATTAGGCTAATTGATTACTTCCACTAGGGATCTAAACTGGGTCTTTTTCCTATTTTGTTGGTTCTTCACAGTCACCAACATTAGTTCTAATGTTGACATTGGTGCTTTGTAGGCATACATGTCGATCGACATCAATAGATACCTGTCAACCTCAGTATCATGTTGATCAATGTCAGTGGAACCCATCAACGTCAGTGAATAGTTTGGCCCTAGGGCCAAATGACACAAACCCAAAACTATAATTTTAACCTAAAAACCTACCCCAAATTCCCCCCAACTTATCCTAAAACTACCCTAACCTATTTCCTACCCCTCTACTAACATTTTCTATACCCCTACCTCTAAATTAGCCTAAAAAGTAAAAATAACCAAATCAAGTTTAAAAATAACTAGTAGAGGATCTTACCTCATCTCTTTATCTCCTTCAGGTTGGCACAACTCAATCTCATGGTGGTGCACCTCTTGTTGGGTCCCCTCCTTGCTCTACCATCTCAGTCACTCTCATAGCTCTATTTTTTCTCCAATCACAATTTACAAATGAGTTTAGTCATCCACTAAACTCTCTTGTCGAGTCTGGTCAACCACTAACATTGACATGCTTGACCTAATCCATCAACATCGATACTTATGCCTATCAACATTGGAAATGTTTCCCTAATGTTCTAACATAGACACTATTTATTATCGACATCAATAATGTCACCGACATTGACACCATTGCAATAATTTTTCCCCCTAAAAAGCAACCCCAACTTTTTAGACTTTACCCATAATCTAGGATAATTTGAAGATCAAGTATATCTCCCTGACCATGACCACCAAACTAGAGATCACATATATCTCCCTGACCATGACCACCAAACTAGAGATCACATATATCTCCCCAATCATGACAAACACCATTGGATATCAATATAATCATACCCACAATGACTTTTCTTGGAGATCATGAATATCTCCTTGCTCATTGACCCTTTTACACCAACCTTGCATTACTTGTCTTGATCGCTTATGTTATTCTACTATAGTTGGCTATTGTGCACATGCATATATATTGGGTGTTTTGGATGGCAACCAAGCTCATCCTATCATCTTCAACCCTTTTGTGTTTCCTAGGGGCACTTTCTATCTCAGATACCTGGGACACATCGACCATTAGAGCTACAACTTTGATTATTTTGACCTATCAGCTATCACTTACAAGCTATTCTTTAGTTATTTCTATCTAAGTCCTCCTACACCTTATCTATTCTTTACTTTGTCAAATATAACTCATAGTAGTATACACATATGAAGTGATACTTAATTCTCCACCACTCACCCAATTATCTTTTTATCAAACCAGTACTCGATTTTAGTTTCTCCTTAGTCGATTCCCATTTTGAGGGGGGATACCTCATCTAATACTTGAAGCATCTAAATCCTATTTTTGTCTTTAAAAATTTTTAGTACAAATTACAAGACAAAAATGGGAAAATGTAGACATCAAAATTATGTCACACACACACACATGTATAACTCCCTATGTCGAAACCCCTTTTAGCCCATTTTTCAATAATAACAATTAGCTTCCCTAACCCATGCTTTTACTCCTCACACATTTAATTAATTTAAAATACTTAATTATGTTAATTAAAATCCCCTTTTTTCCACCTTGACTTATGAATAATTCTCACCTCATGAGTCACCTCAAGACTTGGTCCCCTCATCCTAACTACCCAAGACTTATTCTCACTTCAAAACTAAATTCCTAATGAACTACTTCCTTAACCTCTTATTTTTAACATTTTATAATGGGTTCCACACTTGGCATGAAGATCAAGAGAAAGCATTCCAAAAATAGTAAGCTTTACTTATTCTAGGTCCCTTGATGTCAGTCAACCCATGGCCAATGTTGATGGGATCACTAACATCAGTGATATAAGATAAACTCCAACCTAAAGTTTAGGCTAGTATAAATCAAGAAAATTCATTCTTACATACATTCAAGCTCTTGACATTCAATTTTTGACATCCTGGCTTACTATCATCTTGTGTAAGTCAATCATGATCAGGAACTAAGCTCTTGAGGACCAACAACACCCACTTGTTCTCTTTGTTTAGGCCATCAATTTAGACTACCTGATAGGGACCATCAATCTGATACTTATCATTTAGTAACTATTATATATAAGTACATAACTTATTTTATAGGTCTTTAAGTATTTACTTTTATATCACTTCATATCTACTATTCATTGCTTTATACACTCCTCACTGAACCCTCGTGAGGGAGTTACAAAGTTTCCTTGATTGTTTCCCCTTGACTTGACACACCAAACCTTTAACCAGATCTACCCAAACCATAGTATCTTTCTCTCATAGCTATGCCCAACCTTCCAGACTTGATCAAAACCATTTCCCAAACCCAAAAAAGCCTTTTGCAAGCCCCTAGGTAATTATTGTCCCTATTGACCTCAGTAGCCTAACTAACATCAGTCACCTTCATCATCAACATTGATAGTATAACTGATATCGATCACTCCCCTACTGATGTCAGTGACTATGGATTATCTAACCTTTTCAAAACCTACCCAAACAACTTCTAAAATACAAAAAAAATACACCACCTACACCTTGTCACTCTCTGTTGCACTCAAGTTGTAAATAACAGTAACATTATTTATCTTTTTTTCTCTCTCTCTCTTTACTTTACCTCTCTTTTAGTTATTTATAACTCTATTATCTCTCAAAAGTGTAATGTCATCTCTAAGGAAGTTTCACACTTCCTAGAATGAGCACATAGTGCCCACTCATTTATCTGCTAACAAACACTTGGTGCTTATCCCCATATATACAGGACTTGGGGAGCCATATAGATCATAGGGTGCCTTATATGAAGTGAAGGAGTAAATATATATGGATATGGTGCATCAATTATCCTATCAACCTATATATGTAACTACAATCTAGTCCCATATTTATCTATATTTATATAGTTATAGGGCAAGGTCCTTTAGAAATTGATTCATCAATTCATGAATGAGTGAAACATAGCATAGAGTGTATATAGTTAGATAGATAGGGGAACTCCCATATATATGGGATCCCACCTATCTATTTAATGGGGACATATACAAGGGACATGTTCAAATTTCACTCACTCAAATAGAATCACACACAAGGACATGTTTAAATGTCCTCACACATAAAGAAACAAATAATAAAGGCTTAGATCCACACACAATGACATGTTCAAATGTCTGCATACGCATAGAATATATGCATAAAGACATGTTTAAATGTCTTAATATGCATAAAAACATATAATTAAAGCTTATAGTCATATGTAAAATACACATTCAAATACCCTCAATGGAAAATAAAGAGTGCATACAAGACACAAAGCTAAGAAAGCAACATGAAAAACATGCATGATAATATGTTATTGATCAATAAAAGCTAAGTTGTAACATGAGTAGATTTATTAATTGAGGTAATTAATAGTATATCAATATGTTAGTGAGTGAGCAATATCAAAATATGTAATGATATATAAATAACTAAATTGTGAGTAAGATAAGGTTTCTAAATAAGGATATATCATGTGTATATGATTCCCCTAGTGAGCTAGCTAATGAATGTACATATTATAGAAAGACTTAGAGTGTTTTAGAACTTAATAATGATAGTTTATTCTCATTGGGAAAACAATGGGGTGAATCACACTAGAGCATGGTTCTCCTATCTAATAGGATGTTATTGTTTGATTTAAATTTATGAATGTGTAATAGTCATATCCCCTAAAATTAAGTTTGGAATTGGTATTATATGTAATATTTAGTCACTCATGTACATAGTGAACCATATATTATATAAATTTGGATAAAACAAGTACTGAATAATTATGAACAAATGTATTGATGTATGATAAAGTACATATAATCATGCATAGGTCTTAATTTTTTGGTGTTATATAAAATATTTTACTATTTTTGCATGTGTGTGTGTGTGTGTGTGTGTGTGTGTGTGTGTGTGTGTGTGTGTGTGTGTGTGTGTGTGTGTGTGTGTGTGTGTGTGTGTGTGTGTAAAGTAGATGTACAAATTGAAAGAGATATGTTATGGTGAGTCTTTCAATGGACTCAAAATCAATATGCCATGTGTCAAGAAGATAAATAATAACCTTTCATGAAGGGAAAGGGTTAACTATGGTGACTAAATTGATCTCAATGGAGAACCTAAATATATAATACACACTATATTATAATTATTACTACCATACTAATAATTTGTAGAATATTGTTTTTGCGGTGGATCAGAATGAATGATAAGAATTTTTAGAACCCATATTTTAGTATTTTAATCCTGTCTTGATACCTTATGTGATGTAACCTTAGTGCTCTATAATATCAATATAGGATGCATAAAAGTAGAGTGAGTCTCTCTAAATCTATAACAAATATTCTATAAAGAGGCATCTCAAAGGATAGGCCTCCATGTAAGAGTAGATAATTTTTTTGGAAATATCTAAGTAGGTTTTACGTTTTTAGGTGGCTCAACTAAAACTCATTGTGTAGTAACCAATTTTTTTTGTGATAGAGAATTCTCATAAGAGATACCTAAAACTATAATGACCTCATTAGCATATATGTACTTTGATCATATATGAACTATAGAAGGAACTACATGAATCTATTTAATCCAAGGGTATCCCAATAATATATCAAATACCCCTGCATTAGGTACTACTATGAATTTAGTGGCCACATGTGTAGGAAAAACTTGTCATGGTAATGTAATGTCACTAATGGATCTTTAAAAATGACCATTAAATACTTTTATGACCATGGTGGTGGGAATAAAATAATGATATGTGCATCTAAGATGATAGAGAAGTTTTTTTGTACAAATATTCACACTTGAACCATTATTAACCATGGCACTATGAATAGGTTGGTGATAAATGTAAGCTCAATCAAATAGAGAATGTAAATCTGAGTCTTCATGTACTATCTCATGGTTTGTAAGTGTGATGGGTGGTTTAGATGGAATTGATGTATGATAGGAATCCATGATACCATTCAAAGTATGTTGTTCCTCTACATTAGAATGGTAAGAATCTAGTGGAGGGTGTGCATCATGTGTATAGTGCACACCTGATGTATCTGTTATCTCATTCTCTATATGCTTAGGAAAAGGATCATTGAATATTTTCATTAACTTAATTTCACTAGGTTTTGCCTTTTTACTTTCTTTTGGTGTGCCCACATCAATGATGTTTGCATCTATAAAATCCTTAATCTTGTGTCTAAAACTAATACATATATTAATAATATGGATTGGTACCTTTTGATAATCAAAAACATCATTTTGGTCAATTTTTTTTTGAAGAGGTTGATTCACATCAACGTATTTGATAAGATGGAGAGATATTATAGTAGATTCCAATAACATTTTTAGGACCTTACATGGAGCATCTATTAGATTAGTAAATTAAATTATTAGAGGATATGATAAGACAATGGTAGAGGAGGATTTGAAATTACTTATAATTTTGCCTTTTGATATTTATTGTTATTAGTTTGCCTCACCTTGCATGGTTACTTTCTTGAACTCTTTGTATTTAAATTTGAATTAGTTGTATACTTAATCTTTTTCATTACCAATAATTTAAATTATCTTTCTTGTGTTATGTGCACTAATATGTGAATGAGATAAACAAATTGAACATGATGGATTTGTGTAAATATGGGAGCAAAATTTTATTAAATATGTCTTGTAACTCTTTATCTACCATAGGATTTGTCATTTTAGATAACATAGTCTTTTACTTTAATACATATTATGTGATAGGCTCATTACATTTATGTTTGAGTTGTTAAATATGAGTATATGAAACCTTCTCACTGATATTGATTGAAAATTATGCTAGTGACATATCAATCAATGGATTGAATGCATGCACTGATTGATGTGATAAATAATAAAGCCATTAGAATGCATAGTTATTGAGACTTATTGGTAATAAACTAGTCATTAGTTTATAATTGGACACATTTTAAACATGGTGTGTTACATACTTTGAGATGTTGATTAGGGTCACCCTTTCCATCATATAATGTAATCTTGGGTTACACAAAACATTTAGGTAGAGGATATATTGATATATGTTGTACCACTAGATTGTTTAATAAAATATGAGAATCTAGTGCTTGATTAGGTTTCAAAGAATCTTATTCCATATGTAATCCCATATTTTGTAGAGATTGAATCTCTTGCATAATGGATTATACATTAGGAGAAAAAGAATGTGTGATAACAAAATATGGTGTTCCCAATGACAGAGTAAGAATTGGCATAATAATATGTTGAATACCTTGAGTTTTCCCCAAAGTGAAAGGTGGTAAAAAATCTAAATCCAATAAGGTGGTATGGTTATATGTCTTATATGATTATCCATCAAATGATTTATTAAGTTCCTCTATAACAATTTTTATAAACTAATCTTGCATATTGTTTCATGTAAATTTTCACTTTAAGTTCTAGGGAAGAGATAAAAGAAACTTGATATAGGTGTGGTCGAAAACCTATTTGTTTGTGTGTGCATTTAATCTAAAGATTGTGAAGAGCTCCTCTTTGGCTTGAGAAGAAGACCTGTAGATAGGAAATCACTAAAACAAACTTGTTTTTTAGACATATAATTGGGTGGATTGCCTAGTGATAGCTAGATCCCATAAGTGAGGGCTTCCTTAGGGGTTATCAATCCACATGTTTTAAATAATTAAGTTCATAAAACTAGAAAGAAGGTATTTGCATCAATAATAAAAAGGTACTAAAATTGAACAAAAGAATGATTTCTTGTAAAATAGACTATAAATGATCAAATTAGTGATAGATTAATTAATACTAGTGCTAAGGGGTTGGGGTATGTTTTAAAAAATCTAAGAGAGGTCTGTGAGTGATCAGAAACATAGAAAATCAAGTTTAGCTGAGGGTAAGTGGGAAAAAATAGCTTGCTAGTTTTCACTATCATAATGACCATCAGTGGTTAGGGTGATCATCAGTGGTTAAGGTGACCATCAATAGTCAATATCACCATTGATAGCTATGCAGACTATCAATAGTTGAGTCAATCATCGATAGTTACTGTGTGAAGATATAGGTTGTTTTAATTACTAAATCATGAGGTTTAAAAGATGGATTCTAGGAGATGGGCAACGGCTAAACTGATTTTGAAATGGAAATAAAGTACATGAATATTGAAAAATAATTACATATCTTACTAGAATTTGATTAGGTGAGTGGTTGGAGTAGTTATCCTATTAGTGGAATCTAGCTTGATTTTGATAGAGTAACAGTACTCAACTTGGTTGAGAGACAAGGATAAGTTAACTCTCAAAAAGATTACTGATGATACTTGATAATGTTGATTAACCTACAAAAGAAAACTCTTGAATCCCTAAGCTCCTGATAATTATTACAGATGGACTTGATCTCCCAAGCCTCTCTTTCTTATAGGCACAAGCAAGAGGTGAAAGTGAAGGTATAACTAGGCCATTTAAATATAAATTGTCCATGTAAAGGCTTGCAATAATATTTAGACAAACTATATTTATAAAATCAACATGGGTGGTTTGCATGTGCTTTGTTAAGGAGGTGGACCCTAACCATTGATGGTCAAGATTTCTCATGGTGACCATCGATGGTCACCTTGACTGTCGATGGTCAAGTTTTAAAGGAAAGAGGTCCTGAAGGCCCAGTTGAGTTAGCTTGTGAATCTAACTATGGGTGGGCTTATTTAGGCCAAATTAGTGTAAATTAGTCCTAAGAGGGTCCTATGTAGGTCTGGGGGGTTATCAACATTTGTAAGTTTAGGCATGCAGATTTTTGATGTCTATATTTTGCCCCTTTTTATTGTGCTACTTGTGTGAATGAGCTATAAAACAAAAAACAGAGTATAGTTCAAGTTCTGGTTACCTCGAGAGTAGGAGGAGGTGTTCCTCATCAAATTAAGAGTTGATGAGGTGAAACAAAAATGGGTTAGGGTTTGATAAATGATAGTTGGTAATGGAAATGGGTGAATGATAGGTTAGGCACTCAAGATTGAAACTTACACACAAAGTTTGACAAAAAGATGTGATATCCAAGATCATGCATAGACTAGGTTGCCAATGTTGGTAAAAATAAGGTTCAGTACTAAGAAGGATAAGTGACAAGTGAATCATGTGACCACCTATAGGTATGGTGGTTGGGAACACTTGTAAAATCAAGCGTCCTAAGCAATTTCTATATTTCTAGTGGGTATCCAAGGTAGGAAGTGCTCTCGATGAAAACACAAATTGGTCAAGTGTCACAAGTATTCAAGGTAGGAAGTGCTCCTAAAAATACACAAGTGGGTTGGTATGCATAAGGTGGCATAAGATTAAAATGGGTTAACATGGAAATGGTGTCACTATGGTTAAAAGAGTAGGGAAAAAATTATCTAAAATTGTATGCCAAATGGGTTAAAATAGACCAATGATGAGGTGATGAGGTGGTAGGGTTGGTTGGAGAAGGTAAACTCCAAAAGTGGTTAAATCTTGGTTTAGTTTTACTAATAAGTATAGTGTTAGGTGTAAGTGTAAAAGTGGGCTGACCTTACCATTGATGGTTAAGGCTCCCAAAAGGTAATCATTGACATTCATCTTGACCATCGGTAGTCAGGGAAAACCCTAAAAATTTGTAGGGTAAAAATTAAAAACCAAATTAATTTTAATCATTTGTGAATGTTATGTGGTTGAATTTATGATTTGGTGATTTTTGTATTTTTTGGTGAGGTTCCTAGTTAAGTTGGTGACTGCACATTGGTTGGAGTCATGTAGGTGTGATCTTCATGGGTTCAAAATGCAAGGAGCATGTGGATGTGAACGAGTAGCTATAGGTGGGCTCTGATCATGGTAGAGATAAAGGAATGATAGAGGGAGTGTCTTGAATTTGGTAGATATCTATTATTTTATGTAATTGCATTAGGTTGGCAGGTCAAGGTTTGTGTTAGGAATATGTAGTTTGGGTTGAAAATCCATAAGTGGGGTTTTGGTGTATTTTGGGTAAAAGTAGGAATTAGTGGGATGGGTAGGTAAAGTGGGTTGGATTGGGGGTTATGAGGAACTACCAACATGTGATCTAAGATGTGCCCATGGTTGTATCACTCATTGAAAGATGGCATCCTACTAAAAACACTTTCTTAGTCCCAACTAGGGAGATGACTATTCTACCTAAGGATGTTAATAGGATTACCAAGATCCCACTATGTGGTGAGTGATTTATCATATCAAGCATGAGGAAAGAGATTATTTTGTCAAGTACTTATATGGGGATGAGAGCAATCAATTTTGATGGCATGTTGGGGGATTTTGGTACTTGGTGTTGTATTAGAGAGCTCTAGTTGAGAGGAGGCTCATGACTATGCTCATGATTGTGGTGACATGTTTTGGGCTTCCAGATTCAAGTAGTAGGAGATTTTCCTATTTATTACTAAGGGTTTTGATGGAGTTACTACTAGGCTAGATGGTATTTGGTTAGGTCCCTATTTTTCTTATGTAAATCTATAGGGATCTGTGGGGGTTTAGGCACCACAGGAGATATGGCATCAATGTCAACCTGGTTTTACATTATCAGGCCTATGAGCATATTTGGGTACTGAGACTAGTAGGATTGTCATGGGATGGCTATACTTAGATAGATTTCCATATTGGCTTCATTTGATGGAGTAATGATATGGTTGTATCAGGTGCAGGAGGTGGTGTCCACGATGTTGAGTGGTTTAGGGGTGCACTAGTGGTTGGAGACATCATTTGAAGGTTGTATATTCAATTTTCAATATGGATAGGGTAAAAAAGGTAGACCCTCACCATTTAGAGCTATAAATGGATCATTGGTAGGTAAGAGGGGGAGGTGGAGATACTCCAATTTAATAGGGTGTATTAATAGTTTGGTTTGGTATAGGTCATCTCAGGCCTATTTCCCAAGTATAAGAGGGAGGATTCAAAGGTTTTGTTGCTAGTATCCCAGTGTGCTCCCATAGTTTTAGATGGTGGGTATGAAGAGTTCCTTGTTATTGCTCTAATAGATGATGTTGGGTACATTGATGGATATATGGCCTGGTATCAACCCATATATGCAATTATAGATGTAGGTGGAGATGATGAAGGCATGAGGTTGATGGCTATAGATCCAACTGGTTATGATGCACAAGCATGGGGGATTTAACTGCATCTCAAGCACATGTATAGACATTACAAGGATAAGTGGCCAAACTACAAGTATGGTTATGACATTCTAGGCATGGGTGGTGATGTTGACTAGTGAGCGAGATCAAGTAACGATCTCTCTTAGGTTGGTAACACATAAGAGAGACTCATTGAGGTAAAGGGAAAGGGAAGCCATGGTTGTAGTGGGAGGACCACCAGACATAGTGCCATGGGTATGTTATCTAGCCTCTATGGATGATCATAGGTATTATGAGGCCATAATGTTAGCACAATTTCCTCTTGAGATAAGATATAGTGAGTACCAACCCATCTTAGTAGGGGGTCCCTTTATAGCTACTCCAAGATAGAGTTCTTCTATAGTGGGCCATGTAGGGGCACTATGGGGGCACCACCAGATGGGAGTATAGGTGGATCTAGTAGTAGTGGTGTAGGTGTAGGTGGGGTCAGTAGTAGTGGTGTCCCATGATCATGTTTTAGATATGTTTTGATATATATTGGTAGTGATAGGTATACACTATTTCGATATTGGCTTGCATGTTGATGTAGAAAAATGTACATGTTTTGAGAGAGAGGTTATACATTGTTACATGTATTATTTATGATGACATGATATATGGTGTTATATATGATGTTATAGATGATGCATGTTTATGGTTTACATGTTATTGTGGATATTTACGTTTATGTTTATGGTTTATGATCTATGGTTTCCTACATATGCATTATGAGATGTTGAATCAATATCTTAGGCATGTGATGTTTCAAAGATAATTATTATGCTCTAATTTTGTACATGGATATGATAGGATGTGTAGACACCTAAATATGGCCACCAATGACCTCCAACTAGGATTTTGACCAATTTCCACCTAAAATGCACAATTTGGCCTAAAAACACTAAAATGCATTAAATGAGTTGAAATTGACATATTCAAGTGCCAATTTTGGATAGAGTATCATTAAATAGGGAAATCCAATTTATGGGCCAGCTAACTTTGATCAGATCATTTTAAGTCAAAATGCTAATTTTATACCTGGGTGCTCTAGATTACTCTTTCCTATCAAATCTCTTACACGAGACACGTGCCTTTGTTATTTGCTATTGGTAACATCTTAAATGGGAATACAGATCAAATGCATCTAACAATGACTTCCAATCCCAATCCAATCAACCAATAAAAAGGCATTCTAATCAATTTGAGTAATTTGTGCACAAAGTGCTTAAACATGCTTAAGAACTAATTAAACCAAATTAGAGCCTAATCAAGAATTCAATGGAAACTTCTTAAATACTTATTTTTGGAAATGAATATTGAATATCTACATCATCAGGTGACCTCATTTCTTGGAAAGACATCTTGAGGCCATAAATGCCTCAAATATCAGGAGTCATGCTTCCCATGCCTCATCAATGTCTTCCATGATGCCCTCCATGCCTCTTAATTTCTCCTTATTCTAATGTCATGATGAGGATAATTATAAAATTAATTCCAAAGATTCAATTAATCCTCAACCACACATATCAATCTTAGGATGGATGTTTCAGGTTGATTCTAGACATTCTCAAAAATCTATAAATAAAGAGGCCATGAACATCATTTCGAAGCTATTTTTTGGTGAAAAGTTATTATGCTCAAATATCTTTAAAAGTCTTTATAATGTAAATTTATAATGCACAAATGATTCCAAAATCCATTACAATTAGTGTTACCATGCCAAATTGATTCCAAGCCAAGCCAAAGGTGCCAAGGAGAGATGGAGGTATCCAAGCTTCCATCGCCAAGGACTTCATGAGCACAAGCTGAGCAAGCCACTACAACAAGCATTTTGGAGCATTCAAGAGAGGTAAAAGAGGTTTTATTTTGCATTTTAGTTATGTTTTTTATTCATGTTTATTAACTAAGCTCTCCCTATTGTCTAGGCCTAGAGATGTTATGCTAATTAATGTGTTTCTTTCACTTTGTTTTCATTTTAAAACTAACACCATACTAACCATCCTCTCTTGAATAAAATTCTTAGATCACATATGGCATGTTTGGTGGGACTAGATGCATACCACACATGAAGAAGATCATTTTACAGCTTTAAAATCTTCATTTGGATCATTAAAACTCTCAAAAATTGATTTTCTAACTTTGTTTTGCTATTTTTATTTGTCATAGGTTTACACATTAATCGACATCAGTTAGTAAAACTGATATCAGTTGGATAGCTATCATTGGTCACATTGGTATAACTGATGTCGGTTAGATAACCATCATCGATTAGCAAATGTAACCATCATCAGTTAAATAACCGATGTTGGTCACTGTGTTTTTCTTAAAACATAGACTCGAGAGTTATTTTTTTAAAGTTCACTATTTCAAACCCAAAAGAGCTTCAAGGCTAAAGGACATGCTAACATTTTTGTTGCAAGACCAAGCTTGACATTTTCTGAAAACATGTTTAGATCACCTTTTGCATGCTTAAAATGAATTAGGAACATTATTTTGGGTGCTTAAACTAATATTTAGGTACTTAAGTGAGATTTTAGCATTATTTTTCAAAGTTACAACTAAGATCAAGGGGTCAAATGAACACCACCTCATTTTCCATTTGGGTTTAAAAATGAACTCGCCTTTCTAATTTTTTGTATTTACTTAGTTGTTTAAGTTAAATCTTTGTTTGGAAAAAAGAGGGGTGAAGCGTGTATGCTCTTCTATTTGTCCCCTTTAGGGAACCCTTGGAATCAAATGTGTCATTCCTATTGCAAGTAGCCTAGTCCAAGGCTTAGAAAGAAATTCATCTAAAGTACTCCCCAAAAACTCATCAAATTTTAGGTGACCTTAAAAATGACCCTAAAGTCTTTCTAATTTCATGCTTTCTTTGTTTTTATTCAAACTTGGCTTATGAGGGGGACTTCATTACCTCCCAAGAGATTTTTAGGGAATCTTTGAATTGGGGTTTCACCTCCCAACATTGCATTCATGTGGCTCCTAATTGGATTTGCACATGGGACATAGTGGCACTTTGAACATCGCACTACACTGAGTGAACAATAGGATGTAGTGGTTGTAAAAAGGGCTAGACCTTTTTGCAACAAACCAAGTGATATGGACCCAAAATCTGTGCCTTTATTTTGCATTGTTTGATGTAAAAGTCATTGTCAAATTGATTCCCCTAGAACAATCGACAACCAATTAGTTTTAGTCAACCCCATTTTACCATACCCTTGCTAAAATTTGGATGATTATACTTAGAGTATTTTGGTCATTTTTGCTTGGTATGTTTTGAGACTAAAACTTGTTTATTTGTTTATAAATCCATGTCAAAACCAAGTTGTCTATACGTCACTCTTTTGTCTAAAGAGGTGTTATACTGGCCATTTTACACCACACTTATGCCTTCAAATTTTTGCTAAATTTTTTTGTGCGTGTGTCATTTGAGTTGAGGAGGGTAGTGTTATGTTGCCCAAATCATGTCAAACCATTTGTGCCTTTGAGTATTTTGAAAAATAGCATAGATCACATAATTTGAGCATTATTACACTGTTAGGATACTTAATTTGTTTCAAGACTAGTTTACCTTGTATAAAAAACCATTTGTTTCAAAACCATGTCATGTATACCATTTAGACTTTTATCATGTTCGTCATGCTGTCTGATCTTGTCTAGCTTGTTTGATCAAATCCTAGTCTTCAACCCTAGGTTTTCAATTAGCCTTATTAATTTTGGATTCAAACATTGATTGATTTCTATTTAAGCCTTAATTCATGGAGCTGATACACAAATCTTTATCTTTTGGGTTGCATAACTTTGATTAATTGATTACCCAAAATTGAAAACTATTGATGGTTTATTTTTTAAAGCCTATCCTCATCATTATTTTTGCCTTTATTTTGGAGAAAACAACCTTTCTTTAAAAATCCTTTTTCCTCATTCCTTACACTAATTGATCATGTTTATGTTTGATTTCATGTGCCAGGTCTATGTCAAAGTTGTTTTTAAACTTGTTAGAATAAATTAAATCACATCAGCCTTTATTTCAAGTCTATCTTTTGACATCATTTGGCCAAAATTCTTAGCATATTCTTGTTTGTTTGAGCCTATATTTTGACTCCACATTTGGATAAAAGACCTAGTAACTCAATTTTTTCCTTTCCTAGTTTAGACCTTATTTGGAACACTTTGACCTAGATCTTTGACATGCCAGTTTTTATTCAGACACTTAACCTTTTATGCATATGACATTTGAAATTAGACATTTGATGTCAGTTAATTTTATGCCAAGTATTAGCCTAAATAATTTTGGAGATACATCTCCACTTTCAAACTAGATTAGAGATACAACTCCATCTTTTGACCAAGTTAGATCAAGTTTGAACCATTTGTCCTTTGGATAGTTTTTTAGAGTTTGTAAAACTCTAAACCTTTTTATTTCAGACCTTTCATCATTTACATAGATATGACTAGATACAATTATGGTGGAGTCATATACAATCCAACTTATGATAAAATGGCCACACAAAATCCCACTAGGAACCCCTATAGAGAAAGATTTTCTAAAGAGTTTTATTATTCTCTCTACAATACTCCATATGGGGAACATAGTCAAAATCCACAAAATCCAAATTGAAACCTTGATTGGTATGAAGAGGATTTTGAGGATGACTTTGAAGACCTAACTATAGATAATGTTATTTGGGATATAGATCCATACCCTCTTTACAATAATCAGTACATGGAACACAATCAAGAACTAGCTTATGAGCCAACTCATAACTGGGATGATATGGTTTATGAGGAAGACTTGGATGCTTTGGCTTATGAAAGTAATCAAGATCCACCACATCATACCATTTATATTCCAAGATCACAATTTCACACCATTTCCATACCAAGACCTCATCCTTTGGTTTGTGCAAGTAACCAAGCTCCATAATGCCCAACCATTTCTATACCAAGAACTCATCCTTTGGCTTGTACAAATAATCATGCTCCACAACACCCTATCATTACCATTTTAGGACTTTGTCCTTTGGCTTGTGTAATCAATCATACTCCACAATACCTTATCATTACCATTTTAGGACTTTGTCCTTTGGCTCATGCAATCAATCATGCTCCCCAATGCCCTATCATTATCCAAATGCAAGCCATTTGTCATCTAGAACCAATACCATCTAAACCTCAGCCCATCCAATCATTTGAAGACCAAGCTATGTTTAGAACTAGTATTTTCCAACTCATTAGAAACCAAGGCTAAAATAACCAACCAATCTAAGATGTTTTTATTGAACCAACCATTTATGATAAGTCAACCTATGATGAATTGCCTATTGATCCTATATCAGTTGTTGAGGAGTCTCACACTAACAAGCCAATATTTATTGAGTCACTTCTTACTGATTATAATCACCTTTGGGCAAATCATTAACTCGACCATGTGCCTATTTTTCAAGAGCCTCCTATTAGCAATCCAATCTCTAAGGAGTTGTCTCTTAACCTTTTTTACATCCTATAGGAGTCCCACTCTGACAAACCAGTCTTTATGCAGCCCATTATGCCATCATAGGTCGTTACTTATCTAAAACTAAATATTCAAGAAGACATCATTGTAATAAAATAACCATCAGATGAAGAATCAGAGTTAGAGTCAAGTTCTATTTTTGAACTAACATTATATTTACCATCATAATCAAAATCAACATCAGTCTCAACATCAAATTTAGAATCCCTTGAGTTAGAATCAGATTCAGAAGAAGAATATATTCATGGTTGTTACAACATTTGTTACACATTCCTCATAGATCAATTTGAATACATTTGTGATCTTTCTATAGTTTTTTAGGATGATTACTTTAAATTTGACATAAGTTATCCTAGTATCTTCTATGAGGATTGTGCAACCTCTCCCCATTCCATTACCATTATGTAGGCCATTACCATCAACCTAAATAGCCATATCACTGACATTCCATCTCCCATAAGTGTTGATTGGGATCAATGGAATCACACTTTATTGAACTACATCCATAGTGACATAGCAGTTGAAGAAGAGCAAGGAGGCCAAGATTACATTCATATAATATAACACTCTCCTAGTGAAACCTTTTCAGAGGTAGTAGGGGACAATCCAAGTCATAACTTAGCATATTCTAGTGAAACATTTTTAGAAGTGATATAAGACAATAAAATTCAAAATCCAATGTTCATTAGTGAAACATTCTCAAAGGTGCTACAAGATAATCAATATAAATTCATTGGTGAAAACCTCTTTGAGGCACCAATAGTTGAGCACAAAAGTTCTTCACTACTTGATGAAGATAAAATCAAAGATCAAATCAAAATAGCTCCTATCTATAGCCTAATCATATGGTATTTACTGTCAAGATCAAACAACAAAAACTCTGGTGGTCTTATTAATATAAGAAGTCTTCGGCCCCACCATAAGTAAAATTATGTCAAATTTGACATCAAAAACATTACGTGTCACTATAATTCTTGATCTTCATCTATTTCCTAACCTTTCCACATTCCATTATCATCTACCATTCTATTTCACAATCAAACCTACCATCTAATATTTGTCCTTGTTTACCATCCACAGCCACACTTTTCTTTTCAGAGGCTACAAAGATACCTTGTCTTGATGTTTGAAGGAATCTGAACCAATGAACAATGAAGATCACAAAAGCATTCTTGATAACCAAATTTATAGGCCATTTTTGATAGAGCAACTATTTAGACAAGGTGTGGGCTAGAAATTAACATGATCAAGTCTTCTATTTGTATAATTTTTTGATTAGGACGTGTATCTCCCCATCAATAGGAATAATAGAATCAAAAACCAAACCCATGCCAAAAACATGTACCATACCATTTCATATAGCCATGCCATTGTCATTATTACATATTATGTTGCCATTATCGTCAACCCAGCCATTCTCCCCATCACTTGGTGGAAACCCTCTTACCATTTTATCAAATTTATTAAACCATCATTATCCTAAAGTAAAACCATGCCATCCTATCATTTCATTCCTATCTAGACCAAAGCCTATTTTTAGTCATCCTACCCAATCCTATTTTGATCTTAGCTACTTTGATTCTTCTTGCAATTTTTGCAAGGGGATTTTGATTAGGTTTCAACCATCAATCAAGTTTTTATTTAAATTATAGTCTATAAAAGTAGTGTGATAATTTATCTAGGAAGATATCTTTCATCCTATCAAGTTTGTCTATGTGAGCCTGATTATAACCGCCTATAGGCAAATCAATGTCTCACCAGTCTTACTACTAATTATAACTACCTATGAGAAAATTAGTATCATTTACCTATCTCATTGTATCCTGGTCATAACTAATTATGGGAAAACAAGGGGCAACACTTATTTATTATGCATTGCCACATCACCTCGCCATTACTATTTTCATTTGACTAGCCATTTGCCAGATTTGAGAACTTGTTGGGACCTAGTTGGTTTTTCCTCACCTTTTGTGTGGATGGAATTATTATGACTTGAGGTCATTTTAGGACTATGTGGGTTATGCTCAATTCATGTTGATGTCACCTCAGTCCCCCTTTCCATACACTCTCGCCATTTTTCAAGAAACCTAAGCCAAACGCTCTTTCCTTTTTACGAGCAGGTATCTTGTCATTCTCTAACGAGTTAAGATACCTTAAAAATCTAAAAAAAATCATAAAATTAAAAAAAATCCAAAAATATTTATCCTATATAAGCCTAGTCAGTTATCCTTGATCCAGCTTACTAGGGCATTGTCATTGTTAAGATGATTTCTTTTAATTTAGTTTTTAGGATTTCTATTTATTTGTTTATTTTAGGTTGTTTGTTTGTTTGCTTGCTTGCCTATTTTTTTGATTTCAACACTTTTGCCTTGACTAAACCTATATGTGTTGATTGGGTGATTCCTTGAGCATATTATTCTTGAGTCTATCTATATTCATACGTCAATATTATCATCATGCTTTTTATCATTGGTGTATTATTTTTGAGTGTTTATTGGATATGAAGGGTTAGTATTTATGCATTTTTTGGACAAGTCTTCATGATGTTCTATCATGATAAATACCATCACATGCTACAACAAAAATTAGTTTTAAAAAGGTCTACAATCAATGGAGCTACAGAAGTTTCTCCTTGGCACCTTGGCAAAATCCTCCCACCCACCTTGATTAATCAAACCATTAACCATTTTAGATGTATCATTATTAATCAAGATGAGAATCTCCTCATTTAAAGGTACAACTAAATCATTCACACTGATCAATATTATTCATCTATTTCATCACTTTACACCCACTCATATTTAATCTATATTCTAGGTTATATCCTTGAGTTATGCTTGCTAATCATCCCTAACAGGGGCACCATCAGTTTTAGCCAAGCTAGGTCTGCTTAATGATTCTAACCACCTATGAGCAAATCATTATTTTGAATTTTATTCCTAATTATAACTGCCTTTAGGTAAATCAACATCCTTTTTACATCAATACATGCAAGCATTTTCTTATTTGGATTAATCTCAACCACAGATTAATTTTACCTTTCTTCTTGTTTCTTTTCGAGGGACTGTCCATCAAAAAATTTGATGGCCACTCCCTCAAGGGGGCATCATCAAAGGCTTCCCAAAACCATTTGGAGATTCATTCTTTAGTCATAATCTTCTTGTTGGCATACATTCCATCTCTCATTATTTGAGAAGACATTGCTTTGCCTACGATTTGCAACATCTTCCCAAATAGGGGCAAACTATACACACCTAAAACTGACCACCAATAACCTCCAACCAGGCTTTTGGCTAATTTCTACTTAAAATGCATAATTTGTCCTAAAAATACTAAAACATGCTAAATGATATGAAATTGACATATTCAAGTGCCGATTTTGGCTAGGGTATCCCTAAATGGGGTAATGCAATTTATGGGCTAGTTAACTTTGATTAGATCATTTTGAGTCAAAATACCAATTTTACACCTAGGTGTTTTGGCTTGCTCTTTCCTATTAAATATCTTACACAAGATGCATGCCTTTGTTATTTATTTTTGGTAACATCATAAATGGGATAATGGATCTAATGCATCTGACACTGCCTTCCAATTCTAATCTAGTCAAATTTTAGACCAATAAAAAGATATTCTGATCAATTTGAGTAATTTGTGCACAAAGTGCTTAATCATTCTTAAGTGCTAATTAATATAAATTAGAGCCTAATCAAGAATTCCATGTAAACTTGTTGAATACTTATTTTTGGAAATGAATATTTAATATATGTATCATCAGGTGACCTCATTTCTTGGGAAGACATCCCTAGGCCATAAATGACACAAATATCAGGATTCATGCCTCCCATGCCTCATCAATGCCTTCCATGATACCCTATATGCTTCTTAATTTACCCTTATTCCAATGTCATGATGTAGATAATTATAAAATTAATTCCAAAAATTAAATTAATCCTCAACCACACATCTCAATCTTAGGATGGATAGTTCAGGTTGATTCTAGACATTCTCAAAAATCTATAAATAGAGAGGCCATGAACATCATTTCAAAGCTATTTTTGGTGAAAATTTATTATGATCAAATATATTCAAAATTCTTCCTAATTAAAATTTATAATGCACAAATTATTCCAAAATCCATTGTAATTAGTGTTACCATGCCAAATTGATTCCAAGCCAAGCCAAGCCACAAGCCAAAGGAGAGATAGAGGTAGCCAAGCTTCCATTGCCAAGGAATTCATGAGAACAAGTTGAGCAAGCCACTACAATAAGAATTTTGGAGCATCCAAGGGAGGTAAAAGAGGATTTATTTTGAATTTTAGTTGTGTATTTTATTTATGTTTGTTAACTAACCTCTCCCTAGTGTTTAGGCCTAGAGATGTTATGCTAGTTAGTGTGTTTCTTTCACTTTGTTTTAATTTTAAAACTAACACCATACTAACCATCCTCTCTTGAGTAAAATTCTTAGATAACATGATGGATATATGGTATATGATGATGTAAGCAATAATGGCTTTGGTTATGGTTATGATGATGTGGTTTGTATGAGATGTATTGTGGTAATGTTATGGATAGATTGGTAGATGACATATGATATTGTTCATGATGTTTTGATTATTGATTTTATTTATGGTCATGAGAATGAATTAGGATATAATATATGTTGACATGATGTTTTGATGGTAGATGGATAGGATTATGTTTATGGCATTATGTGATATGATGCACTTTCATGGTGTTTTGATCATAGATAGGTAGGTGATGTGGTTCATGGATATAACTCATAATGTTATGCTTTTGATTTGATATTTGTTTTTTATGATCATGGAGATAAAATGTGGATATCATTGAAGATGTAATGAGAATACATAAACTAAGTAGATAACAAACTAAATGTGTAGGACGGTGAGAGGAATCATGAGAGGTATGTCTACATGAACCAATAAAAGATAAGAAATGAAACATAATGCCTCCTCATTGATAAGGACAAAAATGAAACCCAAATTTGGATTGGTTTAATGAAAATAATCCTTTCAAATGCTTTGAATTAACATTCTTAGGTTGATAAATAGGTATGTTGATCACATTGCATCAAGTAAGCTCATATCCCATGCATATGATATATGGAGGGAGATGGGTGAGACTAGATCCTTTTGAGAGACTATCATGCCTCTTCTAGAGGCTTCCAAGAGGATAGTATAAGTAAGTCTATGCTCATATATAGTGTATATTGATCAATGTAGGAAGTCTATTGAGGAGATCCAATTGTGCCTTTTTGAGATTATTGATTTTATGAGAACTAATTGTGGTGTTTCTCATTGATTTTACTTTTGATTATGGGTTTTTTTCTTATTTTGATTTTTCTTGGGGTTGGGGAAGCTAATTTATGAAAGAAGCTTCCAAGAAATTACTAGCTTTTGACAAGTGTATTAATTAGACATCCTTTAAAGGAGTAGTTTAAGTTTATGTGCCTAGCTCAAATGCTTTTGATATCTATCCTTCAAGGGAGCAGTCCACCTTATTTTTTTCACTTTCAAATAATTTTTCAAAAGATATCCTTCAAGGGAGCAGGCTATGAATGCTAAGAATGACCCATGATTTTGTTGTGACATGGATATTGCTTTTTATTTTGTTTGATTTTACTTGACATAGAATTGCTTATACATGCTTAAGGGGTTACCTTTATGAAGATAAATATAGAGGTACAAGAAGGTTTAGTAGTGAAATGAGGTGTAGGTGACAACAACCATGGGAACCGATCTCAAGGAGATGGGAAGTAACATAAGAATCGTTCCATATGTAGAGCTATGGTAACCATAGTTTAAGATTAGGTTATGACTATGATGGATAATCACATGATTTATCTATAGTCAGTTACCCCTAAAAAGAGGGAAATGAATGTGGTTTTAGGGGATGAGCTTAAGTTAGACCAATGGTGATTGTGATCCTTATTTAATAATAGAAAGGATGTAGATGTGAAGCATTGAGAGGCTCAAATTCTAGTTTTCCTTCAAGAGAGGACAAATGATAAGCTTCTAATCCATACTTATGAGTTATGATGCAAGGTCCAAGCTAATTGAAAGAAAATTTACCTCTTTTTCTTTTCTCCATATTAGTGACGTGTTGATTTTCCTTAAGGATGAGATCTATAATATCAAATTATTACACTTTCAGGTGTTTATTATAATCACACTTGATTCATTCTTGATAGACATGGAGATGGGAAAGAGTGGCCAAATCATGCTCATCAAGTAGCTCAAGTTAGGCTAAATGTTTTTAATGATAATCATCTTTTGAAATGAGATCATGCAAAGATATGTGAAGAGAAGGTATTTGGACCTTGAGAGGCAATATATCCTCAGCTCTAAACATGAGAGAAAAAGATGTAGCACCTGTATGGGTTTAGATTCTAGTGCAATATGCCCAAAAGGCAAAAGGGATATGAAAGTCCCAATCCCAACCTAAGGCATTGAACATTTTGGTAAGCATGTTGTTAAGGGTTTTGTTAGAGGGCTCTGCTTCTCTATTTATTTTTGGGTGATAAGGTGATAAAAAGCTCAGTTTAATTCCAAATACATCACAAATACCTTGAACTTGTTTGTTTTTGAATGATTTTCCATTAGCAATGATGATCTTATGGGGAACACCAAAGTAACAGATGATATGATGGGTGATAAATTTGATAATCTTTTTATCTTTTGTCGAGACAAGAGGAATAGCCTCCACCCATTTGGTGAAATATTCAGTCATGATGATGATAGAGTGATGTCATTGTGAAGAGTGGGGGTTAATTTCACTGATAAGGTCTAGACTCCATTGTGAAAAAGGCCATAAGTCAGTGGAAACTTAAAGGCCATAACTAGGTGTGTGATGCAAATTAATGTGTTGTTGACACTTGACACACTTTTTCACATAATCACAATAGTATTGGTTAAGGGTAGGCCAATAATAGCCTAGGCAAAGGATGCATTTAGCCACAATGAGTTTTCTAAAGTGACCCCCATATATACCATCATGCATCTCCAAGATAACGTGAGAGGCTTCTAGACCATAGAGGCAATGAAATAGGAGGCCATCAAAATCATGTTTATAGAGGATTCCTCTCATAATGGTGTAATGGGAGGTGCTTTGAATAAATGTTTAATGAGAATTCCTAGAGAGGCCAAAAAGAACTAAGCCAAGGTTGAGGTAGTCAAAAGTTTATTGATACCAAAGGTCAGGCATGATATCCTCCACATTAAAGATTGTTAGAGTGTCTAACTTGATGTAGGAAGGTTTGGTGAGGTGATGGACAATGACTAATAGCTTAGAGTCCAATGGTACTGATGGGATCTAGAAAGTAAGAGAATTCATGGTGTCAACAAACTTGTTGGTAGATTATGGGGTAGTTTGAATATGGTAGTGTTAAAATGAGGTCAAGAGTTATGTGACTATCTATATAGATGAAAATATCATTCTTACACTGGTAGATGCCATTGAATTTATTGACCACAAGTTGGTAATCACCAAATATGTTGATTGTTCTGACCCCCAAGGCTAGCACAATTTAGAGACCTATTACTAGGGCTTTATATTCAGCCACATTATTGGTACATTCAAAATCAAGTTTAAAAGATAAAGGAAGTGGCTCACTGACAAGGGGGATAAGGATGATACTGGCTCCCCCACCACACTAACATTTAGAATCATCAAAGAACATGGTTACATGATTGGTAAAGTTTTCTTGGGATAGGTTTGTGATGGACTCATTTGGAAATTTGAGAGGAGGTTGGTTGCTTGGTAGGGGTACGTCAGCCAACTAGTCAATAATGGCTTACCCCTTAATTGACTTTTATTGTAGGAACTCAAGGTTAAACTCAACTAAAATTATGAGCCACTTTTCCATACACTAGTTTTTGTATGGCTTGGAGTGCACGTACTTGAGTGGGTCGGTATTGGTTATGACAACAATTTTATGGTTAAGAAGGCAATGGAAAATTTTGGTGGGCACAAATACTAGGGTCAAGCAAAGTTTCTTGGTGTGAGTATATCAAGTTTCATAGTCTACAAGGGTGTGGCTTATGTAATAAATGGCTTGCTCTTTGTGTTGTTCATCCTGATGGGTAATCATTTCCCCTAGGGAATGGCCAATGTCAGAGATATAAAGATAGCCTCTTTTTCACAACCCCTTCAATTTTTTAAAAAACTAATAGTTTTTTACCATAGAAATGACTCAATCATAAATTTTTAAATTGTGTCATGGATGTAACCAATTAGTAGTATATTTAGATGCATATTTTCAATGTCATAAGTTGATAATGATTGGTTTATGAATTCATATTTATATTTTGAGTGGTTTTAAAAAGCATAAATATATGAATGAATAAAACATGCATATATATTTATCATTTTTGAATAGTTGTGATCAATCATTTTATTTTTTAGTTGACTCATGATCAAATTATAATATAGAATTTTCAATTTGAAATAAGGGCACTTTATATGGTTTATCATAACAACATTTACATATCTATTTTGATCTTTAATTGTTTTTAGATCAGTTATTAGTTGATATACTCAATCAGATTATGAAAATTTGATATTTGATCATAATGAAATATATTTTTGACAATGGTTTTCATTAGTTCAATTTCACTTTACAAATTTACAGACGGATTGGTCATGATTGTTACATTTTGAAAAGTAATGCATTTTACAATTCATCAAATCAAATATATCATTTGACTTTTCATAAATTCAAAATTTGACCATGGGCTTTATATGGATTTATTAAAATTTTCATCCTAAGTTCAATTAAAAAACATAATTGACACGATTTTAGGATTTTTGAATCCTAAGTACCCTAAGGGATTCTAGTTTTGATCCTAATTTAAAACATTATCTATCTTAAGTTCTAAATTATATTAGTAGATCTTTTGATTCTAATGGTCACTTGAGGCTTATTGTTTTAAAGGTTATTAACCTAAGTCTATGTCTTAGGGCATAAAATTCAAAAGTCATAAAGGAATTGATGATTTCAAAAGGTAGTATGGATGACTTTGTTTCAAGTCATGAACTTTGTATGACATAGGATGTTTGGTTGGTTATCAAAGGTTTAACTTGGCCTAACTTCAAGACTTGTAAAAGGTGAGTTGGAAATTGAGTTGGTAATCCATTCGATCATTTTATGGCATGCTAAACTAGCAATGTGATTTAATGTGAAGCATATTCAAAGAGGCTTCAAGATTATGCTAAGATTTTGGTAGTTCAAGGGACTTAATGTGAGGTATACATGCCTTGATTATTGAAAATTAGTGAGAGGTTTAGAAAGTGAATTCTTGATAACTAAGTTTGATGGAATTGCTAATTTGATTAGTGATATGCTAAGTACTTGTATCAATTTTAATGAAGCTAATGGAAATTGGGCATGTAAGCAGGGTAGTTACGTCAAGGGACTTCACTTATAAATAACTTCATTTTATTGTTTTGATCATTTTGGGAAGATTTTTTACAGAAGCATCACTCTATCAATTTGGATTTTGGATTTTAGACAAGATATATGAATGAAAATATTGTAAATAAGCACATACAAGTATGTTGTAAACAAGCTTAATGAGTCTTGAGGAAGTTTATGAGTTATTTTGAACAATTTTTCTAGTTACATGGAAAGAATATAGTTTTTGATCTGAGTGTTGATAGGTTTTGATTAAAATTTCTATTTAAATCTATTCATGTGTGTTTAAGGAAGTTGAATGAACTTACAATTTTTGTTGATTGAATATATAATTTCTTTGCTTGGATATTAATGTAAATGGGCTTTAATTTTTGATGAAAATATTTATCTGGATGATTGATGAAGCTCAGACATGTTACTTTTTTGAGTTTAAACATAGTCTTTTTGAAAAAATTAAGACTTTCAAACATGTATATTGGTCTAGTTTATATGAATATATATTCAATAATATATTTGGTAGTGTGTTTTGAATATATTTATGGTTTCAAAAGATTCGTTACGGCTTTGATTTTTGCACAAATAAACTGTATGTTTATTGCATGAATATTTTGAAGGGTTTTTAAATTCTTTTATGTTCATATATCATAAAAGTGATTAAATGGATTTTATTATATCATGAAAATATCATTTTAGTCATTACTTGCCACATTTTCATGTGTTCATGGCTTTTGAAGGAAAATATTACATGGTTATGTTGCAAAAGTTTAGAGTGTTGATCTTTTTCTAAGAAAATAATGAAAGGTTGTGGAATATTTTTAAGGATAGTTTTTCTTTGGGCATAGAGGGTAGTTCTGTATGTTCAAAATTTTGGAAACAAAAGAAATAGTTTTCTTGAAAACTATAACTAGTTGTTTTTTAGTTTTGAAGATTTGATTTAGAAAGTATATTCTGAACATATAGGTTTTTATTTCAAAGTATTATATAGTGATATGGTTTGAAACACAACAATTTATATTTTTAGATACTTATTAAAAAGTTATGTTAGGGTTTGATATGAGATGATGATTTGGGCAACAATTCAGATGACAATTTGGGTGATGGGTCCACCCCAATTGATAACGAAACTTTCGGGAGCCATAACTTTTGCACCGTAGCTCCAATTGACTCACTGTTTGAACCATTGGAAATATAATAATGAGGGAAACATCTTGAGATGGAATCAAGATTTTATTTATGAATTTTGACCCCATAAAACCTAATGGAAGTGTCCCAAATTTCAATTTTAATAGTGCAGTCTAAAAATAGTAAGTTACTAAAAATAGTAATTCCTCGAATTCTATATAGTTTTAAATCATGGAAGTCAAACCAATTCATATCCCTAAATATTGGTGACCTTAGACATCCTACCCACACCTTCAAAACATGTATAAATGAAGATGTAACCCAAAATATAAATCAGACATCTCTTCTCAGAGATAAGCATATATTTGGGTCTGCAAATTTGATCAATAAAACATCTCTTCTCAGAGATAGCATTATTTGAATTGTTTTATTCTTGTTTCTTGAATTATCTTTCAACCAAATATTTTGAGTTTTGGATCAAATGAGTTTTGTATATACACAAAGAGATTATATGGATAGGCTTATTGGTTTCTAGTCTGTCATGGAAATTTTGTTTAAGAATAATTAAGTTGAAATTATAGGTATTTCTATTGAATTCAAATGTCAAAATATCTATTAATTTGGGGAGTTATGATAAGTTATTTTCATCTTAAGACAATGATTTTGCAATAATATATCTATGTCAAATGTATTCTTTATTGAAGGGTTCTTGTGGAGATTTATTTAAAATAATGCAAGTAGAAATTATACATGGTTGCATAGGTTTAAGATAATGTTCAAGAAGTGAAACAGTGATAAATTTTTTTTGATAGAATATATTTTATTAGGGTTTCATGTTGAAATTTTTTTGGGCAGTATGATGTTGATATTTCAAAAGACATGATAGTTGATTTTCAATTTGAAATCATGACTTGGGAAAATTAGGTTATTGTTCAAGATTATATTTGTTGAAGGGTTCACTTTTTAGAATATATGCATTTTCATTTAACAATGATATACAGTGAGAACAAAAATATATGAACATATAATAAAATATTTTGAAAATAAGATTTCAGTTGAAAATCTTAGTAATTTGGTTTAATCATCAAGTTTTTGATATAAATATGTAGTTCAATTAGTAGAATCAATTGTGATCATTTAATGATAGTGAATTTTGATACTGAATATTGGGTATATCTAAGCACCATTTTCATGTTGAATAAATATATGCCAATTTTGAAATCATAATAATTAGTTTTATTTGAATATATTTCAAAATGCATAGGATGTTGGGATGAGATCAATTATAATCAAGTAGAAGTCATGATAACAGAGGTTGGGGTCACAATTCAGATAATGTTTCAAGGGGAGGTTTCAGGGCTAGGAGATTTGACCCTAAGTATATTAGTAGGGGTGATAGGATGTCAATTTATTTTGATGATAATGACCTTGAGTTATACAATTTATTAAATAATTTACCTTTTAATCTTGTAAATATTAGAGGTTATAGAGGATTTCATGCTCATATATTTGGTTATAGGACTCAATCCCATAGCATTTCCTCTCACCACTTGTAGAATAATCTACATCAGTTTCCAATTTAATCACCTATCCCAAAGAAAATTTAGCATGTTAGTGAGCCACAACAGGTTAATGAAGACACTCAACTTGATATTGAAGTATCCCATGCCAATAACTTTATTACTCTTACCCTACCTTCTATTTATAATGAGCCCTTGTCATCTCATAGAGATCCTATCTTAGGGTGTATAAAATTAAGTTTGAAAGAACCTATTTCAAGTTGTAGGAAACACAGTCTTGAAATGCATCCAACTACTTTAGATAAATGATCAGATAGTCAGAATGATATAGACACTCCAGTTGAGGTCAGAGTTATCAAATGGATTATGATGGAGGTGGATGATCCTAAAAGTGATTTAGGAATGCATATGGTTCACCTAATGAGTGCACGAATGAACAAGAGAAGCCATTGATTGAAGTTCTTTTTTATTCTGACGATTATTAGATGTTAGTAGGTTAAACTTTTATTTTTATGATTAACTTTAAGTTGACAGAATTTTGTACTTTCATATTTGATAATTTGATTTCAAATTTTAATATTTTGATGATACAACACACTTTATTATATATATATATATATATATATATATATATGCCTAAGTAATTTTTGGAAATATGTATTATGATATTAATATAAATATAAATGTTATTAAACTTGATTTATCTAGTTATTTATTGATATATGTTATTCTATTTTATTACTAATTGATTAGGGTCCCCACCTGTTAATAAATGCCTGATCTATATTCAATACTTAATCCATTAAAATTTTTAAAGTTTTAATTAAACATCTAAGTAATTTCTGAAAATATGCATTATAGTATTAATATAAATATGAATTTTATTAAACTTGATTTATCTATTTATTTATTGATATATGTTATTCTATTTCATTATTGATTAATTAGGGTTCCCACCCATTAATAAATACATGATCTATATTCAAATACTTGATCCATTAAGACTTTTAAAGTCTTAATTAAACTTTAACTGATAATTATTTATATTAATCAAATTTTACAAAGTCAATTAATTAATTTAAACTAATAACTAACTAAGGTTAGTTATAACTTCATTTTCATCTAAATTTGAAGCATAAAATTAGATCAAGGATTCATTTAAAGAGGAGAAACAACATAGGTATTGATGACTTATACATTTTGAAATCAAGCATTTATCTCTCTATCTCTTCTATGTAACTTCTCTCAGATAGCATGAGTTTTGCAGATAGATCCAATAGTAATTTTTCTAATGGTTAAGTAATTTGTTTAAGAAACATAGGTATATCTAGTTTTGTGTTATCATTTATAATAGATTATATAAAGTTTGTCAAGTTTAATATCTTTTGATGATTGCTTATTGCAGTCTTATGTGTAGATTCTGAGTATTCAAACTGAATGATGATGAAAACTTTGTTATTTTCCACATTTCATTGATCTATTTTATTGTAAAAGTTATTTCTCAAGATATTTTGTAAAGAAAGATGTCAATTTCTCAAATAAAATTGATCTATTTTGCTAAGATAACTCTATCTTTTGAGACTCACATGTTTTATTCGTATTGTACTTTATATTAACTTTGACATTAGTCTAATTTGATCTGATTAAGATTGATCTTTACTTAATCTAATTTCTTTTTCTATTTCTTTTAGTTTTAATATATTTTAATTTTCTTTAACTTTTTGTTCTTTTTTCTTTTTTTTCTTTTAAGTGATTTTCTTAGTTTAATTCCCTTGATTTATTTTCTTAGAGTTAGACTTAGTTAGATTGTTAGATTAGTTATATTTTGAGTTATGTTTTAGAGTTAGACTATTTTATTTTGTTAGACTTGCTAGTTTCTTAGATTAGTCTCTTTTCTTTATAATTTTGATTTAGTTTTTAGTTTATTAGACTTAGATTATTGGATTTTTAGATTTAGTTTAGATTTAGATATTTTAGTTTGTTTTACTTAGTTTTATTAGACTTAATTAATTTTATCTATTTTGTTATTACTTGTTTAGATTTAGTACTTTATTTTTTAAGTTATTATTTATTTCTTTCTTAGACTAGTGGCTATCTTGTTTGTTTATCTTTTAGTTTATTGGTTACTATTGTGTTGAGTTTTGTTTGATTTCTTACTTGATACAAAGTCTATTTATCTTGATTTATCTCAATTCTATTTTACTTTATATTTCTGATTTATTATCTTGATATTATTTGAAAGTTGATGCAGCAAAAAAAATAAGATATCAGTTTGAAATATATTATTATTGAATCAGATTTCTTTCCTTCAAGAGATTATCTTGTTCATAGGCCTTCTCTGTTAAATAAGATAGACTACATATTCATATCTAAACCAATTCATTAGTTGATAAAGTGAATTTTTAAAATTATAATATAATATGTTATATTTGATAGCTCATTCATTATTTCTCAGAACATTTTTAAAAATCTTCACATTTTTAGTATCGTAATTGAACCTTTAGAACCTTTTTATTAAACTGGTATGATTCCAACTTAACTTTCACAATAGGCAAAAGGGTTGATTAGTTGATGGTATAATTTTCATCATTAATAAATTTGACTACTCCATTGAGGAATCTCTTTCAAAAATCTTATTTATTTTAAATTGTGTTTTTTCCTTGCTCATGGTACTTGGAAAATAGTTTTTAAGCATGAAATATACTGAGAGGGAGGAGTGAATTATTATATTATATATCTTATTTCTTAATAAAATTATTTTTCTTTAACCACTTAACCACACATTCAAGATATACAATAAAATTGAAACAATAATATGCACCACATGAGAGAGAGAGAGAGAGAGAGAGAGAGAGAGAGAGAGAGAGAGAGAGAGAGAGAGAGAGAGAGAGAGAGAGAGAGAGAGAGACTAGATTTTTATGTGAAAACTCAAAGTGAGAAAAAACATGGAGAACAATCTCGAGTATATGAATAAATACCAACTCAATTAAAAAAAATTACAAGAACAAACTTGTAGGAACACCAACCCCTTTTGCTAAGCACCAACACAACAACTATTTATGAGTACAAACCCATATGAGCATCAACCCCTTGCAAAAATTTGTGAGCACCAACCCAAAAGATCACCAAACCCTCTTGTGTATAAAACATAACTATCTTTCAGTGTTGATTACTCAACAAATGATAGAACTCTACAATATCTCCTAATTTTCTCTCTTTGAGAACAAATACAAGCCATGCACTCTCTTGCATATTACAAATGGATTCTCAAGCCTTTATTTATATCTTTCCAAATGATCTTTGACATTCAACCTTTATAACCCTTCAATCCTCATGGAAAATGGTGCCAAACTTGCATGACCCTTCATATCCTTGCATTTGAAAAGTCATATGGTGACCCTTCATAAGTAAAAGCCTTATTTCCTCTTTTGTCTTTATTTTGATGACTTTTTGTATTCCTCAAAGTGTCTCTTCATGTAAAAATGCATGATACCCTTTTTGTCTTCACATGGTGACTCTTGGAATTCCTTAAGATGACTTTTCATGAGAAAATACATCTCATTCCTCTTTCATCTTTTACCCTGTGACTCTTTGACATCTCCATGGGCCCTCTTTTGACTTATATGCAACTAAAAATATATTCACTAATATTAAATAAATATTAACACACATTAGCCAAGATATAAATATTATAAACACTATTAAATGCAATGGGGCCTTTATCACCAATAATTTTAGACCTTTGACATCAATGACAATATTTCCAATAATCTTCCCCTTTGTCATTGATGGCAACCTCAAATTGAAACTACCACATCTTGAAACCTACACATACTACCATCTAAAAAACATAGAGTAACTCCTTACTATAGCAACTTGTACCTATTCCATGTACCTATTTCTATACCTATACCTATTATTCTTCTCTTTTGACATTAATGACAAAGGGCCTGCTTGGAGCTAATACTTAGCTCCCCTTCAACTGATGTTGAACATCAATGGTAGAAATTAAAATAAATTACTCTTAACTTCTCCCATAGATACTCAAATATATATTTTGGTAGAGATTTTGTGAAAATATTTGCAATCTGCTCTATAGTACTAATATACTCCATCTTAACCTATTGATCTACAACCTGCTCTCTTAAGAAGTGATATCTAATGGGAATATGTTTTGTTATTGAGTGCATCACTAAATTCTTTGAAATATTAATAACACTTGTATTGTCATAAAAAATAGAAATATATTCATTATATTTTACCTTGATATCTTCCAAAATTTGATTCATCCAAAGCACTTGAGTACAACATAATACCACTGCAATATATTCTACTTCAGTTGTAGAAAGTGATACTAAATTTTGCTTCTTGCTTAGCCATGATACTAAGCTATCACCAAGAAAGAAAACTTCTCCACTTGTACTCTTTTTGTCATCCAAGCACCCTACCCAATCTGAATCTATATAAATAACTAAATTAAAATCTCTATCTGTGGGTTACCACAATTCATAATTCAATGTCTCCTTGATATATCTAAATATTCTTTTCATCAACTAAACATTGCTATATTTTGGACATGACTGATATCTTTCAACCATACGTGCTGCATGCATGATGTCTAGCCTCGATGTTATCAAATATAAAAGACTACCAATCATAGATATATACAAATATTGATCTATAACAAGTGAATCTTCATCCTTACTTTATTTCCTATACATATTGGTGTGCCAACTAGTGCACAATCCTTAAAACTAAATTTCTTTAATATTTCCTTAGTTAATTTAATTTGAGATATGAAAATTCTTTTATCTGACTAAAATATTTGAAATCATAAGAAGAATGATAATTATCCAAGCATATATATCTCAAATTATTTTTGCATATTATTAAAAATTATCTTGTCATCTTTTCAATGTTTCCTTCTAAAATAATGTCATCAACATATACCACAACAATTAATTGATGCTCACCTTCTATTTTGATGTAGAGATTACTATCAGCAAATCCTCTCTTGAAACTTTGATCTTGCAAGTACTTATCAAGTCTTGCATACCAAGCTCTGGGAGCTTGTTTCAATCTATATAATGATTTCTTCAATCTGCATACATGATTACTAATATTTTAGAGAATAAATCCCTTGGGATGCTCAATGTAGACCTCTTCTTCTAGATTCTCATTCAAGAAGATAGATTTGACATCCATCTGAAATACTTTGAAATTTTTAAACATTTCATATGCAAAAAATATTCTAATAGCCTCTAACCTTGCCACTGGTGAAAATTTTTCTTCAAAATCTATTCCCTCAATTTGAGTATATCCTTTACATACTAATCTTGATTTATTCCTGGTCAATTCTCCATTTTCATTCAACTTATTTTTATAACCTATTTTATTCCTATCATATTGTGATCTTTTGGTCTAGGCACTAATTCCCAAGTATAATTCTTTTCTATCTAATTTAATTCTTCATCCATAAAATTAACCCAATGCTTATCATGTCTAGCTTCTGAAAAAGTTTGAAGCTAAATTTTAGATAACAAAGAGAAATTAACTTGCTCATATTCACTTACCACTATTCTTTTGGTGCAAATTCCTTCATTTATATCCCCGATGATGTCACTTTCATTATGATTTCTCTGAACATATTTGGATGGAGTTTTGGTGTCCTTTTTCTCCTTCTCATCTTCATCTGATTCTTCAAAATATTCTTCTTTAATGATTTGAGGAATATCTATTGGATTACTGATTCTTTGTATTCCATCTTCTTCTATCTTGACACTTGCACTTTCAACAATTTTCTTAGTTTTTTTGTTATAACATTTATAAGCTTTATTTTTGAAAGAATAACTAAGAAATATAACTTCATCTACTTTAGATTCAAACTTTTCAAGTTTTTTGTCGGTTCTCTTTATGAATCATCTACTACTGAAAACTCTAAAATAATCAACTATTATTGGTGTGTCTTTTCATAGCTTATAAGGAGTCTTGTCACTATTGACTTTCAATAATGCTCTATTCTAAATATGCACTAATATAGAAACTATCTCTCTCTAATATTTATCTGGTATCTTGGATTCATTTAGCATTATCCTCACCATCTCATAAACTATTTTATTTCTCTACTCAACCACTCTATTTTGTTGTGGAGTTTTAGTTGCTGAATAATGTCTCTTATTCAATGGTCTTCATAAAAATCAACAAATTGATCTGATATAAATTTTTCTCCTTGATTTGATCTTAGACACTTAATCTTAAAACTGGTTTCATTTGCAACTAATGTTTTAAATGCTTTGAAATGTCTGAAATCTTTTGATTTTTCCCTTAAAAACATTACCCAAGTCATACATGAAAAATCATCAATAAGCAACATGAAATATTTCTCACCTTGAGTACTTTGAGTTCTCATAGGTCCACATAGATTAGCATGAACAAGATATAACATCTGAGTGGTTAAGTACTCTTTTGTTTTGAACCACCTTTTGACCTACCTCCCATGTTGACAAGGTTCATAAAACATGTCAGATGGATTTTTAATATTTAGAATATTTTTGACTACTTAATTTTTGTTGATGTTGACAAGATTGTTAAAATTTATGTGACCTATTCTCCTATGCCATAACCAAATTTCTTTAATCTTACTCAAACAACATCTTTGACATTTGATGTCTGATAACATATACAAATTATTGCCTATTCTCTAAGCAACTGAAATCAACACATTTGAATCTTTTCTCCTAATTTCACAACCTTCTATATAAAAATTTAGTGTGTGCTCTTGATCACACATTTAACTTACACTCAAAATATTATGCTTAAGACCTTCTACATACAAAATATTTTTAATTTTATTTCTACCATTATCCAAACTTAGTGTACTTTTTTGACAATTTTGGTAGTAGTATTATCTCTGAATTTCACTATACCACCATCAATCTTCTTCAAGATTATGAACTTGATTTTGTCTCATGTCATGTACCTCAAACATCCACTATTAATGAACCATGTTTTTTTTTATTTTTTGCATGTAAAGCTATTTGTACCAGCATATATTTTTAGGTTGTTTCTACTACTATGAACATGTCTAAACGTTCTTCTTAATGAATGGAACCTTGAAACTCTGGTCCTTGACTGACTCGAACACACTTCTATAGTACTGGGCTATGTGTCTAAAGTTTTTACACTTATAAGATATTATGGCCTCTTCATTAAAGCCTGATAGAGAAATAAAAGAGTTATGGCTTCTGCTTGACTCTACATGACTTTTCTTCTCTTTATTTTTGAAATTGTTAGCCCTTTTTTGACATTCTATTTTCTTATGACCATATCCATTATAATAAAACATTAACTATAAAAATACGACCTATTTGTGTATCTCTAATCTGATTACCTTTTATAGCTTTTTTCCCTCTAGCCTTCTTTTTTTGAGATGTCTTATGTATTCTTAACTTCTTCCTTTTTTATTTCTTCTTTTGTAAGAGATTCAGCATAGCTCTTTCCTTTTTCCTTGTCTATAAAATTAGTGACCTCCTCTTTATCTTTTTCAAATATAATATTTATCTTATCTAACATTGATCTTTGATTTTCTAATATCTTATTCAACATATTAGTGTTATTCTCAAATTTTGAATCATTGATTGCTTTATTTATTTTCTTAAGATCTATTTTTAAAGAAGCAATTTAAATAACATACCTTTCACATTATTTACTTACTATTTTCAACTATGCCATTAGATCTTATTCATTCTTCTTAGCTTCTTCAAAGTGTGCTGGTAGATCTTTAATTATTTCCTTTGACTCCTTTTCATTTTTCTGAATTTAGAGCTTTAATCTTTGATTCTTCTTTTCAAGATCTTTTAACTCTTCTAAGGCACAAATGAGTTATCTTTTTAAATTTACTTCAGCTTCATCTTATTCTTCTTCTTGATCATCTATATTTTTACTTACGAAGGCATCTTTATGTATGGTCATGAATAAAATCTCTTCTTCTTTTGAATCACTAACTCCACTATCTTCAGCTGAGCTTGGATCTTTAGAATACAAACTCTTCTTCTTGAAACTCTTTTTAAATTTTCCTTTGAAATTATTATTGTATGTAGACTTTTCTTCTTCATTGTCACCATTACCCTTATCTGGGTACTTGGCTGCAAAATGTCCAATCTTTTCACAATTAAAATATTTAAAAGTTAATTTTTCTTGATATTTACCTATGCCATTTTTTATCTTACGAATGAATAAATCTCCATTTTCATCTTCATCATCTCTAGAACTGTCACTTGATTCTTAAATATTATCCTTCTCTTTCTTTGATGTCTTGAAAGCAACTTCTTTCTTTGAGGTTTTCTCTTGTTCAGTTCACATTTCATATGATGTAAGAATACCATGTAGCTCATCCATCTTTAGCTTGGCTAAATTCTTCATCTCTTCAATTATCAAAACTTTTACATCATATCTCAATGGTAGAGATCTCAAAACTTTTTTAACCATAATTAATTCTTATAACTTTTCTCCAAGACCTTAAATCTGATTAACTATTTGATCAACCTGCAAAATATAACTTGTTATATTTTCTTCCTCTTCCATCTTCAAACTCTCAAAATGTCTTCTAAAAGTTTGAAGCTTAGCTTGCTGAACCTTTCCATCACCTTTGTAAATATTTTTAAGTTTTACCCAAGTTTCATGAGCAGATTTACATTGCATAACTTTAATAAATTATTATTCACATAAACCACATAAAATAACATTTAAAGCTTTATTATTATTTTCACTTGCCTTCTTTTTTATCGATGTAGTTACAAGTGTCTATGGCTCTTCATATTCCTCTACCACTGCTTGCCATATGTCAAATCTAAGGGCCATCAAATAAGTCTTCATCCTTATTCTCTAAAAAACATAATTTGTCCCATCAAATAAAGGTGTCTTATTTATATAAAAACCTTCATGTGATCTAGCCATCATGTTTTCTTGATCTACCTTCAAACTATAAAACTTTTTCAAAAGAACCTGCTCTGATACCAATTGTTAGGCATGAAATATATTGAAAGAGCGGGTGAATCAATATATTATATATCTTATTTCTTAATCAAATTCTTTTTCTTTAACCACTTAACCATACATTCAAGATATGCAATAAAATTGAAACAATAATATGCACCACATGAAAGAGAGAGAGAGAGAGAGAGAGAGAGAGAGAGAGAGAGAGATCAAATTTTTACATGAAAACCCAAAGTGGAAAAAACCACAGAGAATAATCTCAAGTATATGAATGAGCACCAACTTGTAGGATCACCAACCCCTTTTACTAAGCACCAACACAATAACTATCTATGAGCACCAACCCCTATGAGCACCAACCCCTTGCAACGATTTGTGAGCACCAACCCATATGAGCACCAAACCCTCTTGTGTATAAACCACAACTATCTCTCAATGTTGATTACTCAACAAATGATATAACTCTACAATATATCTTAATTTTATCTCTTTAAAAACAAATACAAACCATACACTCTTTTGCATATTATAAATGGCTTCTCAAGCCTCTATTTATAGCTTTGCAAATGACATTTGGCATTCACCCTTTGTGACCCTTCAATCCTCATGGAAAATGGTGCCAAAATTGCATGACCCTTTATATCCTTGCATTTGAAAATTCATATGGTGACCCTTCATAAGCAAAAGCATCCTTTCCTCTTTTGTCTTTATCTTGATGAATTTTCATATTCCTCAAAGTGTCCCTTTATGGAAAAATGTGCCATGCTCTCTTTTGTCTTCACATGGTGGCTCTTAGAATTCTTCAAGATGACTCTTCATTTGAAGAATTCTAAGAGCCACCATGTGAAGACAAAAGAGAGCATGGCACATTTTTCCATAAAGGGACACTTTGAGGAATATGAAAATTCATCAAGATAAAGACAAAAGAGGAAAGGACTCTTTCATCTTTTACCTCATGACTCTTTGACTTCTCTATAGGCCCTCTTTTGACTTATATGCAACCAAAAATATATTCATTAATATTAAATAAATATTAAGACACATTAGCTAATATATGAATATTAAAAACACCATTAAATGAAATGGGGCCTTTATCACCAATAATGCTAGACCTTTGACATCAATGATAATATTTCCAACAACATCTTCCTATTATTCAACTTAAAATTGATATTGTTGATGTTCAAGTTGATGTTTCTTTTAATCTAACTTATTATGCATAGTATAATCATCCTCATAATCTTCAACATATTATTAAAGTTATAAAAAAAAAAGGAAAAATTATAGAATTTGAGATAGATTGGTATTCTATTCTTATTTGTGAGACTCAACAAGACATTTTAAACACAAATAAATGAATTCAAGAAGATAGAGCTAGAGTTTTAGCTATTAATCCTAGGTCTATAATTTATTTTTTTTATAATTTTTTTTATTTTGATTATCTAGTTTTTCTCTCTAAACTTATTGATATAAATCTGCAATTAAATCAAGTTAATCAAGTTTAATAAAATCAACCAATTCAAATATAAGAGACTATTGAAGTTTTTAATGGGAAATCAAGTAGAAGTGAGGATAGAAGAGTTGATTCATGCACTACAAGGAAATAGAGATCATAATGATCTCATTAAAGATAAAGATGAAGCAAAAGCTAAAGAAAAGAAACATATAGATGTAACACCATAGATTTCTATAAATCCAATTAATATTGAGAATCATCATAGTAAGTTACCTTTTTTTAAAGTTTTAAATATAACAATTTTTTTAGACGCTCCTAGAGAATATTGGGAATATAATTTAGAAGCATTTATGTTAGACTGTGTTAATCTTCGTATAACAAGTGAAAAGATTTATTTAAGAGTTTTTTCTCAAACACTTGAATGAAAAGTTTACCAAGCATTTATTAGTTTACCTACTAAAGTTATTAGCACATGGAAAAATATTGAAGAATGACTAGAGTTATCTTTTGGAAAATTGAAAGAGGACTTTGACCTAGTTAATGACCTTATGAATTTTTATCTTGATCCAAGTGAGACTATTTATCATTTCATTATCAGATTCACTAAGTTGCATCAAAAGATTTTTCATGATCTTAGATCTTATAAGAAGTTATCTATACTTTATTTTTTTATTTCTTTACACCTAAAATATAAAATGGCTTTAGAGGATAAGGATATTACATAATATGATGAAACTTTAATATTATGTATTGAATATAAGAAGAAACTTAAATGTATTGGATTTAAAGATAGATCTTCTACATGTCTAAATTTAGATAATGCAAAAAATTTAAAAACCATTTAAAATATAAGAAATAGACTAATTATTGTTAAAAGGTAGTTAAATGATAAACCTTCTTCATCTAATAAAAATAATAATGAAAGTAAAAAATAAAAAATTATTTATTACTATAATGTGTGTGAATTGGATAATGATCCATATTCATGTGTTGTTCACAAGTTAAAAAAATTCTTCAAAGATAATGATCTTATATCTAAAGATCTAGTAGACAACATAAACATGTGTGCTCTTGATGACCCATTGAGAAATGATGTTCATATTGTTAATACTAGAAATAAATATTATAACCCTTCTCAAAATAATAAAACAATAAATAATAATTTTTCTTCTAATGATAAAGTGAAATAGTTTAGAATATTGCTTCAAATAATTTAAATGATAATTATTATTATCAACTAGTTATAATAATTGTCAATATCAATATTATAAGCCTAAGAATTTTTGAAAATCTAATGTTAAAACTTATAATATAACTGATGATTTATCAATAATTAAAGTTGGATTCTCATTATTATAAGAAGCTAGTCTTCCAAGACAACGTGATAAAATTAATGAAGCTGTTAAGAATCTTAAAACTGATGTAGGCTTACAAGAAGAAGATAGTAATGAACAATCAAATATTTTTGCTCAAAGTTAATATCTTCTTGCAGACTATATACCTCTTTTTTATGTTGTAGTCAAAATTGATAATAAAATAATTTATAATTATATTTTAGATATAGATGTTTTGAATAATATAATACCCAAATTTATTGTAGATTAATTAAACATATCTTATAAAACTAATAATAAAAAACTTACTGAATTTGATTCTAGACAAATTAAAAGTTGTGGTAAGTTTCGAGACATAGTTATTAAGATTGCTTAAGATGAAAGAATTACATGCATGACTAATGCCCAAGTTTTAGATATTTTTAGTAATTATTTCATGATGTTAGAAAAAAATTGATCAAAAGAAACTAGTATTTTTGTTGTAAAAGATATCATATGGGTTCCTATTAGTAATGAGATTTTTTTATTTAAAAGAGAAGATTGGTCTACTATACCTATAGAGCCATCCATTTATTCCACTATTGCTTATGTTGAAATAGGAATTAGAAATTATGAGTTGTTAAATCTAGATGAACCAAAAAATCAACATGAATAACTATTTGAAAAAAATATTTGATGATCACTTTATTTTGATCGAACTTGTTTTTAACAAGATAATGATGCTAAGATTTACTTAATTTTTTCTAGCTAGTAAATTTTTTTGTTATGCCTTCAAATTATCATTCAAAAACACTAATAATATTATAGAATTTGAAGTATTATATTTAGGTTTGAAAAAATCTATTGAACTTAACATTAAACATTTAGATGTCTTTAGATATTTTGAATTAGTTGTTTGATAGGTTCAATTTTTTTATAAAACTAATCAAACTCATCTACATCATTATATATAAAAGTTTATCTTTAATTGAGCATTTTGAGACTTTCAACATCACTCATATTCTTAAATAATATAATATTAGTGATGATAGGCTTGCTCTTTTTGTATCTAACCCAAATCAAAGTGAAAGCAAACCAACTACAAACTTCTCTTATGCTAAATTTTTTGACCTAAAATTCATGATTTGAATGATAGTTGACCTATTTTTAGTTATGATGAACACATAAATTATTTCATTAAAAGTAATTATTTTGATCATGATGATTATGTACTAAATTATGGAGATTATTTACAATTAAGTACTAACAAACTATTTACTGATTTAGTAAGTTTAGAATCCATGTTTACACCTAATGATCAACCCAAAAATTTTAGAATGGAAGAACCTTACAGGAGAATCATAGGTTAAATTATTCTTATCAATTTAAGTAAAAAAAAAGGATCCAAAATATGTCTATTTAAGAATTTAAGTTACTCCAAGTGAAAAGGTTAAATTCATTAATTTATTTAAATAATTCATTGATGTTATTCATATAAATATCTTAAAGGTTATGATATTGATATTATTAAACATGATATACCTATAAAACTTAGTATTAAACTTGTAAGATAGAAAATATGAAGAATTAAATCTTTAGTAGAAGACATCATTAAAAAAAAGAGCTAGACAAAATGATTGATGCTAGTGTCATTTTTTTAATAAAATATTATGAATGGGTAGATAATTTAGTGCTAGTTAGGAAGTAAAATGGTGATATTAGATTATGTATTGATTTTAGAGATTTGAATAAAGCTAGTTTTAAAGATAATTTTTATCTACTAAGTATAGATCAAATTTTACAAGTTACAAGATAAAAAATTACATCATTATTAGATGGATTTTCTTGTTATAATCAATTTTTTGTAAATCTTGAAGATAGACATAAGACTACTTTTACTACTTGTAGAGGAAATTTTGCTTATAAAAAAATGCCTTTTAGATTAATGAATGTAAGATCTACTTTTCAAAGAGCCATGCATGTTATTTTTGATGACTTGATTAGCATTGTTTTTTAGGTTTATTTAGATGACCTCACCGTTTGTTCAAAAAGATGAAAAAAGCATTTAGATCATCTTCATAAAATTTTCACAACATGTAGGAAGTACAATTTTTTTTTAATCTAAAAAAATTAATTTTTGGTGTTATCAAAGGTAAGCTATCATGACATATTATTTCTAAGGATGATATTTCTATATATTTTGAATGCATTAAAGCTATTAAAGAGTTACCTCCTAAAGATCAATCTAGTTTAAAGTTTGTGTTTGGTAAAATAAACTTTGTTAGGAAATTTATATCAAATTTTGTTGATAAGTCTAATCTTTTGTAATTATTATTTAAGAAAGATAAAATTTATACTTGAAATGAAGATGATTTAGCATTCAATAACATTAAAAAAGTCATTGTAAGTGCTCTAGTTTTTACTAAACTAGATTTAAAAAAAAGCATTCATTCTTTATGTTAATGCCACTAAAAAAGTAATTGAGACTGTTATTACTCAAGAGTTTGAAAATAATAATGAAAAACCAATCAGTTATATGAGTCAAATTTTAAAAGATGTTAAAACTAGGTACCTTCTTATTAATAAATTTATCTTCTTATTGATTTTCTCTTTGATTGAATTTTATTATTTGTTGATGAGAAACAAAATTTTTATGCAATCTAATTTGTTTTATCTTATATTTTAAAAAAACCAACCATTCAAGTAAGGCTTGCTAAGTGGATTTATGTATTCAAAAGTTTGATATTGAATTCAAAACTTATAAAATAATTAAAGGTGATGAATTGGAAAAACATTTATCAAAAAATACTTCTTCAAGTCTTAATATTTCGGTATTGTCAGTTGATGATAATTTAGATGCAAAGCCTCATTTAAATATCATGATTTTTTTTTTTAAATTTTAAAAAGTTCAAAATTAATTTTGAAATAAATGAATGGGATTGTTTGTTGGTTAAATATGACTGATATCATGACTTGGTCTTTTATTTTCAAAATTAGACCTGTCTTAATAATTTTGATAAAAAATAAAGACATTCCTTATGGTTAAAATATTTAAATTTCTATTTATTAGAATTTATTTTATTTTATCAAAATAGAGATGGAGTTCTATTAAGATGCCTTACGCATAATCAAACTCAAAAAGTTCTTAAAAATTGTCATGAAGAAAATTGTGATAGATGTTATGTTGTAAAAATTATTGATTATAAGATTTTAAAAGCAAGTTATTATTGGCCAACTCTTTTCCAAGATGATTATAATTTAGTTCGTTCTTATATGCCATGTCAGTTATTTATTGGTAGAGATAGGTTTCTTGGAATACCTTTACATCTTATTATTACTAAAAACTATTTATGAAATGGGGAATTGACTTTATTTTAAATATCCATCCTCCTTCATTTATAGGTCATAGATATATATTAACAACAATAGATTATTTCACTAAGTGGTATGAGGTCAAAGCACTCAAAAGTTTTGTAACATGTGAAGTGATCTCATTTTTAAAAAACCATATGTTCTCTAGATTTGCAATCCCTTATGAAATCACTTTTTATAATGGACCTCAGTTTGTTTAAAATAAATTTATAGAATGTTTGGACAAGTATTCAATTATATCTAGTCATTTATCAGAATATTATCCTTAAAAAAATGGTCAATCTGAATCAACAAATAAAAATATAATTTCAATCATGAAGAAATTAGTCTATGAAAATAAAAATAACTGGCATCTTAAAAATTTAAAAGCTTTATGGGCTGATACAACTATTGTTAAGGTAGAAATCAGTTATTCACTTTTTATGTTAGCATATGGATTTGAGACCACCTTACCAATAGAACTTTAGATTTTTTCAGCTAGAACTGCTTTACAATATGTTGCTAAAAATATAAATTTGATTGAAAAAATATTGCATGATCTAATAGCTCTTTATGAATCTAAAGCAACATTATTGCAAAAATTAGAAAGGACTAAACAAAAATTGAAAAAGTTTTTTGATAAGAAATTTTATAATAAAAAGTTTAAAGTTGATGATCTAGTTTTATATTGAGACAAAGCTCATGAAGATCCTAGTAAACATCATAAATTTGATTCATTATGGCTTGGTCCTTATAGAATTACCACTGTACTTAGAAATAATATTTTTCATTTAAATTACTTGAAGTAAATTGGTTATGTGACTCAGTTAACGAACATCATTTGAAATTGTCTCATGATTAATTCCTTTTTAGATTTGTTTGTTTATTTATTTTCTTATTTTCCTTTATGTTGTGTTTTTTTCTTTGTTGTCCTTTTATGTTATTTATTGTTTTGCTTTGTTTATTTGTTTGTTTTCTATAGTTACTTGCTTTTAATTTTGAAATGATCAATGAAATATTACAAATAGATGAGTTTCATATTATGAATGTAGAATGTGAGGATGCTATAATTCTACTATAAATATCAATTATTTTTAGATATTACTCTTTATAAATTTAGTTTTCTTTATACATGAATAGTATATGATGAGTTGTAACTAGTTATTGAAATAGTACTCAATTTTCATATATTGTACTTGAAGCATTTATATTAGTTCATGCATCCAATCCAAACTTCCTTGCTATATCATTCCCTTTCTTCATGCTTCACTAGTCAAATATTTCATCCCTTATTGAAATTTATTATTAAAGGGGTTCATGCATAGTTGCTTAAGAAATTATTTACCTAGATCACACTCCCAAGAATATGTATTATCAATAGGTAATTTGATTGCTACTCAATTTCGTTATTCAAAACTAACTAAAAGGTCACTAGTGTTATGCCTACTTTTCACACCTCCTTCAATTTTTTAAAAAACTAATACTTTTATGTCATAGAGATAACTTAGTCATAAAGTTAAAAACTATGTCAGGGATGCAATCAATTAGTAGTATATTTAGATGCATATTTTTAATTTTATATGTTGATAATTAGTTTATGAATTCATATTTATATTTTAAGTGATTTGGAAAAACATAAATGGATGAATGAATAAAATATGCATATGTATTTATCATTTCTGAGTAGTTGTGATCAATCATTTTGTTTTTCAGTTGATTCATGATCAGATTATAATACATGTTTAGTTTGAAATAGGGGAACTTTATATGATTTATCATAAGAGCATTTAGATATCTATTTTGATCTTCAATCGATTTTAGATCAGTTTTTAATTGATATGTTCAATCATATTGTGATAATTTAATATTTGATCAAAATGAAATATATTATTGATAATAGTTTTGATTAGTTCGATTTCATTTTTTAAATTTATAAACAAATTAGTCATGATTGTTACACTTTAAGAAGTAATGCATTTTATAGTTTATCATATCAAATATAACATTTGATTTTTTGTAAATTTAAAATTTGACCATGGGATTTATATGAATTTATTAACATTTTCATCCCAAGTTTAATTGCAAAACATAATTGACATGATTTTAAGATTTTTGAAGCCTAAGTACCCTAAGGGCTTCTAGTTTTGATCTTAATTTAAAACATTATCTATCATAAGTTCTAAATGATATTAGTAGATCTTTTGATTCTAATGGTCACTTGAGGCTTATTGTTTCAAAGGTTATTAACCTAAGTCTATGTCTTGAGGCATAGAATTTGAAAGGCATAAATAAATTGATGATTTTGAAAGGTAGTATGGATAACTTTGTTTCAAGTCATGAATTTTACATGACGTAGGATGTTTGGTTGGTTATCAAAGGTTTAATCTAGTCTAACTTTGAGACTTATAAATGGTGAGTTAGCAATTGAGTTGGTAATTTATTCGATGATTTTATGGCATGTTGAGTTATCAAAGTGAGTTAATCTGAAGTATATTTAAAGAGGCTTTCATATTATGATAAGATTTTGGTGGTTTAAGAGACTTAATGAGATTCGTACATGTCTCGATTGTCAGATATTAGTAAGAGGTTTAGCAAGTGAATTGGTGATTGCTAAGTTTGATGGCATTACTAATTTGATTGGTGGTATGCTATGTACTTGTATCAATTTTAATGAAGCCAATGGAAATTGGGAATGTAAGCATGTTAGTTACATTGAGGGACTTCACTTACAAATAACTTCATTTTTATTATTTTGATCATTTTTAGAACCTTTTTTGTAGAAGCGTCACTCTGTCAATTTGAATTTTGGAGTTGTAGATGATATGTATGAATGGAAAGATTATAAATGAGCACATATAGGTATGCCATAAACAATCTTATTGAGTTTTGAGGAATTTTATGAGTTATTTTGGTTTTTATGATTACATGGAGAGAATATAGCTTTTACTGGTTTTGATGAAACTTTCTATTTAAATATGTGCATTTGGGTTTCAAGAATTTGAATGAATTTACAGTTTATATTGGTTGAATATATCACTTATTTGCTTGGATATTGATGTCAATGGGCTTTAGTTTTTGATAAAAATATTTATCTAGGTGGTTGATGAAGCTCGGACTTGTTGATTTTTTGGATTTGAACATAGTCTTTTTGAAAATATTAAGACTTTTGAACATGCATATTGTTCTGGTTTATATGAATACATATTTAGTAATATATTTTGTAGTGTGTTTCAAATATATTTATAGTTTTAAAAGATTCATTAAGGTTTTGAGTTTTATAAAAATAAACTTTGTGTGTTTATTACATGAATATTTTGAAGGGTTTCTGAATGTTTTATGTTTGTCTATCATAAATAAGTGATTAAAAGGATTATATTCAAGCATGCAAATATAGTTTTAGTCGTTGCTTGCTACAGTTTCATATATTCATAGTTTTTGAAGGAAAATCTTACATGGTTATGTTGCTGCAAAATTTTAGAGTGTTGATCTTTGTTTGAGAAAATAATGAAACATTGTGGAATAATTTTATAAATAGTTTTTCTTTGAGAACAGAGGGTAGTTATGTATGTTTAAAATTTTGGAAATAAAAGAAATAGTTTTCTTGAAAACTATAACCACTTATTTCTCAATTTTGAATATTTTATTTATAAAATATATTTTAAAAATATAGGTTTCTATTTCAAAGTATTATATAGTGATATAGTTTAAAACATATCAGTTTATGTTTTTGGAGCCTTATTATAAAGTTGTGTTAGATTCTGATATGAGATGAGTTTTGTATATGCATATAGATATTATATGGATAGGCTTATTAGTTTATAGTCTATCATGAAAATTTTGTTTTGGAATAATTAAGTTGAAATTTTAGGTATTTTTGTTGAAGTCAAATTTTGAAATATCTGGTAATTTGGGGAAGTTATGATAATTTATTTTTATGATAAATTATTTTCAACTTAAGACAATGATTTTGAAAGAATATATCTATGTCAAATGTATTCTTTATTAAATGGTTCCTATGGATATTTCTTTAAAATAATGCATGCAAAAATTATATATGGTTTATAGGTTTAAGATGATGCTTAGGAAGTGAAATAGTGATAAAAGAATTTTGATAGAATATATTCTATTAGGGTTTCATGTTGAATTTTTTTTGGGCATTGTATGCAATCAAAAATGCATCATGTTTATAAATCAATCTTGGCATGGAGAAGATAGAGCATACCTACACTTTCGATTAGAGATACACTTATTAAGTGGGAGCATGACCAATATTAGGATCCTCTAAACTCGATTAGGGGATCACTTGTCACAACATATCATGCTAGAAAAGGTTCTAAAGCTTAAAGTCTAACATAATCACACAATAACCCTAATGGATTTCTAAGGTTTAAATCATTCACTTACTCTAATGATAAAAAATTAAATCTAATCTAATGTACACCAAATCTTGTGGCATAAAGTGAGGGTTAGAAATAATAAAACAACAAAACTAAACATGTATTAAAAGAGATATACTCACATCAATGTCTATAGAATCTTAATACATGGAAGAATAATATAAATGCATTATCTATCTACTCTTACAAATAAGAAATAAAGTTAGGAATACTTACCTTTGAAGGAAAACTTGTCAAGCCTCAATCTCTCCTTTGGTCAAGGTGATTCACAAGAGATTATTGTGGTATATAAGGATAATGAATATAAATCAACTCTAAGCTACACAACCTATCTAAGCATCCAAAAGACTTCTCCACAAGACAAGATCCATATCTCCAAATAAAGTCTAGAACCATAAGCTTTATTCCTCAAGTAGAATGGTCAATAAATAGATATTCATTTTCACTTATTCACTCTTAATTCTTCTCTTATGAAATGATGGGAAATTAATTTATATATATATTTGGATCTTACCCTAAATATTCTTATAAATGTTAGTTGTACAAAGTCAAATTAGTCAACCTAATGTGTTTTTAGGGACAATTCACTAGGTCTGAGCTATGTCAACCAAAAGGCTAACAAGCTAAGAAAGTGAAAAATACCCCTAAACTATATTAGGTTAACCCAATTGACCTAGTACAATTGATTGATCAAAAGGGAATTAAGGAAAGAAAAGGAGGGATGGAAAGAGGAAAATACTGAAATAGGTAAGACTGAGAAGAATAAGCTTAGGGTTAATGGTTTTAGGAGACAAGTGTGTAGATGAAAAGTGGTAAAAGGGACAATAATATTATGAAGCATTGATGGTTTGCCCATCCCTTTCCTGATGCACCCTTTAAGACATGCACTCAAAGAGATTGAGACTCAATAAGTTCTTGCAATATATAAAGTGTTATTAATCAATAAAAGTTTGAAAATATTATGTGTATATAGGGAATATGATGTTGATATTTCAAAAGACATGATAGTTTATTTTTAATTTGAAATCATGTCTTGGGAAAAGTAGGTTATTATTCAAGATTATATTTGTTGAAGGGTTTAGTTTTGAGAATCTATGCATTTTCATTTAACAATGATACATAGTGAGAAAAAAAATCTATGAAAATATAATAAAATATTTTAAAAATAAGATTTCAATTGAATTTCTTAGTAATTTGGTTCAGCTAGTAGTCTTTTCATATAAATATGCAGTTTAGTTAGTAGAATCAGTTGTGATCATTTAATGATAATAAATTTTGAAAGTGAGTATTGGTTATATCTAAGTACTATTTTCATGTTGAATAAATACATGTCAATTTTTCAATCATAATAATCAATTTTATTTGAATATATTTCAAAATGCATAGGATGTCAGGATGGGATCAACTCGAATCAAGTAGAAGTAATAATAGCAGACGCTGAAGTCAGAATTTGGATAGTGTGAATTAGTAGAATCTAAATAAATAGTTCCCAAGGAGAGGTTTCAAGGCTAGAATATTTGGCCCTAAAAATGTTAGTAGGGGTGCTAGGATGTTAATCTATTTTGATGCTAATGACCTTGAGTTTTAGAATGTATTAAATAATTTATCTTTTAATCCTAAAAATCGTAGAGGTTATAGAGGATTTCATGACCATAGATTTGGTTCTAAGACTCATTCTCATAGCAGTTCCTCTCACCACTTACAAAATAATCTACATCAGTTACTAATTCAATCGCTTACCCTAGAGATAATTCAACATATTAGTGAGTCATATTAGGTTAATGAAGCCACTCAACTTGATACTGAAGTAGCCCATGCCAATAACTTTACTAATCTTTCCTTGCCTTCTATTTCTAATGAGCCCTCATCATCTCATAGAGATCCTATCTTAGGGTGAAAAAAATTAAGTTTGAAGGAACATATTTCAAGTTGAAAGAAACACAGTCTTAAAATTTATCCAACCACTTTAGATAAATAATTAGATAGTCATAATGATATAGACATCCTAATTGAGGTCAGACTAAGCTAGAGGTGGATGATCTGAAAAGTGATTCAAGAATGAATATGGTTCACCTTCCAACAATTGAGATGAAATATAATGAGTGCATGAATGAACAAGATAAATCAGCGATTGAAGTTCTTTCTGATTTTGATGATTATTGGATGTCAATAGGATAAGCTTTTATTTTTATGATTAATTTTAAGTTAACAGAACTCTATACTTCTAGATTTGATACTTTGATTTTATATTTTGATATTTTGATGATACATCACACTTTATTTTTCTTATATATATATATATATATATATATATATATATATATATATATATATTCTTAAGTAATTTTTAGAAATATACATTATGGTATTAATATAAATAATAATTTTAACAAACTTGATTTATCTATTTATTTATTTATTGATATATGTTATTTTATTTTATTATTAATTTATTAGGGTCTCCATCCATTAAGAAGTGTTTGGTTTATATTCAGATACTTGATCCATTAAAAAATTTAAAGTTTTAATTAAACCTTAACTAATAACTATTTAGATTAATTAACTTTTACAAATTCAATTAATTAAATTAAACTAATAACTAAGGTTAGTTATAACTTTATTTTCAACCAAATTTGAAGCATAAAAAGAGATCAAGGATTCATTTGAAGAGAAGGAACAACATAGGTATTGAGGACTTATACATTATGAAGTTAATCATTTATCTCTCTCTTTCTTTTATTCAACTTCTATGAGATAGCATGATTTTTGCAAATAGACTCAATGGTACTTTCTCTGATGGTTGAGTAATTTGTTTATGCAACATATGTATATCTAGTTTTGTATTATCATTTATAACAAATTATCTGAAATTTGTCAAGTTTAATATCTTTTGATGATTGCTCCTTGTAATCTTATATGTAAATTCTGAGTATTCAACCTAAATAATGATGAAAACTTCACCATTTATGATATTTCATTAATCTATTTGATTGTAAAAATTGTCTCTCAAAATATTTTATAAAAAAAGATGTTGGATTCTCAAATAAAATTAATCTATTTTGGTAAGATGACTCTCTCTTTTGAGACTCATATGTTTTATCTATATTATATTTTATATTGACTTTGACTTTAGTCTAATTTAATCTGATTTATATTAATATTTAATTAATATAAATTCTTTTTCTATTTCTTTTAGTTTTAGTATATTTTAATTTGCTTTAGCTTTCTATTATTTTTTGTTTTTATTTTTTATTTTAGTTTAATTCCATTGATTTATTTTCTTAGAGTTAGACGTAGATTATTAGATTGGTTAGATTTTGAGTTTTGTTTTAGAGTTAGACTGTTTTATTTTATTAGACTTGTTAGTTTCTTATATTAGTCACTTTGCTTTATAAATTTGATTTAGTTATAAGTTTATTAGACTTAGATTATTAGATTTACTTTAGATTTAGATTTTTTATTTTGTTTTACTTAGTTTTATTAGAATTAATTAATGTTATTATTTTTGTTATTGCTTGTTTAGATTTAGTACTTTATTTCTTTAACTTATTAGTTGTTTATTTCTTAGACTATCGGTTATCTTATTTATTTATCTTTTAGTTTGTTGGTTACTATTATTGTGTCTTGATGTATTGAGTTTTGTTTGATTTCTTACTTGATAGAAAGTTTGTTTATCTTGATTTATCTCAATTTTGTTTTCCTTTATATTTATGATTTATTATCTTGATGTTATTTGGAATTTGATACAACAAATGAAATAAGATATTACTTTAAAATATATTATTATTGAATCATATTTTTTTCTTTAAGAGATTTTCTAGTTCATAGACCTTCTCTATTGGATAGGATAGATTATATATTCATATTTGAAATGATTCATTATTTGATAAAATGGATTTATGAAATTATAATTGAATATGTTATATTTAATAGTTCATACGTTATTTTATAGAATATTTAAAAAATCCCTCGCATCTTTAGGATCATAATTGAACCTTTAGAACTTTATTATTAGACTGGTATGATTCCAACTTAACCTTCACAATAGATAAAAGGGTTGATTAGTTGATGATATAATTTTCATCATTAACAAGCTCTTTTAAAGATTGGATAGGCTCTTTATGAGGACAAGGAATATGAGAGGACTGATAGGGAACATAGGAAGACACTTGAGGATGGGAGAGACAAACTTGTTCTTCAAATATATTTTTACCTTATTTATAGCTTTCATGAGGCCTTTCAACAGCTTCAAGCTTGATCTTGGCTTCTTGGCTTTCTCACCTTGCAAGGCTATCAATCCACCATTGAATATAACATCTCATCTCATTCAAGTATTCACTAATAACATGATTAACTTCTTCTTCAAATAAATTCCACTTGTTCATCAAGAATTAAATAGACTTTCTCATTCTCTCTATGAAATACATAGGGATCACATATAGATATTGATTACATTTATTCATCAATCCTTTTGATTCTAAAAATTCAAGCATGAGTGATAGCAAGGACTTGGCTTGAGGTGGAATTAGAGGAGGATAGGAGCTTTGGTATGATGGACAGGGTTGTTAGGGAGGAATACTTTCAATAACCTGCCTCTTAAGAGCTTGTATCTCTCCTTGGAGAACTTGCATCCTAAAAGATTGGATCTCTTATTCAAGGGTCTTGAACCTATCTCGTTGACAACCTTCTTCACAAGACTCTTTAACAACTTCATGACTATATGGAAGAGGAATGGGTTGACCATAAAGTGGATAATAACTTTGATAGGAAGGTTCATAGTAAGAGTTCTCAACATGACCAACCATATTAGATGCATTAGTCAAAGAAACACAAAACTTATCAAATATTTTCAAATAGGTACCTAGGTTGATCACAACCAGATGATGCATTTAGAGTCACCATTGGTATTTGCTTGCATGCTTCCAAAAGTTAATAGTAGGAAGAACACACAAATAATTATTCTACTCTTTTGGACATTGGTCCCACTAAATGTCCCAGAACTGTTGTAGCCAAATATTGTACCCTAAGAGAGGGTGTTCAAGCCTCTCCCATATTTAAACAACATGGGATTACCTTTAGTCCTGTGGGTTGCCTATAAAATAGGTAAACCTCTAGGTTAAATGGATATCTCCCTTGATTAGTCTCTTAAGTTCTCACACTACACAAGATCAATAATTTAAGGGGTAAAATGAGAGGAAGGTAATAGAAAGTAAACCTATACTAGTGAGGTGATACACCAAAATATTAGTCCACAAACACACTTGCATATACACTAAGATAAAATGATACTAAAACTGACCTCAACTCTATGATATTCTAAAATAAGTTTTTTTCATAGAGGCAAATTGTTATGCATAACTAGAGATGGGTAAAAACATGGTTAGATACTTGACACTACTAGTCCCTCTCACACTTCAAGCACACATCAACAAATAATACATTTTATGAGACCTGATAAAAGATATTCCACTCACATAATGCATACAAGGGAAGAATGTAAGTAAGGAGAAACAATCTTCATCACTTTTTATTTAAATACACCACTTGAGATACTTAGGCAAGATGCATAGATAATAAATCAACTTCATAAATTTATTCAAAGGACAAAAACAATATGCTAAATGATAGGATGTCATTATACCTCTCATTTAACCAATCAATGGATTGGTGTCATTTTCTACTAGGGCCAATGTCCAAGGCTATATAGAATGAGACCATTGGATATTTGAGTTAATAGTTCATTGTTTGGGGGGTTTAATCTATTATTGATGTCTAAAATATAAGGATATAAAATAAGATTCTAATTCTATGTTAAGAAAAGTGAATCTAGAAAATTTTGCTAATTGAAGATCACGACTTTCCTTATTAAAAGGATTCTTTAGTTCAAACTAACAACATCTAGAACTTAAACATCTATAATAAGACATTATGGTGTCCTCACTCATCTTGTCCAGCTAGGTAATATAGTGTGATATTTCAGAATGTGATAATGATAATTGTCTATTGTCACTTATATGGCTTCTTAATAGATTATGAATAGGGAGATGACTTTAAAAACTTTACTTCCTATGAAATTAAAAGATACACTTTGCATAAATAAAACTCACTTACATTGAATTGAAACAACCCTTACATTTAATAGAAACACACTTACATTAAAATGAAATTCACACTTTGCTTTGAAAGGGAAATCACACTTGTATTGAAAAGGGAAATCATACTTTACTTTGAAATGGAAATCATGCTTGCATGAAAAGGTAAATCACACTTTTTAGTAAATTAATTATACCTGAATCAAAATAAATATGCTTTCAAACTATAAACTAAAAATACCAACTTGTCTAAATATTTGAAGAGAAGTGGGCCCTTGCTCCTTCCTCAGAATAGGATTAGCTTTTACTCAGTAATGAAAATGAATGTTGAACTTTATTTCATTATCAAAAAGAAAATATACAGATGCACAAAATTACACTTGAATATTTCTTCTTTATTTTTCATTACCTGATTTCTGATTACTATTGGTTTTATTTTTTGGAATGAGAAGGAGACATGTATTTAAAGCACATCTCAACAACTATTTTTTGAATACAAAATATGGTAATCTAAATATCCAAATTCACTTATTCAAAATAAAAAATTTAGGAATAAGATCCCATGCTTATAGGGGCATTAGAACTGATTCAACTAATAATAAACTAAAACTAACTAATATGTATCTGGAGAGATTGTATCCAGTTTTAAAAAGTATAAATACATTTATATCTAGATTATTTTAGACCATTACTATGAATTTTAATGTCTAAAAGTGTGTGTGTGTGTGTGTGTGTGTGTGTATATATATATATATATATATATATATATATATATATATATATATATATATATATATATATATATATATATATATATATATATATATATATATATATTTGGAGTTATCTTAATCTGCATGGTACAGTTGGACATCTTTGGAGCACGGTTGGGCATCTTTATATCATAAATGGACAAGTATTTGGAGCATCTTCAGAGTATCTTTAGAGTTATAGATCTTTAGAGCTTGATGTGTTCTTTGCTAAATATTCAATCTATTTCCAAAAAGGGTTATCTAAATTGTTGATGAATTCTCAAAATAATCTCGTCATAGGGATGCATTTCTATATATAAAACTATACTCATTTCATCTAAGTTAGACACAAATAACAAGATTAAGAGTCAACAAGGTATCACATATAAATAAAAGATAATTGCACTAATTTACTACTTAGATAAGACCTTAACTATTAAATGTAATGCAATATATAACCAAAAGGCAACACTTATGGATATTTTATATGAGATATAATGAGCCATATGGAATTCTCATCATTTTTCCCCCACACTTTACATTTTGCAAGTCCTCTTACAAACTAGTGAGAGAACTATTCTTCAATCCAGGAGTCTAGATTCCAACAGCTGATTGAAATCATAGATTTGAATGTAGTGCCCCCAATCATGATGATTTTTGGACAAAAATCCCAAATTGCTTACCATTATATGTAATCATTCCTGAAATTCAATTTCTACTTGATTGTGACAATTTTTCCAAGAATACATTAGACAAAGAAGATTGGATGGCCTAGATCTCATACCAATCCACACATTTGATCCTCCTTCATCCAAGATATGAGTGATAATATAAATATCTAATTGAGCTCTATGAATATTCCAACTAATGGTGGTGGCATTCATAACTTCCCTACATTTTGAATATATTGTACTTGAAAAATATCACTCATTTTTGGGACAACATTTAAGCTATTTTGGTCCTGCAAGACAAAATTATCTCTTCCCATTTCAAAAAATTGTTCTAAACTTTCAAAATTGGGAATTATTCAAGATTTTTTTAGTTAAAGGACTAACAGGTTCAAAGGCTTCTATAGGCGAGTTCAATCAAAAGAACAAGTTTCTAAAACTTAGTCATTTTTAGGATTAGTTTAATGCCTTGGTTCAACCAAAAGAATTTATCAACAAGCTTCTATGTGGTGTTTGAGCCATTAAACTGTTGAACCTTGAACCATTTTGGTTCAACGAGTTCAATGGGTTCAAAGGTTCAACATCATCAAAAAGAATTAAGCACTTTTGTCAAGGTTCAAGTTCAACCACTTCAGGTTTAATGATGACAGGTTCAACATGGTTTGTTTCAAAGAGCTTGGTTCAAGCGGTCAGTAGAAATGAAGGAATGGACTATTCAACTATTGAACCAAACTTGGTTCAATCGATCGGTTCAAGTGGCAAGTTCAAAGGAGTTCCCCAAAATTCGAAGAGACAAGTGCCCTTACGCAGGGAATTTCCATGGCAAAAGTGACTAAGGTGAGAAAATCTAGAAGCAAAAGATTGAAACAAAAGCCTGTCAGAGCCTAGCGGATGCTGCCAAGTGTTGTCTACTGAGCCCCATTTTACTTTGTTTTTAAGAGTTGTGGAAGTTACCATGTGTCCTTTGTAAGATAAGTAGAACCTGCCAAGTGTCAACATCTGCATGAATCTAAAATGAGTCCCAAGTGTATCTACAGTATTTCTAAAAGCTCAACAGAAGCCACCACATGTCATCTTTTTTAGGACTCTCAAAAGGCCTCTAAAGCCTCTATAATTTAAGCAGATGTTGTCACGTGTCCTCACCCATTTCACAGTGGATGATGCCATGTGTCACCTATTGAGATCAATGAAAATTGACTAAGGCAAAGCTAAAGGAAAAAGTACCCTTGTGGAGGACATTGAACCAAGCCGAGTACCCTTGTGGAGGGTAGTGAGAAAAGACAGACACAAGGAATTCTTTCAAAAAATTTCCCACGATAAAATGTTCAAGGCAAAGATCCTTCAAAAATTTTGTTTGAAGGAAAAGTCCCCCAGAATAGAAAACCCACCAAGGAAATAAAAGCCTAAAATGTGCCATGTGTCCCTTAAAAATTTTAGCAGATACTGCCATGTGTTGTCTACTGAGACACAATTTCAAAAAATGGAACGTGCCATGTGGCATCATTCGCATGAATTTAAAATGAGTCTAGAATGTTTCAAAAGGGAAGCTAAAGCTTGGTGGAAGCCGCCACATGTCGACATCCATAGTTTCTTCCTTTGGTATCTTTGTTAAGTAAAGACTGTGGTAGGTCTCGGGTGAGTGGTTAAACTCAGTAGAAGCTGCCACGTGTCATCCTCTGCAAGATTTTCGAAAGACATTCAAAATATGCCACATATTTTGTTATAACTATGTGGAGAGAAAAAAGTGTCTGTATCTATATCTTGAGTTTCTTACAAGTTTCAAAGCTTCTTTCCATAAACATCTCTCAGAGTCCCATGGATGCTTCCAAGTGTCATCCCCTATTTTGTAGCAGAACCTGCCACGTGTCAATTGTTAAAACCAGGGAAAAATGACCAAAGAACAAAGGATCAAATTGAACCAAGGACCTAATTCAATAGCTAGGAAAGGAAGAGTGATGAAGAAGAACCAAAAATATTCATGCATAAGATATGTTTCTAGAAGCAGACTGCTAGGTGGACATTGGAGGATACAAACATTCAATGGCATGACCCATTTCTCTACATTGAGAAAATAAAATGGGTAAATACACCTAATTCCATCATATCTTCTTGATAGAATTTAATGCAACATGATGTGTTACTACTCCCAAGTCTTTCTTGGAGGGCTATATATTAGACTCTCTCTTATTATTTTAGATATATGTCCTTCTGTTATCAAAAACAAAACTCTGCCCAAATTGAAAGGCATTACTGAGACTTTGAGCTTAGATTGTTCATCATATTTCTTTGTTAGAATTAGAAAGAAAGTTAATTTCATACTTTGTGCTGTTATAGCTTGTATCATTCTAGGAGATTGTTCTTATGTCTATTTCCTAAATGTATTCTTGTTTATGTAATTTAACAAGCAGAGCTAGTGGAGATGACAAAGAAGGTGTCCTAAAGCCAGTTACTTTCAGACTTTTTGTTGTCATAATTGTCTTCAGTGTGTGTTTATTTTTTATTTCTATGTAAAGAACCTTGGGATGACTTTGTGCCCTCACTATTCTTCGTATTTCACTCTTTGGCAGTTGAAGTGGAGACTTTGTGCCTCATTTCATCCTACCATGTTACTATACTCTGTTACAAGTTACTTGTCATCACTAGAAAGATTCCTTTTATCTATTAAACAACACTTCTGAAAGAAGAGGAGTGTCTTCTATCATTTCATCTAGATTTCTCCTTTGATTTGTGTACATCATTTCTAAAAAAAGAAAGATGGATGGTGTATCCTACCCTTGAGTGTTATTTTCTATTTATATATATAGTATATAGCTCCCACATATTTATAGGGAACCTTCCCTTGATGAGAGGAGAGATTAGTCCCCTTATGATGTGGTAAACCTACACATTTGGCTGACTAATCTTCCTACTATGGTTGATCAGACTTATTTTATTTATCAGTATGCTTATTGACAAAATATTCACCCAAAAGAATCAACAGGAAAAGTCTATCATCTAGCCATACTTGTATTAATGGAGCTAGTAGAATTCTAGATCATAAAAGCTTTGAAAGCTTATACATTTTCTCTCAACAATTCATGATATTTTTTTCATGTACATATGATACATGGGCTAAAAGGTAGTAAGAAGTTTACGAGCCTATGAAAACTAAGGTCTTATACACAGACCTATATTGTTTTGTATTTCAATGAATTGATTTTGTGTTTGATCCCAAGATGTATGATTTATCATGGTAGAAAGGAAAACATGTACTTGTGTTTTCCCCATAAATAATTTCATGAAAAATATCGATTGGTAACCCAACAACATGTTAAAAACATAGAACTCACAAACTTGATCCTATTTTTATGTAGTACTTTTTAAAAAGACATCCATAAACATATATTCATCCTCAATAACATGGGGAAAACCAAGATAAATAAACTACATTTTTCACTTGTAAAATTTTTCATGAATAAATAGAACATAAAAAGAGGAAGGTTTTTTGCAAGACAACAATTTTTCAATAATTTCACAAATATTCTAAATAGAAGTTTGAACTTTTTGTAGCTGCTACTAAGACTCTACTTTAATCTAGGCATTTTCTTATTATAATTTTTATATCTTATGCTGATCTTTATTCTAAAATGAAATCATTTTATGAAGTGATATAGGGAATGAAGGAATAGCCCTTGTAGGTCCTTCAATTTGTGTAGTTATTTCCCTAGTTTCTCTTTCCATAGCTTGTAAGGAAGCTTATAACTCAGCAATCTAAGTTTTTTGCTCATATATGCGAGTAGTTTGTTGATTAAGCAATGCATTTTTATGAATAATAGAATGTTGTAAATTATTAATCTGACTATCTTTACCATCAATAGATTTTTGAAAACTAGCAATTTGGGCATCCTTATTTATAATGGAATTTTGTAAGGTGTTCAGTTCATGAGACTATGAAAATAACTATGTATTTTGGTATGTTCAACATTAACCACTATAATTATTAATTATTTTAACCAAACCTAAGCAATAGAATCCTCATATCTTCTTCCCAAAATAGAAATAGTTTGATCTTTACCTTGTAGTGTCAATAAAAAAAAATCTAATTCTGCTTATTAGTTTCAAATGGTTTCCTCATGCCATGGTAAAGTTATAGCATGTTTCAACTCCTCATCTTAATGAGTAGGTTGGGGAGAAGGTGAGGCTTCTTATATAAGTGGATTTTTACCCTTGTTAACCATAGAGGGGTAAGGGTCTTTTTTCTTCTTCAACTGTAATTTCATGTGCAAGGGTTTCCTCTTCTATCTATTCAACATCCATAACTTCTATGGGAGAGCTTATAATTCATAATATTTTGTCTATCTATACATCACCTTATTCTTCCTCCTAGAAGATCAGCCGATGACTTTTATTATTACTATTGCAAGAGGAGTAAAAAAGGGATGTGGTGATTTCTTACTAGGGTTTTGGGATGATTTTCATACAAATAAGGACCAAGCCTTCTTACACTTAGGTTTTTTCAAAAAATGATGTCGATAGATGAGATGAATCAAATCATGATGTCTAATTGACCCAATTTCCTTTTTTAATTTTTGAGCTACATTAATTATATCATGATGAAGAAATTATAGTAGGTATACCTATAATTTTGGTCTGGTGGCTCCTTTCCTCAAATGAATAAGAATCCATATGGTATCTCCACCAATTATAGTGAATTGTCCATCATAGGTGAGATACTTCATGACCCAATATACAACATTATGCCATGGTGGTGGAAGACTGTCTCAAATGATTCCTCTAGCCATACCTTGAGGGGTTTTGGCCAATTTGAGATGGGGTCCATTATCATCAATGAATAGTTGAATTAGATACATAAAACTTAATTTATTAGTGACAACTACACCCTATTTAGGAATCCCTGAAAGCTCACTAATCATAAAGGAATCTACAATAATATGCTCACCTTGAACTATGAAATAATCCTCACCAAAATTTTCTAAAATTTCTTAGACAATGTTTTCCTGAAAACCTTGAAATGTTTTTTAGAAAATTCAACCATCCTATGATTTAAAAAATAACCATAGCTAATTCATGTTGTAACAAGGGTTTTGCCAATTATAGATAACTTTTCTTCTTCTTGCCTCCCATCTTTGGAGTTGTTCACAATAATCTCCTAAACCTATTTTCATGATGAAAATTTTAGATCAAAATTACAAAGTATAGAGGAAGGCAAGGAAATGAAGATGTGATGCAATAATGAATAGAAAATAAAGGTGTATCATAAAATTAAGGAAAAAATAATGGTTGAGTACTTTAGAGCATGTGAAATTTTAATAATAAATCACTTTTTGAGGTCAACATCAATGATGTGGTGTGAGAGATTACATTTGGTAGTATTTGAAATGATATTGCAATGATTTTTGCATCAGACCATATCTTTTTGAAAAGGTCCCTTAAAATAACTTCACATCAATTCTTGAAATGCGGATATGGTATCATCTTCAATCATATTCATGTGGCATCAAAGGAACTTGTCCATAATGAAAAGTGTTGTCCACCTAATGGTCATACATGTAGAACATAAAATAAAAAATGTCTAACCTATCGGGAAATAAGTACAATTGTACATCTACTGTATGGAACCATGCTTATCTCTTAAAGTTTCCATGTGTCCTACAAGGATAAATAATTTTTTAGAAGATAAGTTAGCTAACAAGATAATAATACATGTTTATTGCAAAAATTTCATTTTTGGTTTTCATTTTTTAGTATTTTTTATATTTTTATATATTGTAACTTTTTTTATTTTTTTAGTTTCATAATTTTTGTTTATAAATTTTTAATTGGAGGAGAACCACCATTTGTTGGTTTTTATCACTTACCCTTTATTGAATGTTTGCTAAAAATATCATTTAACCTGTTAGGAACCCGTGCCTTACCCTTCTCTTTGCAGTATTAGTGTAATAAATATGCTTTATAAGTCATCCCTTGGAGTATATTTGAATTATCCCACATACAAGGGAAGTAGTAGTTGTTAGAATAGAGTTAGTATATAAGTAAGTGTTGAGGCCCAATGAAGGCATCCATGAATTTATTGTATTGAACTTGCTCAAAGGAGGTTTCCCTCTCGAAGTGGCCTATGATAAATATAAGCTTTCTATGTTTCTATTATTCGTAAGAGTTATTTTATTTTTGCATATTTCAATTAAATCTGTTGTAGGAGGTAATATGCTATAGGAGGTTCTTCTCATCTGGTATCAAAGCACTTTCTTGGCTTTGTGGGTAGATTTGGAGTAATTTTTTTTCAAAGTAGGGCTTTCTAGGAGCTGCACCATTTTTGGCAAGAATTTTTTTCATTGAAGGTTCCATCATTTTAGATTGGGTAAATACCTATCTGCTTAACTATGGGAAGTGCTTGGGCATAAGCCCTAAAACTCATTGTGAGGAGTACCACATGAACCCTGAAGTAGTTGGACCATTGAGAGGACCTGCCAGTGAAAAGGGTAATGGCCCCATCCCGATTGACTAGTTCCCACACGTGAGGTAAACCAAAAGCTGTCATTAAGGGGTAAACCTATGGCCAAAATTTTTTGGAGAGTGGTACTCGATCAGACAACTTTGGTGGCCAGAGAGAATTTTAAAAAAATCCTTTAGGTAGCAAAACAAACTTGGGGCCCATATCCAACTTATCAGGGTTAGAGAGCAAACAACAATGTATCCATAGTTGAGGATAATTCCAATCACACAGTTGCAAAGAATCCATTTTTGAAGCAGCAGTAAAAAATAGCAGCAAAATAAGAAAACCAAATTTTTTTTGGGGGCGCAAAGGATCCTTGGCTATTAACAACTGGTTATGGTCACCACTCATGTAGGCACAAAAATCATGAAGGAAGAAATCACCACATTGAAATCTTAGGTTACAGAGTTAATCGATATGATGTGTGGCTTGAATCAACAAAATAGCATCTTGCTCAACAGAGTGCATGAGGAGTCTTCTTCAGATCATCGCTCCTTTGCTTCCAACTTCTCATGTTGACCTAAGCTAGACTTTCCACGGTTCAATGGTATAGATCCTACAAGATGGATATATCGAGCTGAACAATTCTTCAACCTCCACAATACTTATTCTATAAACAAAGTCCCAATTGCTTCCTTTCATCTAGAACAAGAAGCACTTTAGTGGTACCATTGGTATCTCAAGACAAATGATGAGCCCGATTGGTCAAATTTTGCATCCTTAATTCTGGGTAGATTTGGTCCCTCAACATTCAAGGATTTCACAGGAGCTCTCACCAAACTCCGTCAAACAAGTATTATTCATGAATATTAGATTGAATTTGAAAAACTCGCTAATCACACTGAAGGGTTGTCTGATAACTTCTTCAAAAGCTACTTTGTTAGTGGCCTCAGAGAGCTGATCCAATCGAAGGTAAAAAAATTTTGACCTAAAAATATGATGGATGCTTTGGGTTTGGCTAAGTTAGCAAAATATAAACTCTCCACACAACATCGACCTCCCACCTTTTCACCAACAAAGAACACAGTGAGTCAGTAGACATCCATAGCCACACCAATCAAGTGCCTGACTGAGGCAGAGATGTGGGCTTGCAAAGAAAAAGGATTATGTTAAAATTGTGATGACAAATGGGTTAAGGGTCACAGCTACATCCAATAAAAACTTTACTTGCTAGATGTGGATTCACCACCAGAGCAAGACAATGAGCATGATATTCTAGAATATCAAGATGCTCAAGAAGAACCCAACACTAAAGAGGACCCAACGGTTCAAGAGACTCAACCTAATATCTCAGTGCATGCACTAACAGGTGTCATCACTCCCCAAACCATGAAGGTCAAAGGGTGCTTCAAAAATATCCCTCTCACAATCCTCATTGACTTGGGTAGTACTCACAATTTCATCGATCCTCGCATTGCTAAGGTGGCATACTGCTTTATATACCCTTGTTATAGATTTGAAGTCATGATTGCTATGGGGGCACATTGCCATGTAAATATAAGTGTCGAAATGTGTGTATTGCAATGGGTGATTATAATTTTTGCTCTGATATGTTTGCCCTACCTTTAGGAGGGTATGATGTGGTTTTAGGGGCACAGTGGCTTCGCACATTAAGACCTATTTTATGGGACTTCTCTAATATTTAGATCCAGTTCACAAATAATGGTTAGAATTACACCTTAAAAGGGTTATTACCAGGATCTACTAGCATCATCAATTCTCATTGCATGGAAAGTTTTTTGAAGAAAGGCTCACATGGGGTCATTGCACAGCTACATTCCATTCAACTCCAACCCCTTGCTGCTACTAACCACCCTACATATTTACAAGCCATACTCAACAAGCATGCAACCATTTTTTTAGAACTAATAGGTTTTCCCCCTTCATGCCCTAAATATCACTACATTCCTCTCCTTCTAGGAAGCATCCCACCCAACATCCATCCATACCGTTACCCCCATCTATAAAAGACTGAAATTGAGAACTTAGTCTGGGAACTCCTCAAGTCTGGAGTTATTCGCCCCAACACCAGCCCATATTCCTCCCCAGTGCTTCTTGTCCACAAAAAATATGGGTCATGGTGCCTTTACATTGACTTCCAAGCCCTTAAACACTCACTATTAAGGATAAATTCCCAATTCTTGTCATCGATGAGCTTCTTAATGAGCTCCATGGGGCCAAATTCTTCTCCAAGTTGGATCTACATTCTGGCTATCATCAAACTTGAGTTCATCCTGATGACATTCCCAAGACAACCTTCCATGCACATGAAGGTCACTATGAGTTCTTTGTCATGCCATTTGGCCTTACAAATGCCCCTTTCACTTTTCAAGCACTCATGAATAAAATCTTTTGACCTTTTCTTTGTCAATTTATTTTAGTTTTCTTTGATGACATTTTGATCTATAGCCACACATGAACTGAGCATCAACAACATATTGATAGGGCATTACAAATGTTATCAGATAATCAATTATGTGCTAAGAAATCAAAGTGTTCATTCGGTTAAGAGGAAATTGACTATCTGGGCCACATTGTTTCAGCTAATGGGGTTCACGTGGACCCAAAAAAATTAGTGCTATGTAGAATTGGCCTCGACCAACCACCCTCAAGAGCCTTCATGGTTTCTTAGGCCTAATAAGATACTATCACAAATTCATCAAAGATTATGGAAATATTGTGGCTCCTTTGACTTCCTTATTGAAGAAGAATGCTTTCACCTGGGATGCAACAACTAATCAGGCATTCGTCAAACTCAAATAGGCTATGTGTAGCACACCATTTTTGGCACTGCCAGACTTCACCAAAACTTTCACCATCAAAAGTGATGCCAGTGGCATTGGCTTGGGTGTTATTCTTCTCCAAGAGGGCTGACCAATTGCCTTCACTAGAAAATCCCTTTTTGGCCACACTTTAGCTTTGTCTACATATGAAAAGGAAATGATGGAAATTTTACATGAAGTAAATAAATGGAGACCCTACTTACTGGGAAATCATTTTTGCATCAAAATTGATCATCAGAGTTTGAAATATTTCTTAGAACAATGGTTCTCATCCCCAGCTAATCAAAAGTGGGTCAGCAAACTCATGGATTATGATTATGAGATCACCTATAAGAAGGGAAAAGACAATGTTGTGGCTGATGCTCTCTCAAGAACCTTCAAGGACCAGCCTTCCCTCTTTGCCATCTTCATGCCCATTCTGAAATGGTTGGAATCTATCCAACAAGGGTATGTAAATTATCCCTCCTTATGTCACCTCATTCATCAATTGGACACTAACCCCTCTGCAGTACTGCATTATTCATAGGATAGTGCTTCTCTATGATACAAGGGTCATCTAGTGATTTCCCAATGTCTAGACCTACATCAAGCCATCTTCTATGAAATCCATGCTTCCACCTCAGTAGGGCACTTAGGATTTCTCAAAACCTATGAGCATGCACGTCGACACTTCTTTTGGAAAGGCATGAAAGCTAAAATTAAACAGATGGTGGCTAAATGCGATAACTACCAATGAAACAAAGGTGAAACCACATTGACTCCTAGTTTACTTGAGCATTTTCCCATTCCTACTAGGATCTAGATAGATATTTCCATGGATTTCATTGAGGGCCTCCCTAAATCTAGGGGAAAGACAATGATCCTAGTCGTAGTCGACCACCTCTCCAAATATAGTCATTTTTGTGTACTTAGCCACCCATACACAGCATCCATAGTCACACAAGTTTTCTTGGATCAGATATTCTATCTTCATGGCATTCCTTCTTCAATTGTCTCAGATCATGATGCCACTTTCACCAGCCATTTTTGGATGGAACTATTTTGTTGCATAGACACATAGTTGAGAATGAGCTCTGGGTACCACCCACAAATAGATGGCTAGATAAAAATAGTCAACAAATGCTTGGAGACCTTCCTTCATTACTTTGCTTTAGAACAACAACATCAATGGGCCAAGTGGCTTCCCCTAGCTAAATGGTGGTACAATACCTCATACCACACTTCCACCAAAATGACTCCCTATGAAGTAGTTTGTTTTCAAGCACCACCATCACTTCTTCCATATAATCCTAACAGCTCACCAGTTTAGGTAGTTGACACTACTCTCTAAAATTGGGATCAAATTCTTTGTACCTTGCAGGATAATCTCCACATGGCACATAACTGATTGAAGCAGTAGGCTGATCAGCACCACTCTTGCTTACCTTTCAACTGGGTGATATGGTCTTTCTTCATCTGTAGCCATACAAGCAATCCTCACTAAAACTAAAAGGGTACCAAAAGCTTGCTCCAAAGTTTTATGGGCCATATAAGGTTCTCTAGAAGATTGGGTCAATTGCTTACAAGTTAGAGCTTCCACCTTCCTCCCAAGTTCATCCCATCTTTCATGTCTCCTATTTGAAGCAAGTTCTTAGATCCAACATCTGAGTGTAGATAGTTTTACCAGCACTTGATAATGAAGGCTCCATTCTTCTTGAGCCAGAAGCAATCCTAGATAGGTGCATCTGCCAACTTTGATCCCGCTCCATCACAGAGGTCTTAATCTAATGGCACGGCATGCAACTAGAAGATGCAACATGGGAACCACTCTTCTGGATTCAACAACAATTCCCACATTTTGAAGCTTTGAGGGCAAAGCTTTTTCTAAGGGGGAGGTGATGTTAGGAACCCGTGCCTTACCCTTCTCTTTATAGTATTAGTGTAATAATTGCTATGGATGCATATGCTTTGTAAGTCATCCCTTAGAGCATATTTGAATTATCCCACATACAAGGGAAGTAGTAGTTGTTAAAATAGAGTTAGTATATAAGTAAGTGTTGAGGCCCAATGAAGGCATCCACCAATTTATTGTATTCAGCTTACTTAAAGGAGGTTGCCCCCTCGAAGTGGCCTGTGATAAATATAAGCTTTCTATGTTTCTATTATTCATAAGAGTTATTTTATTTTTGCATATTTTGATTAAATATGTTGTAGGAGGTAATCTGCTATAGGAGGTTCTTCTCACAACCTTAGTGTAAGAACCAGGTTCTTCTACAAGGTCAATCAAACTAGTCTTGATTCTACTTAATGAATCCCACCCTACTGATATGTCTTCTATATATTTTAAGTCTGTGACCACTATCCAAAAGTGACCCTTGATCACCATTAATTGGTTGAAGTTAGATAGATCCATTAAGGTGAAACATTTTTATTAGGTATGGCACCAACCATCTTATCCTAAGCTTACCTTTGAAATGTTAGATTTTAGAATCAAATAGAAGTACCTAATCTCCTTATTGAAACTATTTTATTTGATGTGAGTATCATGCCACTGCTTTCTTTGCTTCTAGATCATGTTGGTTTGAGTGAGTGCATCCATTCTGAGTTCATTCATCCCATTTAGTTACATAATTTTTTCTTTCTGTGTTTCATCAAGATCAATTCCTATATTAGTTATTATCTTCAATGTCTGTAGTTCAAAATCTATTGGTAACAAAGGTTTCTTTCTAAACATAAGTTCATATGGAAAGGATCCTGTGGTAGTCTTCCATGTTGTATTATATACCCAAACTGCTTCAGGTACTCTGTCTACCCAATCTTTTCTATTGTTATTCATTAGTTTGGTTGAAATATTTTCAATATCTTAGTTGGTAACCTCCACTTTCCAATTAGCTTGGGGGTGATATTGTGAAGATTTTTAGTCATTGATTCGATACAATTTTGTAAAATCCTTGATCATGTTAGACATGAATTCGGGCCCTTAATTAGAAACAATATATCAATGAACTCTAAATATCAACGTGATGCTATGATATATAAAATCATCAACCATTTTCTCCCTAGTAAAGATGAGTGCCTACACTCTATCCCACTTAGTAAAATAATTAGCACATACTAATAAATATGATTTTCCTTGAGATGGTGGGTTGATTGGTCTAAAAAAATCCAAACCCCATTTATCAAATATTTCTAAACTTATTTGAGGATGGAGAGGCATTTCTGAGAATAGAGTAGGTTTACCCATTCTTTGGTAAGGATCACGTTACCATACATTTTTTTTAACAATCTTGTAAAGAGATGGCCAATGATAACTTAAACTAAGGATCTTATGAATGTTTTTTTTGTTGAATGATGTCCTCTTCCTATTTCACTATGGCATGCTATTATGATGCCAAATACTTCATCTTGTCTGAAACATCTATGAAGTACATGATCAGATCCAATTTAAAAAAACATGCCTTTAAACCACTTGAAATGAGAACTAGATCTAATCAAATGTTTTATTTCTTTAGAAGTAAAGGAATGAGGAAACATCCATATTTCCAAGTAATTTTCCATGTCTAAAAACCATGGGGAGTATGTAGATATAGAAAATATCTATTTATCTGGAAAAGAATCCTCCACAAGTTCATCTTCACCTATACTGACCAGTCTAGACAAAAAGTTAACAATAATATTATACTTTCTAAATTTTTCTATGATGGTAATGTCAAATTATTGTAATAGAAGTAGCCATCTAATAATTTTCTAACCTAATACTATTTTATTCATTAATTACTTAAAAATTGAATGATCTATATAGGCAAATACCTGATAAACAGTAATATAATGCCTAAACTTGTTTATGGTATAAACAACATCAAGAATTTTTTTTTCTATGGTAGTGTAGTTTTTCTTTGTGAAAGTAATATTTTTTTTGATATAATAAATGGCATACATTTTTCCTTCCTCATCTCTTTGTCTTAAAATTGATCTTAGTGCATTATTGGAAGCATCATTATAGATATGATAAGGCTTTTCCCAATTAGGTCCTTTCAAAACTAGAGCAGTCATGAGTTTGTTCTATAATGTTTTAAAAGTTTCTTGACACTTATCATTCCATACAAATTCACTATCTTTTGTTAGCAAAAAAAAATAAGAGCAGATATTTTTCTAAAGTCTTCAATAAATATTTTATAATTTCCTAAATGACCAAGAAAACTTTTAACATCTATTTGTGTTTGAGGAATGGGAAGATTAGAAATTACCTCAATTTCTTGGGATCCACTTTTATTTCTTGAGAAGAGATATGATGTCCTAGGACTATCACTTCATCAGCCATTATTATACACTTCTCATGACTCAAAGATACTTGATGTTCTTCACATTTGGTGAGACTTTTATCCAAACTATTCAATGCTTCATCAAATTTAGTGCCATGGATAGTGAAATCATCCATGTAAATTTTCACACAATCATTTATAAGATCAAAAAATATGGCTAACACTGCTCTCTGAAAGGTAGTTGGTGCATTGCATAGTCCAAAAAGAAGGACTGTATAATCAAATATTCCCCAGGGAAAGGTAAATGTAATTTTATCTTGATCTTCAAGGGATATTATGATTTGATTGTATCTATTAAACCCATCTAATAAATAAAAATATTTTTTTCCTACCAAGTTATCCAAAACTTGATCAATAAAAGGCAAAGGAAAGTAATCTCTCATAGTGGATTTATTCAGTTCTTTATTGTCTACAAAAAATATCAATTTTACATTCTTCTTAGGCACAATGACCAAAGGTGAAACCCATTAACTATCAGATATAGGGTAAATGAAACCAACTTCCAATAGTTTTTCTATCTCTATCTTTACAATTTCTTTCAAGGCTGGATTAATTCTTCATTGTGGTTATCTGACTAGTCTAACATATTCAGTGTAGATGTGATGAGTAAAGACACTAGGATGTATTCCTTTCATATCACTATAATCCTAAGTAAAAGATTTTTTATGTCATACCAATACATCAAACACTTTACTTGCTTACTAGTCAATTAACTAGTTGTTAATATTCAACATTTACTGGGATGGATTGCAATTTGTTTAGTACCTAGAACAATGTAATTTAACACTTTGTATTCACTAATAAAATCATTTAATGGACATGTGTGTGATATTAGCATGTGAAATGTAGCCACATTTTTGTAAAAAACACACTTTTGGAGAGCATATTGGTCAATAGATAATGAAAATTATTTAAAAATGAATTTTGCCCATTTTTAGCATAATCAACTATGGCTTATTAGATATCTTTTGGACTAGATAAAATGTTTGGGGAACTTATAACATTATCTTGGTTCTCAGTGGTGGATTTTAATTTCTCCTATTCATGATTATTAGTATTTGAATATAAGATATTAGTCTTTAGAGCTAGGTTATTAGTATTCAGAGCTAAGCTATCAGTATTTAGAGCTAAGCTATTAGACTTTAGAGCTAATCTATCAGACTTTGGAGCTAGGTTGTTAGACTTTAGATCTAGGATTTCTTAGTCAAAATCTTTTGTTATCTATTCCTCAAATTATTGTGCATGTTATTTTATGGTAACCATAGATAAGGAATACATACTAGTTTATTTTTGTTCAAGTTGATCCACCCATATCTGTTTAGAAAGATCTAGTGAAGGTCTAGAAGGCAGATAAATAGATATCTGTTTAGCATGAATTCTATTGGAAATGGTCATATTACCAGATCTAAAATCAATTCATGTTATAATTGTAGTTAACCAAGGTCTTCCAAGAATGATTGGATATCCTACCCCCTTGGGTTTAGGTTGAAGGATCATGAAATCCATAGGACATTCCTAGGATTCTATGGTGACTGAAATAATTTCTATGGTTCCTTCATGTGTAATAGTGGATTGATCTACTATGTGAAAAATTGTAGTGATAGGTTGAATCCCTATGAGGGATAAATATTTTAGCATGTTAATAGTCATTATGCTAATGGCAAAACCCAAAACTACAAGCACGTTTGGTATGAACTTGTTCTCAATTGTCATAGTCATCAAGGGACTACCAGGGTCTCTATATTTGGGAACAAGTATGTTTAATACTAGTAAATAATCAATTTTACTAGTTACCTAAATTATTTTAAGATATTATTTATTTCTACCTAATGCTTTGATATATAATCCTTTAATGATTTGATTCAACTCAAGAATATCATTAATGGATCTTAACAGTAGAATTTATATCTTCATCTCTCTTAATTCATGCATTAATTCATAATTATCCTTAGGTTTTTCTTCTTTAAATCTCTCAAGAAATGGAACAGGACGGGAATCTTGAATTGTGGTTAGTGTGATTGGAGTTGTGGTGGTTTCTACCTTATCTTCATTTGGTTCTTAGACTATAGTAACTCAGAAGTGTTTTTGTCATTAGGAATTTTATTTATGGCAATGGATTAATCTCCCACTACCTTTCTTGATTTAATTTAAACATTATTACACTCAATTGAACCACTAGCAACACTACCTTTTTTATCAACTCCATAAATAAGAGTATTTTTTCTATTCTTATTATTTGCCACTAGTTAGGCAGGTAACTATGGTTGGTTAACATGATGCTCAATTGGTGGTAGTTGAGGTTTTGAATGCATCAAATCATATTATGGATTAAACATTATCTATGTTTGATATTATTGATTTAGCCATTGAAGTGGTGATTATTGTATCCAATGTGGTTGTTGGTTTTGATTTTATGCACAAGATTGTGAAGGATTTTGAGGCATTCCCCACATCTATAGAATCCATTCTTGGGCACCCAATGATTTTGGTTATAGTGGTGGTACCCCCATTGGTGGTGTGACTTGTCTAGCCCATGGTGCTATCCATGGATTGGGAGGAAATCTTAGACTAGAATGATTTTGAGGCTGAGAGTAATGGTTTCCTTGTCTTTGGATAAAGTTAACTTCCTTAGATACATGTAATTTTTATTTTAATTATTTTCTCATGGTAGGATTATGTTTCTAATTCTTTATGTCATGGTCTAGGTCATAAATACCACATACCTCTATTTGATCTAAAGGATAATCTTATACTGCATGTTTGAGTCTACATATAGGATAATATATTGAAAAGTGTTCAACATTGGTGGCATTAAATTTTGATTTGAAACCATATAATATGGATATAAATTGTACTAGAATATATATTTTTAAATTAGAAAATTATTCCATTAATTGGCCAACTTCAGGGTATTTTCCTAACCTTGATTTCTTTATGCTAGGTCTTGTCCTGGAATAGTTAGTACATAATGCTAAAATCTAATGAAAGGTTAACTTATCAATGTCACCCTTTCCCATTAGTTTCAAAGCATCACATGCATCATCATCTAAGATTTTAATAAATACTATTTTTATGACCTCCTCTATGAGTTGGTAACCACTATGTTTATGGGTAAATATAAACCTATCAAGGTAATATTCTAAGTTTCATCTTCATTTTGTTTGATCTTGAAAAAGTCTTCTTTTCATTCTTGGAATCTATAGTAATACTGATACTTATCAAGAAATGTATCTTTCATTTTATCCCAAATTCTTATATAGTTACCCTCAAGTCCCATGAACCATCTCATGGTTGCATCCTTAAGTAAATGGGAATAACTTCAACTTTTGATTGTCTATGACATAGTCATATGTTTGGTAGAGAACCTAAAATTAAAAGAGGAACTAATCTGGATCCTCTTAGTATTTACCTTTAAAATTAATAAAATATATGGTGAGATATTTTTCATGGAGGTTCTATCATCAAGACCTAAGATGATTGGATAGGAAAAAGTTTTGTCCTATTGAGGCTATCGATCAGGGTTTTCTACATGTGCATGTTCATCTCCCATATTTTCTTCACAACTTTGGTTATCAATCCAATCTAAGTTCTCTTCCTTAGTTCTCAACCTATGCTCTACCTTAGGAGGAGAATATTTTTTGGTTATTACATCTTCTTCTTGTAGAGCTTGTGGATCAATTTTTACTATTACAAAAAGGGGATTCTCAAGATCAATTCTTCCTATAGGGGAAGATGTCCTAAATATAATTATTCTTTTAGGATCTGTTTGTGAGGATAAACATTTTTTAGGAGAGGAATCATAAAAAAAAAATTATACAAATTTTAATTGCCTTTATTTCACTTCTTGAACTTTCTAGCAAGGATAGGATCCTCTCTTCTTCTTGTTTTATTTGGGATCCTTTAAAAATAAACTATCCTTGAGAATCCCTTGGGTGGTTCATAAATATAAAGAGTCCAAGATTATTTTTGTGTTTTTTGGGTATATGAATATTTTTGAATTTTCCCTGTATAAATCTAATATAGTATCTCACTAACACTTAGTGATTAAGATTCCCTGGCAAAGGTGCCAAAAAAGATAGGTTGTCATTATACCTCTCATTTAACCAATCAATGGATTGGTGTCATTTTCTAATAGGACCAATGTCCAAGGCTATATACAATAAGAGCTTTGAATATTTGAGTTAATAGTTCATTGTTTGAGGGGTTTACTCTTTTGATGATGTCTAAATCCTAAGGACATCAAATAAAATTCTAATTCTATGCTGCAAAAAAGTAAATCTAGAAAGTTTTCCTAATCAAAGATCATGACATTCCTTGTTAAAATGATTCTTTATTTTACACCATCAACATCCAAAACTTAAATTTTTTTCATAAAACATTATGGTGTCCTCACTTGACTTGCTCGACTAGGTAGGATAGTGTGATATTTAAAAACATGAGAATACTAATTGTCTATCGTCACTTAAATGGCTTCCTAACATATTCTGGATAGGGAGATGAGTTAAAAAAATTTACTTCCTATTAAATTGAAAGTCACACTTTGAATAAATAAAACTCACTTGCATTGAATTAAAATAACCTTTGCATTTAATGGAAACACACTTTCATTAAAAGGAAATTCACACTTTGCTTTGAAATGGAAATCGTGCTTGCATTAAAAAGGGAAATCACACTTTGATTTGAAATGGAAATCATGATTGAATTGAAAATGGAAATCACACTTTTAATTAAATGAATTATACTTGAATCAAAAGAAATATTCTTTTAAACTATAAACTAAAAATACCAGTTTATCTTGATCTTCAGAGAGAAGTGGGCCCTTGCTCCTTCAGAATAGGATCAGATTATATTCAATAATGAAAAAGAATGTTAAACATTATTTCATTATTAAAATGAACATATACAGATGCATGAAATTACACTTAATTGTTTCTTCTCTATATTTTATTATCTAGTTTCTGATCACTATCTATTCTATCTTCTAAAATGAGGAGACATGTATTTAAAGCACATCTCAACAACTATTCTCTGAATACAAAATATGGCAATCTAAATATCCATATCCATTTTTAAAAAATAGAAGATTTAGGAACTAGATCCCAATATTATAGGGGTCATTGAAAATAATTCAACTAATAATAGATTGAGAATAATTAATATATATCTAAAGAGATTATATCCTATTTTACAAAATAGAATACATTTATATTCAAATTATTTTAGACCATTACTGTGAATAGTAATGTCTAAAATAAAATATATAAAGAATGAATATATATATATATATATATATATATATATATATATATATATATATATATATATATATATATATATATATATATATATATATATCTTTGGAGTTACTACCTTTATCTATAGGGCACAACTAGACATCTTTGGAATGTGGTTGGGCATCTTCAGAGCACGGCTGGATAGGTCATCAGAGCATATTCATAGTTGTATATTTTTAGAGCTTGATGTGTTATTTGATGAATATTCAAAAAAAATTCCAAAAAGGGTTGACAAAACTATTGATCCTAGGGTTGTATTTCTATATACAAAACTATACTCATTTCATCCAAGTTAGACACAAATAACAAGATAAAGAGTCAACAAGGTATCACATACAAACAAAAGACAATTTCACTCATTTCCTACTTAGATAAGACCTTAAATATTAAATTTAATGTAATATATAACCAAAAGGAAACACATATGGGCATTTTATATGAGATATAATGATTCATCTGGAATTCTCATCACCAAACTAGTAGGGCTTCACCATACTAGGTGTGTACTCCCTATAATTGCCAAAATGGCTTGCATTTATAGGACAAAGAGAAGATAAGTTTAAAGGTCACAAATACATGTTTACAAATATGATAAATGGTTACAAATTAAGTGATTGAGGTGTAAAAGAGGTTAGTAAATCCTCTTAGAAAAGTGTTCATCACAAGTATGACATATTCCCTCAATCTAGCATAGAGACTCTTCACCTTCCTCTTTGAAACTATCTTGATGATGAGGACTTTAATTAAATACCTTAAAATTCCATAGGGATTCTTGACACGTTTTTATGGTCATGAGGAGGTAGATAAAATATTATAAAATCCATCATACACCTCCCTAGCTGATAGCTTTCTTTTTGACACTTGTGTTCACTCATTAACAATCATTCATTAGCCTTCCTCAGTTTATCTTCACACTTTTTGTCTAAGTGATTTGTTTTACTCATGGAATGAATTTAGAGGTTTTATAACACCTGTTTAATACATATTTATCCTATGGTCTATCAAATATACCTCCAAAGCTTTATTATCACACTTCTCACTTTCCACACTAGGCAGTAATTTCATTCTCACTATCTTGTTTAGGATTGCTTGTAGTGATAGGTCTAGTAGAGAGATTTTATTATAGAAATGTGGTTAGAGATGAATATAAAGGTTTAAAACAAGTCCACATAGAACTCATAAAATTATTCTCACTCACCATTCTCTTCTTCACCTATAGAAAACACTAAAATCCTACAAAAAACAAAGAAATATGTTTATTCATACAAGTGATAGTACATAAAAACTTGATGGTGAGGAACCTAAGAGAGTTATATAAAATTTACAAACAATATATTAATAATTTTACCACCTTTGATGTAAATTCCTTCATGTCTTTATCATCAAGTCTGAATGAGGGTTTTAAGAGGGTTTCTAGTGGTTTGTATTGTTAATAATTGTTCATAAAAACTAGACATTGAAACTTCAAACCAATTATAATAAGTTTGAGTTAGATACCCTCTTCAATAATACCCAACTTCTTGTGTCACCATGCATTCCTTCTGTATAGGTGTGAGCAAATGAAAGTGACCTTCGAGCTCTTATAATGAATTGTTAGTAGGCTTGAGAAGGAAATAGGTCAAATTGACCACTTTTGGGACTCTTCCTATAAATTGATGGATCCAATTCATATTTTAATCTCAATTAAATGTACTCATATAGTTTATAAGGTTCATGTAGTCATTGGGATGGATTTGGAAGTCATTAGGGTATAGGCCTAGTTCTAGGCCTAATAGGTCTAACTATGCATTATGAGTATTTAACTATTTTTGGGTGGTCTTAATGGTTACAGAGCCTCCTCCATGATTTTTAAACTTAATTCCAAATATAAAAATTATCCTAGGGCCATTCCAAACTCTCTCTTTCATGTTTTGATTTTCACATACTAACCTATAGGCTTTATTGTTATTAGAGTGATCTCTATCTATGATAGAACAAAGATTATCTCCTCTATATGTCTGACTAAATTTAAAGAATGGAGGGAATTTTTGGGTCATGTTGACCCTTTTTATCAAGTACCAAGGCTTGATCACACTCCTAGCAGTCTCAACACCTTAAATTCTTAAACTAGCCACTAGTGAAAGTGATATGTACAGGGTTTAGATAGGCTAAGTGTGGCATTTATAAATAAATATTTTTATATGTTCATTTCATATGAATATCACCTATAAATGTGTCATACATGTTTTAATATTCATTCAACATGGTTATCCAACTTGTACCTCGACCAACTTTATCAAACTTACATCTTGCATGAGCTAGAACTAAATTGTCTGACTGTGTCAACCTATAGGTGCAATTTGGGAAGGGTTAGAAGGATTCATATAGGTTACTATAATTATTTTAGAATTTTTGTTACATTTACTTGATCCCTTGAAGTTCATTGGAATCATTTCATTCATACCTCTGTTCATCAGCTAACTACCATCCTTGTTGCTTAGGCTAATCTATAATGTAAGAGTTTAAACTATAGGTGTATATTTATAGGGAATGTGAAATCCCTGTAGGTGCATATTTATATTTTAACATTGTGTTTTAGAAATATATATTATATTAATTTAATTTATACATTAAAAACTTGTATTAACTCCCTTATGTCTTAGAATCAAGCTCTCACTCACCTACCTATTGGCTATTTTTGGCCCACATACCAAGCTGAGTAGAGTTCATGTGGAATGAGAGGACCAAAGGTTTGAAATAGGTTTAATATTATAAAATTAAGAATATTAGTAGGTTTTCATGTGTTTCAATAATTCAAGAGTATGAACTAGGTTTTACAGGCCTTAAGAACCCATCAAAACCTTGAAAGATTGATCAAAGGATGAATTTGGCAAAGCTTAAGGCTAGACTGTCACCAAGACATCATGGATAATTGAATGGACCAGATATATTATGCATTTTATAATTCCAATTAGAAATAATTACCAATCAAGATATTACAATTCCAAGGATTCCTTCATTTTAAGATCATCTTTTTAATGTTTCATGACCATGCAAGTTTTCTAGCTCAAATTATGAAGCTTCAATGTTGAAACATCATAATAATATGTCCTTACAAACATCAAAATAAAGCTTAAGCAAAACAACCCCTTCTGATCTTAAATTTTATAGTTGAATGAACATCAATGATGGTCACACAAATTTCATTTGACAAGAGCATGGATTTCAAATTTGATCTCATGAAGTAGTTGTTGGATTTCAAATAATGGGTCCTAGTAGATATGATGGTCCATGTTATATCATACATCTTAATCAATGGTACGATATGAGTAAAATAGTCAAGGAGCTCGAGAGGCCACCACATGGAAAAAGCATTGAATTTGATAGGATAACAATAGGATCCTAAAACTAATGCATGATTAACACATGGCATAATTACATGAGGCTACATACTAATAGTGAATCATGACTACAATACATGATTGACATGTGGCACTAGCTTGGATAGAGTTGACAAGTTAAGGTCAAGATCGATGACTTATGATCATTTATATTGATCAAGATCAATGGTGGATGGATGATTCAAAATGTCAATAGTCTGAATCATGATCAATATCTAATTAGAACAAATTTGAGCTTAGGACTTTCAATAGAAGTTGAGGAACTATTTTTGACCAAGGCAAATATGTATTATAGGTTCATTCCATCACCATTGAAGCTAAATTCAATGCCATTAAAGGGACACACTAATGTATCCAAAGTGATAAATAACATATGGGACCACCTTTAAGGCTAAATATGAACCTCTAGTTCATAAATTTATATCATCCAGGGTTATTTATGTAACTCTGTTCACCATTTTAAAGAAGGATCCATGTATATGGTGAGATCTTGGTTCTTACAAAGATAGATTGGGTCCTTTTATACCTATTTAGATCTAAAAAATAGGCTATGTGGTCTATAGGTCCATATTAATATGGTATCCATAGGAAAACCAATAATCTTAGATTGGTTTTCCATCTATAGATGAACCTATGATCTAGATATGAAAATGGAGCAGATATGTGTTCAATACAAAGGGGCTCATCTATCAACATGGCTCCATCATTAACAAATCAAATAATAAATACCATTCATGGAATATTACTATCAATTTTAGGATTCAAGGATTTGATCCTCATGAACATGTCAAGTAGACTTAGGGTCCCAAGGTGGTGATTTAGTAGTTGGAGAAGTTAAGGGCATTGATTCCACTCAAACAGACTTTGTCATCACACATAACAAACCCTTATCTCTAGTGGGATATTTTAGAGAATGAGAGGAGCTTGAGGATGACTGGGATAAAGGGAGGTCCATCTATTAATCAAATCATGCATACAAAAAGCAATCAATGAATTGCTATCTCACTTCTCGATCTTGACTTTTCTCCACTCTCCAATGCATTGTTCCCATCTCTCTCTTTCTCCTTTTTGCTATATAAAGAGGATTTTATGCCAAACAATGGATCCTCTTGATATCCTCTAATCCCTCTCTTAATCATGACTAAACTCTACCAAGATGGATCTTATAACCTCTTGAGATGAATACAAGACTTTTTTTTTAGATTCCATTGGTCTGGTATAGTGTGTACATGTCAATTTATTTTCATATGTGGTAGAGATTTTTTCCCTTCTCAAGTCTTGATCTCACCCAGTTACTATTTCATCTTATTATGTAGGTCATGTTTAGTGTTCTATATCTTTTGATTAAAGCTTGTATGTGGATATTATGATTGGTCAGTGTCTTGCATTAGACCTCTTCATCATTTCCCTCAATTTGTGATCATTTGGTGAACCTCTTCATGAAACACTGATGTATGATAGATATTTATAATCCTATATTTGGTCTTTTTCTTATTTAATTAGTGTTTAGTATTAAAATAGAGTGGATCAACCATAATTTAGGTGTATCACCATCTTTAGCTTAGGTTTTTATTTCATGTTCTCTCTCTCTCTCCCTTTTCCCTTATCATTAGTAGGTTTTAGTAGTGGAAATGAGTTAAAATGATGCATCAGAGGAGATAGCCTTGTTAAAAATCCTAAAGGTCTAACCCATTATAGGATACCCATAGCCTAGGTTTAGTCCCATGTTGAGCTAGATTTGGAAGTAGGACATGAACACTTTTACTTCTAGTTAAGGTGCAATCTAGATCCCCAACTATTCTGGCACACTTAGTGTAACTAAGTTCCAAAGTAGTGGAAGTATTTTTGGTGTTTTTCTTATACAAACATCAATGGTGACTCTAAGCATCTATCAATTGGTTAAGTAGCCTAACTAATTTCCTAATCATCATAATCTAGTATGTACAATCAGTCATCTTTTGATCAATATGTTTATCATCTACCTCATCATCACACTTATAAGGCAAATAATGTTTATGTGTTCCTCCCAAGTGGCCCTCAAATAGCCTATCAACCCTATCATGGCCTTTGTCCTCCTTCTACCCATACATATGACCAAGGTCAACCTAATTTGCATTCAAATTAGTCCTTTACTTCCCCTTGTCAAGACTAGGCTTACTCTATTACATCCTTGTCAGGAGTCAAGCAAGCATTAACATTTTATATTGAGTTGATAATCAAGATTGGTAAGGGTTTTAAGTTTTATCCATTCATCCCTATCCATGCTCTACAAAAATCAATGAGTGTTCTTTAGTTATTGAAGAATAGATGGTCAATTTGTGAAAGTGAACAATGGTCATCTTGCATGAATGAGGACATAGAAATGAAAATAAACATGGTCCAAAATGCAAATAATATTTTAATATCTTATTAAAAATAATAGGCTTATTTGAACCAGCCTTATGTGCCCTCTCCCCTCCAATAACCTCAAGCTCAACCTTCAAGTGTCCCTAATCAACCCCCTAGTCAACCTTGTTAAAACTTAGAAAGGAAAAATTTGACCAAAGAAGAACAATTATGAAGGTCAATGAGAGGGTCAAACTTGGACAAGAATTCCCTATTCATGCCATGGAGGGGATAAAGATATTTTTGCAAGAGTTTCGAAATGTATGGGCATCCATTGAAGAAACTGACTAATCACATGTTGAGAAGTGAGAGATGAAAGGGTGGGTATTATCCATTGAATAAGTGTTTGAGCAATGGGAAAAAGAGTATGTCAATACTGATCCAATCATTTTTCCCTCTCCTTCCCCTATACCCATTCTGACTCAAGAGCATAAAGCTATCCCATCTTGGATCCTCTCATATGATTTTAACTATTTCATACCCTCTCTTGTGAAACCACCTTCTCCTACACCCATTTAGGAAAAGGAGAAGGTGGCCAAGTCTTACACATTTACCTCATGGAAATCAATCAAGGAGGACACATAATAAAAGGGATGTGTTAGTTGAGGTAGTCTAAGAGCTAGTCTTGATAGAGGAAGGGTTAGCTATACAAGAAATGAATCAAGCAACCATAGCTCAACTTAGTGAGATTAGTGTACAAGAGTTCCAAGACTCTCTCTCCTCATTTCAAGAACCACTTAAAAGAGCATCCAAAGTACATAGCTAGAAAGATATCCTCATATGTTGTAAGAAAATTTCACCCTCCCACCATCTCCCTCATAAAGGAGGAACCTATTCTACAAAGAATAAAGGAGTTTGTAGTCATAGGTGAACTTGAAAAGGAAAATGGAAGTGTCTACGATGAAGAGATCATGATGGGAAGTCCATTTCATCCAAAAAAGGGAAAATTTAGGTTTAGACCAAACCTCCTAACATGGCTTTGACACAAATGAATCAGATCTTGATGAGGTCAACCCTCAAGATGAAAATATAGCAAATTTTGAATGGATCACTGAAAGTCCATTCTAAATAGATCAAGAAGAAGATCAAGACTAGGTTTTTGAGGTGGGTACACTTCAAGATGAGGTGTCAAGTGAATATAACATGGATATGTTGGAGCTAGAGGAAAGAAAATTAGACCTTGATCAAAATAGGTGTGATTCTTTAGACCTTGGAGGTCAAATCAACCCTAATTTGTAGTTGAATAAAAAGATGAAATCTTGAGTGAGGTTTATGAAGGAAACATCTCAAGTGATCAAGTTTTTCAATTTGATGAACATACCAGTGAAGAGACTAAAGAGTTATGGTAATGGTTTAATGCCGTAACTAAAGATTTTGAAGGGGCCTAGGGACATGTCCTTCCATAAAGATATGAACATGCTACTCTAGGCATGATCAGTCCTGATTTACATAAGGATGAGGTGGAAAAACATGGTCTTTTTGAACCACCAATTGAACCAAGTGCATTTTCTCCTGAGAGCCCATATGAAATCTTCATGTAAGACTTTCTCAAGAGTGATGATTAATAACAGGCAAGTGCTCCCATAGTCCAACATGAACTAAGTTTGGAAGACTTGGACTAGGATGTCTACATTGGATACATGTTCATTCCATTCCATCCACTAGGGTGCACATCAACAGGATTGGCCATCAAGCTACTTGTTCCACCAATTATGATACTTCTAAATTAAGACATTTTTTAGCTTGATTTATTATAATTGAATGATATTAATAGTTTTCCATTTGACCTAAGAGGAAGATGTTTGTGAATTGATGTAAAATATTTTATATATTAAATTAGGTTCATTCTTTTCTCTAAGTGCCTTTGTGCACATTTGTTCAGTAGGTTAGTTTCCATTTAATAAGTTCTTTGGGCACTCTATCTTGTTTTATTATTCTTTTGGTCCTTTTATAATTTCAAAAAGAGGTTATCCACAAGATTGGTAGCCAATGTTGGATCCAAGTCAATATGTTAGAGCCAAGTAGAGACTCCATGCCCAATGGACTAGACAAGGCAACATGGTCTGGGTCCTCTTGCATTGATAAGCATGCAACCCCTATGAGTAGCCAAAGATGTTGGCCATTTTTGGCCCACATACCAAGTTGAGTAGATTTCATGTTGAATAAGTGGACTAAAGGCTTGCAATAAGTATAATATTGAAAAATAAAGAATACCAATAGGTTTTCATGTGGTTCAAGCATTCAAGAGCATGAACCAGGTTGCACAGGCCTTAGGAACCCATCAAACCTTGAAAGATTGATCAAAGGATGAATTTTGTGAAGCTTAAGGCCAAACCATCACCAAGACATCACAGATAATTAAATGGACCAAATTTCTTGTTCATTTTATAAGTCCACTAAAAAATTATCACTAGTCAGGATATTACAATGTTAAGGAATCCTTCATGCCAAGATCATCCTTTGAAAGTTTCATGCTCATGCAAGCTTTCTAGCTCAAGTTATGAAGCTTCAAATTTGAACTAGAATAGTAAGAAGTCCATGAAAACATAAAAATAAATCTCAATAAAAATAACCCCTTTTGAGCTCAAATTTGATGGTTTCATGAATGTTAATGATGGTTATGTAAAAATCATTTGATAGGAGTGTGGATGTCAAATTTGATCTCGTGAAGTAGCCATTAGATTTCAAATAGTGGGTCTTAATAGATTCGATAGTCTACACTACATTGTACATCTTAATCAATGGTGCAAGATGATTTAAATAGTCAAGGAGTTTGATAATCCACCACCTAGCACAAGTGCTAAAGCTAATAGGATAATAATAGGATCCTAAAACTAATGTTCGATTAACACATGGCATAATTATGTGAGGCTATAGACTTATAATGAATCTTGAGTGCCAATACATGATTGAGATGTGGAACCATCTTGGATAAAGTTGAAAATTCAAGGGTAAGATCAATGAATCATAATCATTTGTATTGATCAAGATCAATGGTACATGGATGAGTCAAAATATCAACAGTCCAAGTCATGATCAATAGCCAATTAGAATAAAGGCAAGCTTAGGACTTTTGATGGAAGTTGAGGAACCATTTTTTACCAAGGCAAATAGGTATTTTAGGGTTATCCCATTTCTATTGAATTTCAATACAACACCATTAAAGGGACACACAGATGCAGCCAAGGTGATCAAGAACATATGGGACCACCATTAAGGCTAAATATGGACCTTTGGTTTGTAAATTTATATCAAGCAAGGTTATTTCTATAAATGTGTCCACCATTTTTAAGAAGGATTCATGTATATGGTGAGCTCTTAGTTCTTATAGAGATAGGTTGGGTCTTTTTGGACCTATTTAGATCTATAAAAGAGGCTATACAGTCTATAGTTTTGTATTAATATGAAAACTATAGGAAAACGAATAATATTATATTGGTTTTCTATCTATAGATGAACCTATGATCCAAATATGAAAATGGAGTAGATACATGTTTAATGTAAAGGGTCTCATCTGTCGACATGGCTCCATCATTGAAAAAGTAGGTACTAACCTTCATTCATGACATGGCACTGTTAGTTTCAAGATTCAAATATTTGATCCTCATAAACACATCAAGTATACTTAGGGTCCCAAGGTGGTGAGTTGGTAGTTAGATAAGTAGTTAAGGGCATTGATTCTACTCAAACAAACTTTATCATCACACATAACAAACCCTTATCTCTAGTGGGATCTCTCATCCAATGAGAAGAGATTGAGGATGATTGGGATAAAGGGATGTCTCTTTGTTGGTTAAAGCATACATATAAAAATCAATCAATAAACTTCCACCTCACTTCTTGATGTTGATGACTTTTCTCCACTCTCCAAAGCATTGCTACCATCTTTTTTTTTCTCCTTTCTGCTATATAAAGAGGGTTTTGAGCCAAAAAATGGATCTTCTTGGTAGCCCTCTACTCTGTCTCTTGGGCATGACTAAACTCTACCAAGATGGAGCTTGTAACCTCTTGAGATGAATAAAGGACTATTTTTTAAATTCCATTATTTTGGTATATTGTGTACATGTCAATTGATTTTCATATGTGGTAGAGCTTTTCTCCCTTGTCAAGTCTTGCTCTCACCTAGTTACTAGTTCATCTTGTTATGCAGGTCATGTTTAGTTTTTTATATCTTTTGATTGAAGCCCGCATGTGGATACTATGATTGGTCAATGTCTTGCATTAGACCTCTCCATTATTTCCCTTAGTTTATGATCATTTGGTGAACCTCTTCATGAAACATTGATGTATGATAGATATTTATAATCTTAGTTCTGGTCTTTTGCTTGTTTTAATAGTGTTTAATTAAGGTGCATCGCCATCTTTATATTAGGTTCCCATTTCATGTTCTCTCTCTCCCCTCTTTTTTCCTTGGTCATTAGTAGGTTTTAGTAGTGTAAATGAGCTAAAATTATACATCAAATGAGCTAGCCTCATTAAAAATCCTAGAGTTCTGACTCCATTATAGGATACCCATAGCTTGGGGTCAGTCCCATGTTGATCTAGATTTATAAGTAGGATATGAACACTTCTGCTTCCACCTAGGGTGAAATATAGATAATTAGTATCCTTGACTTAGAAATAATCCACTCATGTCAAGGTGTGATATTAAGGTCTAGTATACAAGGAGGGACACATTAGTTTCACATATGCCTCACATACCTTCACCAACATATGACACTTGTAGATCAAGGTTCCTTATTCAGAGAGATTAAGGTAACTCAACCCTTTATCATCTTTTCTTACTTTAACTGATTAAAGGTTGTGATTTGACTGTAAGTTCAACACTATAAGTCTTGAATGACTTGAGAAACATCTTTCATTACATGAAGTGCATACAACCTATTTTTTTGGATTGAATATTCTTTTAACTGCATGTACAAATATTACAGGTGAATATAAATAGCTATATACATTAGAGCTCTTATCATTCTTTGTTCACTGTCTTGAGAATCTCATCTCAAATAACCTCCAAATCTTCCAATATAAGTCTTATATGGATAATATAATAACCATTCTATGAGTATTTTATAACAAGTATATTACCTTGATTTGGATCCATTTCATAGAAGATAAACTCTACAACTATGGAAACATACCTTGCAAACCAATGTATGCACTTCCAACATAAAGAGAGTGATTCTAATTTCATATCCATATCCACACATGAAAAAAAAAATTGTAAACCATCTAAGGATGAATAACATGCCTTGAAATAATGATTTGAACACTTGGAAACATCATATCATTCAAACAAAAAAGGAAACCTACAAGTGTTGGGAATACATAGTTAACTAGGAGTCACTATCATTCTTAGAGATGGTTCATGAATTAAAATGAATAAATATTCAATATATTTTCATGGAATTGAATCTCATAAGGACTAATTTAATCCCTCAAATTCATTCTTCTCAACTCTTCCTATACAATCCATACAGAAGGAAAATTGGTTGGTCTTGTTTAACTTGCACAAGAGAGTGAGTAGAAAAAAATTTACTTTTCACCATTTTTAGACTTTTCAAAGCTATTTTAACATGGATATGAATTATGGGAAGTTGAAGGGCACTGATGAATCTTCCACACATGCAAAACCTATCTTATAGTTCATACAACCTCAAAAACTCCTCTTTTTGTAAGAGATCTTATTTTCAATGTTTAAACTTGCCAAATTTAGTTGCATAACTGACAAATGAAACTTTATAAAATCATACACATTGAATGACAATCTAACAAACTTATCCTAGAAATTAAATCATATAATTCATCCAAGTGGCCCAAAGGTGGCATGATATGACATGAGGTGAACTATACAAGCATAACTAAGGTTAAGACATAATGTTTGACCTCTTTTAAGACCATGGTGGACATTTATCAACCTAGGGATCCCTATGAAATTTTGAGATTACATGGGGGGTTGAATTATTTTACCAAGGGGTCAAATTAGTCAATAGTACCCCATCTTAGGAGTCTTTATCATATACAACAGTCTTATTTCCTCTAAGACACTTCCTCATAATCCTAGTTATTATACATCAACTATAGTACACCTAAATTTTTCTCACACATGGTAAGAATAGGCCATTTATCCTAAAAATATCATAAAATAAAATTGATAGTCTATTCAAATCATATATTATCCATACCAATAATTAATTACTTATTAAAGCATGTTTTATGACACTTCTATCTTAACTTTCATCTTCTAACCTATCACCAACAAATTCACCAGAATGTTAACAAATTCACCATTCTAACAAATTATTTATATGGTGAAATAAATCTATCATAGGTTTTGATGAGTTCATTACAATGTTTTTTAAATCATCTTTATGATGAAATCACTAAAACATCTTCTAAACCCATCATCCTAACACAAGAAATCATTGAAATCAACTTCAAATCTATTGTTCTCATAATGGTGGGTTTGTTTATCCTAAATTTCCCTAACATTAATAAGCCTTAAAACACAAAACCAAAATTTAAAAATATTATTTACCTTATACCTACTCCCCTTTATACTTTGATACACTCAGACATGCTCACTATAATGCCTATCAGCTAGTATCCTCTCCATTTTTCTCTCGTAATTTAGAGCAAAATCAACACTAGGTGACTAATAAAAAAAATTAGCCAATTAAATTTTCACATAATGAAATTTTCATTACCCCCTACCCATATATATTCACCCACCCCTTTCATATCTTTTACCCCAACCTTAAGCATCTTTTATCATATTTTCTACTCAATCACCTAAGTTTTTCTTCCACTCATTCAACTAATTAATTGGATTACTCAATATATTTATTTTAGCTTACAAATTAATCTCATAAAATTTTATCACTTATACTTGGAAACATTATTTCTCCTTTGTCTAACCCACAACTTATCAATGGAATATATTATTCCCACATCCACCCTTTTTCATAAATCATTTCTTGGGGCACAATCCAAGAGTGTAGCTTAAAAAATGGGAAAGCTTATTTTTCAAATTGGATTCTTAGCACCAATTAACTTAGGGCAAATCATTTTACATATGCCTAAAATCATGAAAGTGTTTTATTTATAATTTTAATTCCATTAAATTGAGGTATTACTACATAAGTTTTCCATATTTTATATATCCTTCATTTTGAGCACATTCTTTTGTATGAACACTTAATGGGGATTTATTTATTCATTCAAAGTCGTCTTGGGAATCATATTTTTACATTTTTTTCCACTCTATAATTTTATATATCATTTTAAAAGGCATTTCTTCTTTTATTTTCAACACCTTTTTAAATATGGGCAAATGTAGACACCTAAATTCTATCAATTTGTTGTTATAATTAATTTTGTTTAAAATCAACACACTAACTTAATCACCATAACAAGTTCAAATTTCCATTAATATCATTTCCATACTTTTGTAAATAAATAATTAATATATTAATTAATTAATAATGCACACATAATTATTCAAAATCAATTACAATCCAAAATTTCCACCTCATCCAAATGTCTTCCACACTTCTCTCAAATAAGTGTTGAGTCACCCAACCACTTCCTTAAATTCCTCAACGAATTATTGAGTCATCATTGAATATTTCAACTACCATGGTGAGTCACTCAACTCCCTTGACCCATTCATGATGATTCATTGAAATATCAACTAACTCTCCCCCTCTATCACACACACATGGGACTTAGTCATCATCCATTGAAACGAGGACTCAAATCAACTGTTAATAATTAAAATTGTCCAATATGTCCATGTTTATTCCAACTGAATATCTTCTCACCCAAAATCCTATAAATAAACATGTCATAATTCATTATCCTTATCTAAATTCAAGATATCAATTGATATCAAATTTATCCTACACATCCATTGAGAATCTAATCAATTTCCACCTGTATCTTACCCAATTCACCTTTGTTTGGAGAAATGAATTGAGCATCCACATCCAATGAAGCAAGATAAAATAATATATGTTCATAGTGAAGAAGGTGATGGGTCTATTTTACATATTTTATAAGTATAATATTTTTTATCTTTATTTTTTTATTATTTCTCTTTTAGAGTTTTAGTTTAGATTTAGAATAAGAAGTTGCATTTATTTGATTTCCTAGCTTATATTAGATTCTAAATTTTTAGCTATCAAATTGACTAGGGTAAATATAGATAGTTTGGGGCACATTTATGAATGATCACAATAATTCAATTTGACTTTAGGCTAAAGTGGTGTGATTGGGGAAATTTAAATTGCATTGGTGATCCAAGAATACCAAACCACCACATTATGCCATTTTTACTTGTGATAACATGGGTTATTGGCCGAAAGATACACAACAACACCATAATCACTTGTGACCAGGGAAAAGGTGAAACATTTGTCACATTCATGCATGATCACCCTAACTCACTTTTAAATGAATCTAAATTAGTGTGATTTAGAAAATTTACATCCCACTAGTGACCAACATAGACCCAACCACCTCTTTATGTTAATTTTACTTATGGTTAGTTCCATAATGGGCCAAAAGTGATACAAAAACACAATATCCACTTCTGACAATGTCAAATATAGATAATTTGAGGCATATTCATATATGATCACCCAAACTCACATCAAATTTAGGATAAAGTGGTGTGATTAGGGTAATGTAGGAAGTTTTAGAGACCCATGCACATCCAACCACCCTATTGTCTCATTTTTACTTGTGATTATGGGGGTTATAGGACAAAATAAACATAAAAACACCATATTCACTTACAACAAGGTAAATGTCAAAAATTTGGGGCACATTCATGCTAAATCACCAAAATTAATTAGGAATCTAAGACAAAGTGGTGTGATTTGATAAATTTAAGTCACATTGATGACCACCACACACCTTACCACCCCTTTATGCCAATAGGCAAAAATCAACATAAAAAATACCATATCCACTTGTGACCATAGAAAATTTAGATAATATTGGGAACATTTGTATGTGATCACCCTATCTCATTTTTAATTGATGCCAAAGTGGTGTCATTGGGGAAATGTGGTGTCATTGGGACAGTGTTATTGTGTTGATCTTGGCCTGTAAGGTACCTAATCAAAAGTAAAATTAGCATAAATGGGTGGTTGGGTGTGTACAAGTTACCAATGTGACCTAAGTTACCCCAATCCAACCACGTTGGCCTTATTTCAAAGTGAATTATGGGGATGTCACACAAATTTAACCTAACTTATTTGCATTTACCTTGGTTTTAAGTGGATATGAAATTGGTGTGTTATTTTTGGCTTATAATTGACTTAATCACAAATAAAGTCAAAATAAAGGCATGGTTAGGTCTTTATGGGTCATAAAAGTAATTTATGATGACTTAATCACATCACTTTAGCCTAGTATTGAAGTGAATTTTTGTTATCATGCATAAATATGCCAAAAATTGTCCATATTTTCTATAATAACAAGTGGATATGGTGTTTTTGGTCACTTTTAGCCTATAAGTGACCTAATTACAAGTAAAATAGGCATAAATGGGTGGTTTTGTGTGTAATGGTCGCCAATTCAAATTAATTTTCCCCAATCACATCACTTTGGCATGAATTCCATATCAATTAGGGTGATCATGCACAAATATGCCCCAAATCATCTACATTTTCCATGGTATCAAGTCGATATTGTGTTTTTGTGTTGATTTTAGCCTGTAACACCCATAATATCAAGTAATAATAACATAAAAGGTGTGTTTTGTTGTGCATAGGTCATTGATGTGACCTAAATTACCCTAGTCACACCACTTTATCTTAAATTCAATGTGAATTTGGGTGATCACGCATACATGTGCCTATAAATATTTGTATTTATCATGGTCACAAGTGGATATAATGTTATTATGTCACTTTTGGCCTATAAGGGAATTAATAAAAATAAAATTAGAATAAATGGGTGGTTGGGTGTGCACAAGTCACCAATACAACTTAAATTACCCTAATCAGACCCTTTAGCCTAAATTTGAAGTGAATTTGGGTGATTTTATATAAATGTTCCCAAAATTGTCCAAATTTTGCTTTGTGGCAAGTGGATATGGTGCTTTTGTTTCACTTTTGAAATATAAGGGACCTAATTTATATATCTAAAATTTCCACCCTTGAGAGGATAGTTCCAACCCTCTCAATTGAGATATATAATGGGATTAGTTCTAGGTTGTGGGTGACCTTTAAGTGGACTAAACCTCTAGATTGTAGGGCTAGCTCCCCTTGATGTGTCAATTGATCTCTCAAAACTACACTACTAGATTTTAAAAGTAAAGGGAGAGAGATAACATAAAATAAAACCCAACTAGGGAGGTGATAAACCAAATCAACACCCTCCACTTGACTACCATGCACTAATATCATGGATTAGGCTTGAATTTGATCACACTACTCAACAAGGACTTTCAAGCATGAGTGTTTCAACATATAGGTCATAAATAATGCATTGAATGTGAGGATTAGTCAAGATGTCTAAGAAAGGAACTAATGACTAAAACTCCACTTTAAAACCATGAAAAACTACATCAAACTCACAATGTGACCGACAAGAAGACAATCCATTTGTAAACAGGTAGGAGAGGACAAATGAGAGAGTACAATCACTACTACTAGCATTCATCAACAATCACATAAGTACACTAGTTGTAAACATGTGAGAAGGTACAAATAAATTTTATTCATTATTCCAAGGCATAGAATAGGTGTTTAGTTAATAATTACTTTTCCATACTCATCAAAAGGATCCTTACAAATCCAAACAAGGTTGTATATATAGAGAATGAGAGGAGAGAGAGAAAAGTGGCATAGAAGAGAGAAATGATAAGTATCAATCACTCATGTAAAGAGTTAAAATCAAGAATGAGGTTGTATAATATTTTCATAAGGTATTTAATGACATGTGTTACTTTATTTATCATAATTCCTCTCCCAAATGGCATAGGGGTTTATCTATTTTCTTGACACACCTTGTCTTCATTTATAAATTGTCCTTTTAGCTTAGAAAGTGGCAAGTGGAATTCATTCATCATCAAATCACCTTGAAATTCCATTTAATCTCATCTTTTACACTCTTCATATACTTAGTATCTCTCCACTTATGATTTTGTGATGATCATCATAACTCCTTATGTGTCTTAAAACCCATTAATCTCACTACACCTCTCTTACTCAAATACCTAAAATATTGATTCTATCTTCATGAGTGAAATATTCTCCATGAATTACCTCTCTCTACTTTAAAATACTTGTATCAACCCTCTTATATGCCTTATACACTCTCTAATAAATCATTTCACTCCTAAAGCCCATAGTTGTCTCCATTTCCTTGTAGCCCTCAAAATAGACAAAGATCCTTATATAGAACATTATATAGATGATCCTGGAAAAATAATCATATATTTGAGTACCCATTATTCTCTTATTACTTTTTACAAAGTTTTGTGACTAGACACAGTGCAAGTGTACTTACTCCACCTATTTCTCTCTCCATGAGCCCTCAATTAGGTTTCCAAGCCTAGTAAAAGGAGATTTATCTCTAATAAATGATCACACATGTGAAACTTTATGATAAACTTTGATACACTTTAATTACGTCCTAATCATGCTCTAGGTTCAAATTGAGGGTCTGACATAACTTTTAATGCTTTCAAATAGCCTACAATAATCATTTTGATTCCTCTTATATACATTGTGTACCTTGAACATACCAACCAATGTCATATTTAGGCGATAATAATAATCATAAAATTAAATTAATTAATTTACATACTAATAATTCTCATTATAATTCATTGGAGTGCCCATTTTTTCCATCGGGTCATTAGAAAGGTTTCTTGGTAGCCTGTGAGTATCTTACACTCTTAACAATCAATCATAGAGATGAGGACTTATCAAGATGAAATAATTATAAAAATATAAATTATAGGTACCCATAAAAAACCTCCTAAATTATTTTTTCCATGCAAAAATTCAACATACAAATGAGCACAAGAAAGATCCTCTCAGGTTAGGCAAACTGTGTTTGGTGAGCTCGAGAGAGAGTTTTGGTTTGAATATGTTATCTTGGTGTTTAGTTTTAAATTTGAACACATCATGGAGGTATTTTAATTCATCAATACCTATTAAAATATTCCTATTTACTATTATTCTTCTCTATACCTTTTGCAACATCTATTAGCTCATGTTAGGGTTTCTAAGCATTCTTACACTCTTGGCCCTAACACCTTATCAAAGCATTTTATTTCTTGAATAGTGAGTTAAATTTCCATAAAACACCATATAAAATTTTTCTAATCCTCATAGGTCTTCCAATATTCAAAATTTCCTTAAAATATTCAATTTATCCACACATTTATGTACATATATGTGAGTGTTCATTTAGGCATGTTTGACCTGATTAACTTTTTGGATTTGTCACTACCTTTAAGCACTTAAACACTCAATGAGAGTAATATGCGGCTTAAAATATAAATTAATAGGAATATTTTTCTCCCTTCACCTCACATTTCATTCATATGCCAACACATGCCCTTCATTCTTCTTAAAGACCCTGCCTATAGGAATCTAATATGTTTGCTTATGTGAGCTGTGAACCCCATTATTTTATTGACACATTGAGGTATTCTTGAATTATGAATCAAAAAAATTAGAGGATTATTATTAAATATTTCACACTTTACATCACTCTCTAATCTCATTCTTGAAAAAAAATGTGTGCCTTTCTCTATTTTATTTGTGCCAAGACTGCCCTTGGTTATAGGTGCATATTAGGCCTTTTAGCTACAACCTAGGGTAAACTTTTTCTATTGAGTTTTAACATTTAGGTATTCTTGATGAATATTATATATTTTTCCAAATTCATCTTAACTCTCTATAAATCTCCCAATACTCCACTTATCTTCACTAAATGACATATTTCCACACAGTCTACTAGAGGCTTATAGATGACTTTTGGGATTTTTGGCTGTAAGTTCACCAACTTAGCCTCATAAGGGAAATAATGTGTTATATTTCTCATTTTATTCAATTTATGAATTTTTTTTTATGTATTTGAAAAAATTTAAATATGTCATGCCTCTCATGTGAACTTGGATCTCATGCACAAACCTGCCCTTTCTCTATTTTGCCTTTTGGACTACACATAGTCATGCCTGAGATGCATGGTCATGTTGTTATTCACTATTTGAGGAGATTTATGGGATTTTAAAGTTTATGTATTATTTTATGGGACACATGGAGTGATTATACCTTAAAAACCATCAATAACCCTACCTATAAACTAATTATGACATGCAATCAATGAATAAAAACTTGTTCTTGCTAGATACACATGCATATATGATGTATTTCATTAGTTTCAGTGTTATGAAGGATATTTTCATCTTATTATATGTTATTATAATTTTATATACACATTTTATGTTTATTATTCTTTATATTATATGAGACACTTTCAAAACATCAAAAATGTATATTCACGCTTGTAAACTGTGAAAGTATACTCCCCAAGATAGTCATGATTAAAGCATTGAGATTTAGTAGGCTCTATAAAACCTAGTTAATACCCTATGGGGAAATAATAATTTATAAGGACATTATTATGAACTATAAAACATCACTTCCATGTATTAGATACTCTCAAAGACCTCAAAACCTTGAAGTGCAAATTCGTAACTTCATCATTCCTGAAGAATGCTATTAATTTTTGATATACAAAATTATGAATGTATTTGGATGAAGTTAAATAGGAATATTGAGTACTTATATTTGGTCATAAAACCTTTCTCCATCATCCATGAGCTCAAAATTTCATGGAAATGCCCAAAACTGAGCCTATAGGGTTTAGATAGGGTTTAAGAGCACCCTAGGGTCCTAACATTTGTTCATAAAGGAGAGTCCACCAATATGAAAACTATGGCAATGGTTTTAAGGACATTAGGACCCCATCGCCTGATAAAATACTCAATTACCACTTTTCTCTCCTTTGTATGGACCAAGCATTTGAAGTTGGCCTTCACAAGATTACCAAGGAGTTTATAGAAGAAAGGAAGTATTTTATGCCTTTTTTGGATCTAAAACTCACATGCATGCATGTATTTGGGACTATGAATGGTGGATGGAGCCATGGGAGTGAAAATCCACATTGAAAACCTACAAACATCATTTTAATACCCCTTTTTCAAGATAATTGTCATAGTCTACCTTGAATTATGATTGAATATATGGCACAAGTGTTCATGGAGCTTGTATATGATTGTACAGATATGGGGTGACCAATAATAAACTTCCCTCTACTGTGAACCTGCCATTTCTTATAATACTCTCCTTAAAACATTACAAAATGATCAAAAAAACATCTCAAATGGGTTATAACATTAGTAAAGAGTGTTTGAAACCTATATGGGTACTTATATGAACTAAAGGGAGTATAACATGACCTTGAAACATGTCATATGGCTTAAAAAGACACCCTACACCCTTGGCATCACTTGAACCAAATTTAAAATTAACTAGACAAGTATAGGATTGAAATGAACATTACCTTAAACTTATCAAATTTACCTTAAACTATGCTAACATGTATTGCAAAAGGAAAATTTTTATGACCCTATATTATGGTAGCTAGAATTTAGATAACATATTTAGAAACCTCATGGGGTTTCATGCTTGTTATGCATTAGATCAGTTTCTTGGTCCATCCATTGGGCATATATTAATCTCTCAGTCAAACTCAAACCTAAATTAACCATGACACTTGACTACAAATGCTTTAAAATAGCTAAGACAACTGGATACGTCTAAGACAAAAACAAGAAACAAACACACCAAAGAAAGACACACACACACACACTTATGTTATAAAGAAATTATGGAAAATAAATCAAGAAAATACTATGTACAACTAACCTACATATCTTCCTCCTCTAAGGTCAAATGGAAAGCTTCTTAGATTAGTTGTCTCATAAGAAGATGCATATTTTGGAACAAGTTACCATTTGATTGTAGAATTTGATGGACCATACTTATTTCTTGCCAACATATTTGGTATGCTCTCAATTGGATCATCAACAAATATACCCCCAATGTTTACATATTCATCTTGTGGTTCAAGGTATACCTCATGTTTTTCTCCACCTTTGGCATTGTGAGAGAGATCTAAGTTGATCACATTTTGACTTGTTCATCTTGGGAAGTGTCATGCTCATCATAGATTGTTGCATTATTAACTTGAACATCTTGGTGATGAATATGAGAATTTATTGGCTTTATAGAAAAATTTTATTCATCATCAACAACTTCCTCTTGCTTTTTTTGAGGTACTAGCCTACCAAAATCTATAAACTCCTTGAACATGTCCAAATAGGACTTCCACATGTCTTAAAGTTCTTCTTGTACTTGTCCATGAGGTTCAACAAGATCATCAACCATGATATTCTCTTCAATATATTTATCATGCATATCTTGATCATGTTCAATGGTCAAGGCAACATCATTATCACTCTCCTCATGGGCTATAGGTTTACCATCTAGATTAGAGCAAAAAAAATCTAGTTCTTCCCAAAAGGGAACTTCTTCTTCATCACTTGAAATCATACCAATCTCAACTTTAAACTTGAAATTTTATTAAGGGACAACAAGATAATCAAAAATCTCAAACTCATCAATGAGATCATGACATGGATATGAGCTATATTATTGAAGTTCTATCTTATGTCCATGATGTTCAATAAGATCAAAAGCCAATGTATCTTTAAGGAGACTTACCTCATGTTCAACTATAACCTATTTAACTATTGTAGAGTCATATTTCTCTTCATCAAGACTAGATTAATCCTCTTCCTACATGAATAATGAAAGTTATTCTACCCATTCAAGACTCAACTCAACATGTCTAAGTTGTGCCAAACCTGATTGATCTTCTCCTCGAGTGTTGCCAACTTCCACAACTTCATTTTGGAGTTCACTTTCATGATCTAGAGGGTTCACATGATTTCCTAGCAAATCCATTTCTTCCATGAAATTGTGGTATAGCTATTTCCATGCCTATTCAAGATATTATTATTCACTCTTTTTAATGGAATCACTTTGATAATAGGTGTTTTCCATGTTAGCTTTTTCTCCTTCATCAAGACCATCTCACTCATCATCCTTTAAGACTACCTTATTGAAAAAGAGGACTAGCAATCAGAATCTCCTCATCATACACACTATAAACGCTATCCTCATAGATTTCTTGAGGTTTAATTACAACTAATTGATCTTCATTTTTAAGTACCTCCATTTCACCACCTAGTTTTGACAAACTCTCCTTCACATTTGAATGTTCATCCTCTTCCCTCAATGCACTTGATTATCCTTCATAAAAAGAGAGGGTGGGAGGGAAAGAGACTTAATTATCTTGTTTTAAAACTACTAGGGTGTCCTTCCTACTTAGTATTTTAGGATAAATAGGTTGATTGGATGCTTCTTAGATAGTTGTAGCATGAGTGGTAGATGAAGGAATTGAGGGGTTTATAGGCTCTCTTGGATTGATCTCCAACATTATTCTTCCCTCTTTATCTTGATCTTACATACAAACAAACTCTTTACAACTTATAAATCCTTTTGGTGTGACTTCTACAACCTATTCTCTCTCTTAAATTTGGATGGGCATATGATAGAATTCATTCTCAAGTATTAGGTTGGTATAATTAGGAGTCATGGTCCAAGAAGGCCTAGAAGATGGAATTATCTTGGGATCTTGAGGAAGGGTGAATCAATTTAGAATAGACATATATTTACCTTAGGGGATACAAGTATTCCAACTTGGAATATTGGGGCTAGTGGACTCATTAAAATATTTATTGATCTTCTTTTGATGTTGCATTGTATCTTAGAGGATATTTGTAACAAATGAAGGTTGACCTGAGATAGGAGAATGTGTATAGGACTAATTTAATTGGGTTTCCACCTTCTTCCATATCATTATCCTATCTTCCACTAAGTGTATCAAATTCTTAACCTCTGACATTTCATTGGTTGGATGGTCTTCCCTCTCAACACCTACCCACACTCTAAGAAAACATTGTAAGATATATATAACCTCATGAATGGAAAAGATAGGAGAAGACACACCATGATCTACTTCTCTATTAGACCTTGTCATAACCCTTACAAGCTCTAGTATGGTTTATTAAAAGTTGGATAAGAATGAAGAAGGAACAACATAGCTTCAACAAGATTGATTAGAGAGATAAGTGGGTTGTTGATAAACTAGAGAGACTATTATTTTAGGACTACTTAAGGAGAATCCATGAAAAACATTAACTTGAAAAGACTAATATGAAGGTATACAATAATCATTTTGATTATATGAGTAATGATACATACCAATTTTCTATTTTAAGGTACTTGGACTGCCTATACTAACTGAGATTCAATTTGAATCACCATTGGTGCTTAATTTTTTACCTCTAAAGGCTAATGTATGGAAAGACAACACAACATATTCCTTAAATGGATGATAATATAATCACACTGGGCATGAAAAAACTATTATAGATCAATTTTTCACCCTTTATAGGGTATATTCAAGCCCCCTAAATTGAGCTATGCAATAGAATTGGTCCTAGGTTTTGGGTGACCTCTAAGTGGACCAAACCTATAGATTTTGGGCTACCTCCCCTTATTGTATCCTTTAATATCTAAAAAATAAACTATTATCTTGAAAAGGTAAATGGAGATAGAGATAACATAAATGAAAACCAAACTAGGGAGGTGATACACCAAACTAACACCTTGCACTTGACTATCATGCACTAAGACAATGGATTAGGCCTGAATCTGATCACACTACTTAACAAGGACTTTCAAGCATGAATGTTTCATCATGGAGTTCATAGATAATGAATTTAATTATATCATTGGTTGAGAGGTATAAACAAGGAACTAATGACTAAAAATCCACTTTCAAATCATGAAAAACTTCATCAAACTCACCATGTGACCTACAAGAAGGTAGGTTAAGACAAATGAGAGAGTACAATCACTACTACTAGCATTCATCAACAATCACATAAGTACTTTAGTTGAAATCATGTGAGAAGGTAAGAATAAAATTTATTCATTATTCAAAGGCATATTAAAAGTTTTTATTTGAGTATTAATTTGACATACTTAGCAAAAGGATCCTTACAATGTCAAACAAGGCTGTATCTATAGAGAATGAGAGGAGAGAGAGAAGTGGTGTAGAAGAGAGAAATGATAAGTCTCAAGCATTGATGATGAGTTAAAGTTAATAAGTTATAGAACAATTTCATGAGTTCTTGAATGACTTGTGTTTCTTTATTGATGATGATTCATCTCCCAAATGGCATAGGGGTTTCTCTATTTACTTGAAACACCTTATCTTATTCTACAAACTACCCTCTTTTTGGCTTGGAAAGTGACAAGTGGCATTCCATGGTCATCAAATCACCTTTAAATTCCATTTTCTCTCCTCTTTGAAACTTTTTATCTACTTAAGATCTCTCCACTATTTATGTTGCAATGATCATCATAACTCCTTAGGTGTTTTAAAACCCATTAATCTCATTATGCCTTTCTTTCTAAAATACCTCAAATCTTTCTTATATCTTAATAAGTGTAATATTATTCATGAAGTACCTCTCTCTATCTTAAAAAACTATATCAACCCTTTTGCATTCCTTATACACTCTCTAAGACTTTATTTCACTCATAAAGCCCACACTTGTCATTATTTCCTTGTATCCCTCAAAATAGATAATGTTCCTTGTCTATAACATTATAAAAGTGTTCCTAAAAAAATAATCATATATTTAAGTACCCACTATGTTCTTCCTTCTCTATACAAAGTTTCATGACTAAAAACTAAGTGAAAATGTAATTATTCCACTTGTTTCTCTCTCCATTAGCCATCAATTAGGTCTATAGGCCTAGGAAAAGGCTATTTGGATATTATAAATGATCACACATGTGAAACTTAAATATAATGTTTTATAAACTTTAAGGACCTCCTAATCATGATCTATGTTCAAATTGAGGGTTTGAAACAACTTTTAATGCTTCCAAATAGCCTACAACATTATTTTGAGCCCTTTTTCTGTAAACTTTATACCCTACATGTGCCTAATAATGTCCTATTCAAGTTCTCATGAGAAGCATGAAAGTCACTAAAGTAATTTAAATACTATGAATACTCATTATAAGGCATTTGAGTGCCCATTTCTCTCATCAAGTCATTAGAAAGGTTTCTTGGTAGCCTATGAGTGTCTTACACTCTTAACAATCATTCATAGAGATGAGGCCTTCTTAAGATGAAATAATGACAAAAATTTCAAGTATAGAGACCCATACAAAAATTAATAACTACATTTAATTCCATGCACAAATTCAACATAAAAATGATCACAATAAATATCCTCTCATGTTAGGTAGACTGTGTTTGATGAGCTCAAGAGAGAGTTTTGGTTTGAATATTCTATCTTGGTATTTGGTTTTAACTTTGAAAAAACCAATAATGTCTATGAAATTAAAAATTACCTTTTATAATGGTATTATTTACTACTATTCTTTTCTATACCTTTTACAACATCCATTAGCTCATGTTAAGATTTATAAGCATTCTTGCACTCTTGGCCTAATAACTTACCTAAGCATTTTATTTCTTGACTAGTGAGTTAAAACTAATGAAAACACACTATGATTTAAATATTCAAAATTTACTCAAAATATGCAAATTTTCCACACATTCATGTACAGGTCTATGAGTGCTCATTTAGGACTGATGCACCTGATTAGCTTTTTGGGTTTGTCACTACCTTCAAGCACTTAACCTTTCAATGAGATTACTATGAGGAATGAACTATAAATTAATATGCCTATTTTTCTCCCTTCTCCTTAAATTTCATGAATATGACAATACATTCTATTCATTTTTCTCAAAGACCCTGCTTGTAGGAATTTAATAGGTTTGTCTATGTGAACTGTGAACCACATTATTTTGTTGACACATTGAGGTCTTATTGAATGATGAATCCAAAAAAAATAGATTATTATTATTATATATTTAAAACTTTAAATAAATCTCTAATGTCATGCTTGAAAAAAAATCTTGTGCCTTTCTCTATTCTATTTGTGTTAAGACTACCCTTGATTTAAATGCATACTAGGCCTTTTGGCTGCAAACTATGGTAAAACATCTTCCAATGAGTTTTAGCATTTAGGTATTACTTATGAGTGTTATATAGTTTTCCAAATTCCTATTAACTCTTTACAAATCTCCCAATACTCCACTTGACTTCACTAAATGGCATCTTGCCACATAGTCTACTAGAGTCCTATAGATGACAATTGGGATTTTTAAATATAAGTTCACCAAATTAGTCTCATAAGGGAATTTAATTGATTAATTTCTCATTTTATTCCATTTATAACATGTTTTTATTTCTTTAAAACCTTGTTAATATACCATTCCTCTCATTTGAACTTGGATCTCACGTACAAACCTTCCCCTTTCTTTATTCTGCCTTGTGGACTACACATAATCATGCTTGAGATGTATGGTCATGATGCTCTTTAAAATTTTAGGATATTTATGGGATTTTTAAGTTTATGTATTATTTTAATGGAAACATGGATTTATTATACCTTCAAAACCATCAAGAACCCTACCTGCAAACTGACTGTGACATGTAATCAATGAAGAAAAATTGGTTCTTGCTAGATACACATGCATATATGATGTATTTGATTGGTTTAAATTTTATGAAGGATATTATAATCTTATTATATGTTATTAAAATGTTATGTTCACCTTATTTTATGTTTTTTAGGATTTTTATTAGATGAGACACCTCAAAAACATTAGAAATATCTACTCAGGCTTGTAAATCATGAAAGTATACTCCCCAAGATAGTCATGATTGAAGAATTGAGATTCATTAGGAAATTTTAAACTTATTAAATACCCTATGTGGAATTAATAAGGTATAGGGACATTCTGAGTAACTATCAACCATCACTTCCATGTACTATTTCCTCTCAGAGACCTCAAAACCTTGAAGTGTAAACTTGTAACCTCATCATTCTTGAAGAATGCTATTAATTTATGACCTACATAATTATTAATTTGATTTTATAAAGTTAAATATGATTTATTAGGACCTTTATGGGGTCACACAACCTTCCTTCATCATCCATGAGCTCATAATTTCATGTAAATGCCCAAAACTAAGCTTGTAGGGTTGATATACGGTTTAAGACCACCCTGGGGTCTTAATAATTATTCATAAAGGAGATGCCACCAATATTAAAATATATTCATGGATTTTAATTACATTAGTACCCCATCATATGTTAAAATACTCAAGTCCCAATTCTCTCTCCTCTATACGGACCAAGCTTCTAAAGCTGGCCTTCACAAGTTTGCCAAGGAGCTGATGGAAGAAATGAAGTATTTTATGCCTTTTTGGATCTAAAACTCACTCTCATGCATTTATTTAAGATGTTAATGGTAGATGGATCCATGGGAGTTCTTGGGAGTGAAAATACATTTTGAAAACATGGAACCATCCTCTAAAAACCCCTTTTTTCAATATAAATGTCATGCTCTACCTCAAAGCCTGATTGAACAGATGCAACAAGTGTTCATGGAGATTTTATATGCCTATAAATATATGGGTCAAATATTCACAAACTTATCTATACTATTCACTTATCATTTCTTACAATATTCTTCTTGGAACATTACAAAATGATCAAGAAAGCATTTCAAATAGGTTACAATGTTAGCAAATAGTGTTTGAAACCTATTTGGGCACTTGTATAGACTAAAGGGAGTATAAAATCACCTTGACACATGTCATATGAATTAACAAGACACCCTAAACCCTTAGCATCACTTGAACCAACTTGACGCATGACATGAATTGACTATACAAGCATATGATCAAAATGAACATTACCTTAAACTTATCAAATTTACCTTAAACTATGCTAACATGCTTTACAAAAGGAAATTTTTTATGACCCTATCCTATGCTATCCAAAATTTTGCTAACATTAATCATAAGTACATTCAACGTAAAGATTTTTTTGGGTGTGTGTTGGCTTATAAAATTTAATTTTGACAAACCTAAAACTCTTAGAAATGCTAGTAACCAATATGAAAGGTCTCAAAACCTAAGAAATGATTATATTCTTACCTAAAATGGACAATGATTGTAAAATTTATGCCTTAAAATCCTTGAGTTTAATACTAAAATCCTGAAAATGAGTAAGCACTAACTAGATTGAATTTTAATAAAATTTCTTCCAAATTGTATCTTATGGATTGTGGGACCAATTTTAAAAGATTCACAATGGTCCTAATTTATTATATTTACTAAAATAAATTTGAAGTATAAGGAATATAAATTTAACATTAATACTCATTATACTTAGCATTTATTTTAGTAAATACATAACTTACCTTTCAATTTCTCTACTTACACTCCCTCCAAGCCTTGTAAATTACAAAGAAATAGGAGTGCACACACACTTTACTAATTATGTAATCATTTTTTACGCAAAAAATGTCCTAATTTTGGCACCAAAAATTCTTAAAATTACCCAACATAGGTTTTCCAGAGTTTGAGAAGAAATTATTAAGCCTAAAAAAATTCACTTCCTTCGATACATCATTCACCAGGGTCTACCAATTAGTAACTATTTGGCTCATTTAGGTGTGTCTCATCTTATTTGTAAAAATTTTAACACCCAAAACCTTTAAATCATGTTTTTTTGGTTCTATAAACATGCATATTTTGCCTAGTTATGGATATATACACTCTTTTAACCATTTCAAAAATGTTTACTTGGAATATGGTGTTCCTAGGGGACTCAACCATGATTCCTAAGAAAATTACATAAATTTTCATTCTAATATTATGTTTCATTTATGGAAATAAATAAATAATGTAATTTCATTCATGATATGATGTATAAGGTTTTTTTGTTACAAATAGGGTTCAATCTCTATCTAATGATATGTTATAGATCCAAGTGCAAGCATAAAAGGTTAATCTAGAGTCGGGGCACCTCTAAACTCTACTAAATCACTAGGGGAGCACCCCATGTTTTTTTATTCAAGTCCCTCTAGACTCACTCACCACTAGTCACCACTTTGGGTTCATGGCTTTGGAAATTGATGAAGGGCCCTTTCTAGTAGAAAGTGCCACAATTTCTCTATATACTCATAGTTTTCCTTTTGGCCTACAGTTTAATTGGTGGTGGTGGTGTTGGTTTTACTCATACAAACCCTTATAGTTGGGATTTCCTAAGCAAGATAAGTTCCCTCACTATACCTTTTTTATTTCACAATCATGGGATGATAATATAGAAGAGGAAAATAAATAAAAGGTGAGTGATGGTTGGGATCCTTCACTTAACCATTTAAATCTTCCAATTGGAAGTGATCGAGGGGATGGGGTGACAAACTAGATGATCGTCCACCTTGACCACCTTTTTTATTATTAATCTTGTGGTTGAGTGCTATATTTTTCTTTGCTAGTTTGGGTTTTATTGTGTTATAATTTTTTATTTCCCATTTTTTGGTTGAAGATTCATAATCTATTATAAATTCTTACATTTATTATTATTTTAGTTAACATAGCCTTTCTTAATCTTAGTACCAATATGATGTTTTAGATTGTGATGTCATTGATTAATTTTTTATAAGATTAATAATATATACATTCCATTATTAATAGGGATGCACTTTTCAATAAATATAAAATAAAGTAATATCATGTCATACATAAATTATTAAGTTTTTGCATGTAATATAAAAGGAAATGAAATACATTTTTTTATCATTGGTATATAAAAAAACCAAAAACACAACTAGGAAAGATTGTTGTCATCATATTTATTATATTTTAGTAGGAAAAACATTGCACAAAATAATCTTTATTATTAGGTTTATTGTTATACCATTTAATACATTTTTGACATAAACATTGTTTGCTACACATATCCTTCGACATAAAACTTGCTAAAAGATAGAATTCACAATTAATGATCACATAACAAGATAAAGAAATATATAGTAAATATTTTTATAGATTGATCAAATCCATTTTGTAGTTAAATATAAATTAAATACTATACTCCTATAATAAACAATATTTTTGGCTTAAAATCCTTTAATAAATAACAACAATTAGTGTATCTAATTTTTTACTTAGATATGATTAGAGGAATGGAGAGACACTCAATCTCTATATTTTTATTTATTATAATAGTTGGATCTGTATATAAATAGATTAATTTAGCAACACATATTTTGATTCTTGAAAATAAACTACCAGTGTGCTCACTTTCAATTACTTTAAAACTAGGTACCTTTAATCAAGTAGTTGTTTAACCCTTATTTTGAGATTTTAGTGTTAAGTTTAAAAGGGTATAATAGCCTAATAAAATGGATTAATAAAACTACTCTAGATCAAGATAATTAAACTTATTCATATAATATAATATATTGAATCTATAAAATTACTAAATATAGTGAGTAAAATGACAATTGATATTCTAATAATTACAACATAAATAAGAGATAAATACTTAGCTTACTTTAAAATCTAATTGAATATATGATTTTTTTATGGGTGAAATTAGGTATGTTGATGCTAAAGACCGAGTCATCAAATTTTGGAAATATTATTTGTTGAGGCATGAACACTTCCATTGACGTATGGACACTTGCATCGATGTTTCTATCTGTGGCTTGACACTTTTGTTCTATATATAATATTCATTGTACTGATAATCAACCACCTAAAAATATTAAGGTTTTATGTCACCTTTATGTTGATGTATCTAAATCATGTTCACAAGCTCTGTATGAATGTGTATATTTCAAACCCTAATTCCTCACATTAGGTTACATCATTTTGCCAAAAATGGGTTAGTGGGTTTATGAAGTCAAGTTAACCTCAAGGACCCCTCTATCAATGAGTGCTTCCTACATATCCATACTATAAATAGGGCCTTATACATATGTATTTATACCCTAAGTACAGGCTTGTGTGTGTACAAGGGTGCAATATGCTATATACAAGGGCAAGTAATGATCTAGCATGTAAATTGAAAAATATGACTCATGGGTTTTTTTTTAAATACTTTAGACCTATAACATGACTAATCCTATGATTGATATGGAAATAGGGAAGAATAGGGTAGTATAACTCCATTTTTCAATTGATTAAATGAGTTTGATTAGGTGTTTACTTGGTATTTATTAGTTGTGTGCTTGATAATGATGAATGGTATTTGTTTTTTATTTATTATGCATATTTTTAAATTATATAATATAAGGGTTAGATAAAACAAATAGGTTGACCTAAAAATTTATAAATATTTTTAATTTGGATGAATTTTTAGGTACACACACTTGATAAGGAAGTTGGACTTAACATCGATGCCAGTTTCCCTTTGTAAATGTAAGTGTCTCACATGATAGAAAAGTGTTGAAGGTTTATAATTAACAATGAAGGATATAGATCATATTTTAATATATATTTAGTGTAAAAGTGATCTATGTCATCATAATGATAAGTTTATACTATAAAATAAGTAGTTATGCATAGGGAGATGGCAAATACAAGCCTTTTGGTAGCCATAAGGTCTAAAACTAAAGGGTAAAGTCATGATTGGTATTTTTTAGGTGTATAAGACTAATTTTTTATATATAATAATATTTTAGTATTCACATCTCCCCTCCACCTACTCCTCCTTTAATCTAGTAATGCATAAGGATAAAATTACTAGGTTAAAAGAAAGAAAAGCATAAATGGTTGTGTAAAACACATCTTTTCTTTTCTTAAGCCTTTTTTAAATTTTATAATGGCATAAAAATTATAGCCAAGATAATGTTACAATATAAATCAATGCATGTAATTTATCATTGAATAATTTAAATGCTTAAAAATTAAAGAGATCATGGAAAGAGGACACCTATGTGTCAATGCAACCATGTTTCCCCTTAGTACTTTGATTTGGTAAATATGATATATTATGAATCATTGGAGCTTGGAGAGGTTTATAACTAAACCTTATTTATTTATTATGCCCCAAATCTAGTTCAAAGGTGAGTTGTGACATATCCATTGAGATCACTGAATCTCAACCACATAATTAGTACAATAAAACCAATTTAAGTGGTATAATCAACTCAATCTGGAAAAGGTGATTAGTTTCAATGCCATCGATGTCATTGAATCTCGATCACACTAATCAAAGGATATAACTAATATAGATAGGAAAGGCTCAAAATGGTGCTTCCTGGTAAAGTGTTTTAAATATGTATTTGCATTTTTTGGTAAACTTAAATGGTATATGCACCTATAATATGTATCAATCTTAATTATCTATCAAAATGTAACCTCTAATATATATATATATATATATATATATATATATATATATATATATATATATATATATATATATATATATATATATATAATGCTATAGAGACATGATTACACACATACATAGTTGGCATAATTTGATACCATTTACATGATTCAAATATATACTTGGGTTAGAATCATATACATTTAGCACTAATTTAATAGATTTACAATATACTTTTTCTTATTTGTGACAGATATATATATATATATATATATATATATATATATATATATATATATATATATATATATATATATATATATATATCTGTCACAAATAAGAAAAAGTATATTGTAAATCTATTAAATTAGTGCTAAATGTATATGATTCTAACCCAAGTATATATTTGAATCATGTAAATGGTATCAAATTATGCCAACTATGTATGTGTGTAATCATGTCTCTATAGCATGCCCCCACTAATATTTCCCCCTATTGAGTTGAGGGGAATGTAATTTTGTAGGCACGTTACCTTAAAAGGATAAGATAATTATATTATCTATTTATGAATAATGTATCATATAATATTAACATTTCTGATTAGATATATCAATGAAGCTCATAGTATGTGACCACAACAAGCCCTAATATTCATAATATAGATCATGGCAATGTCTATAAAGTAACAATTCAATCTCATTAAAAAATCAAGCACATGCATAAGATAACTAAATGTCAAATAAAGGGGGTCTTAGAAGACCATAATAAAGGGCATGTTAAAATATTTCACACTCAAAGGGAAGATATATTCAAATGTATACACACAAATAAATAACAATCAGTGCACAAAGGCCTAAAATTAAGGAGCATATTTATATGTTTCATAATAAAGACAATAGAATACAAGGAGTAAACTCAAGGAAGTGACAATGTGAATAAATGAATTATAAGCAAACAACATAAGCATATCATACTAGTCCCTACATTTATGTGTTATCAAAAAATGTTATGTAATATAGAATATCAATTACATGGTGTAAGATGTAAACATGAGTAGATACATGTAAGTGTTAGTATATAAGCCCAACATCGTAATGTAAAAGTGATCATAAAATAATATAAAATGTGTTGATCATGATAAAAATATAGATTCCCTTAATGCAGTATGCAATGTGGGAAGAGGAAAGGTCTAAGATATGTATGTTCAAGTATCATAGCTCTAATGTATGCATGTATCACACTCAATTATGCATGAAACATATGTGTGTATAGAAATGAAATGATATGCTATCTACTAACATAAATTAAATAACATAGATTCTAAGGAGATAAAAAACATGTGTTTGTTAAATATTTTTTTGTATTTTTCATTTATTTGAATGTTTTTTAATTTTATTTGTAATATTTTATTTTTCTTTGGATTTTTAGAAATTTTGATATAAGTTAGTTGGTTTAACCTTTTAGGGTTTTGCACATGTAATTCTTATGTTTGGTTAAAGGGTTGAGATATCTAAATTAGTCAAATAAATATGCAATAATGAAGTACTAATTTTTTATTACCTTTGACCTTGCTAGACCTTATAATAATAACAATAAATATGCATAAATAAAAATTTATCTAATAATTGACTATCACAAATGATATGGGTCCTAAAAGTTTAGATTTGGATAGTTATCCATGTCATCAATAGGATTTTGGTGTTCATCTATTTACTGGATAGTAACACCCAGTATAGATAGTAGTGTCATTTATGTGTAGTGTCATGAATGTGGCACTAATGTCCCGTTTATGGGACTATTCTTGTTTTCTAGGAGAACTTGCACTTTTGTTTGTATGTCTTATTCCTATGTTTATGAAACTTGGAGCTTTGTGTTATGCCTAGAAAACTTGATTTAATGTGCAAACCCTAATCCTCCTTACAAGTATGGCATAAGAAACTTTTTTGGGTGTGTTAGTAGGATGGACTAAACATCCTCAATACCCTGTTATGTAGAGAGTTACCTACATACCAATAGTCTAAAGAGGTATCGAGCCTGATATACTTCTCCCACCTAGTGTTTGATGTATGTGAAATTAAATGCTAGAATGAGAGTGGCCTTGGTGCCTTGAATGTGTTTGAGATTTGAAATGCTTGAGAATTGGGATTAGGGATATTTTAGATGGTAGAATGCAAAATTAGTGTAGAATAGGGATCAAATACCTTGGTTTTGCTTAACATTTTCTTTGGTTTGAATAGATCTTCCTTCTATTTTCCATCTAGTGAATAGAGGTGGATTAGACTTGTATTTATAGGGTTTTATTTCTTATGTGGATAGGAAAATTATCTTAAGACAACCTTAAGAGGGGCACACATTTGAAAAAGTATATGTTAGGAATATCTAGGGCTAAGGACAATAGCACCTAGTTGGGGACAATAGTGCCATGTGGTTGTAGCATCCTAAATGTGGTATTAATGTCCTCATTATAGACTACTAAGCAATTTGAATTGGGATCTAAGATGATAATTCTGATTGTGTTTTGATTGGCTATAGGTGACTATAGTCTACTGAATGACTGGAAAAGAAATTCTAATGCTCAAGGATAGGTATATGGCTATATTAGGGATAGGTTAACTCAAGTGACACTCTTAGCATTTAATTACCACTTTTAGGTGATTACATTTCCCTCCATTTATGATAGTTATGCAATAAAGAAAAATTACTAGTATAAAGGAATAATAAGCATACCTAGACTTAAATTGAAATTGAAGCCCATATAGATGATTTTGAGTATGCAAATCTCAGTCTACATATGTGGAACATGATCCAAAGTAATGTCTTATGAAACATGAAAAAATCATTCCTTACTTAAGAGATTATCAAAATCAAAAGTCTATGCTGAAATTAAAAAGATGAGTAAAGTTGAGTAAAGAGAGAAGAATGGAATGAATACACCTAATTAGGTATGCAAACCAGTGTATAAACCTAGTGATAAATGTAGGCACCTAAAACTAGCCACAACTAGCCTTCAACCAGTCTTCAGATTGACTCCTACCAACCATTGAAAATTAAGCCTAAGAATCATTGAACATCCCAAATTTACTTGTGCATCATTCATCAAAGCTTAGAATCACATTGATACATCCCTAATTTGGGTGTTCTATCATATTCAATAATAACCTCTCATGGATTTATCCCTAATCACCTTGCGGCATCACAACTATCAATTTAGCCTATGGACCTATTAAGTAGGGAACTTGCACATTTAAATCAAATCATGGAAATGTTAAAAGGTTAATCAAAATCAATTAACAAGCTAAATCATATTACATGCCTAGTTGAATTTTCCATTTAAAATTAATGAATATATAAAAAAGGAAATTCAAAAACTCAAAATATCCTATCCTTTCATCATTGCATTTATGATTTTTCAAGCTCTTTGAAAATATCCTAAAATATTTAATTTTGAGAGCCACAGCTAATAATTAAAAATCATAATTACTTGATAGCTATTAACTATAATGGGTTTATGTTTGAATCACCTAATTTTAGTTTGAACCCATTCCAAGCCTTAACTCATCTTTAAATCACCTTGGATGAGAGTTAATTCCTAAGTCTATAAATATAAGGCCATACCTCTTAATTTTTTAGCTTGGATATTGTAGAGTTATTATGCAGGATTTACTCTATGAGACTCATACCAATAGTGTTATAATGCCAAAATCTTAATTCAATCAATCACAAGCAACATAAAATCCAAGGTGCCAAGGAGAGAAGGAGCTACACAACCTCAATTGCCAAAGACTTCTTGAATCACAATCCGATCAAGCCACTCAATGAAGCATTTGGATTTCTCAATAAAGATAAAAGAGTTATTATGTTTTATGTTTTTTTATTATGATTTCATTTAGATTTTATTACTAAGCTCTCATTTGTATCTAGGATAGGAATGTAAGTGTTAGTGTGTTTTTATTTGAGTTTTATTGCTTAAATTAACACTATACTAACCTCCCTTCTTGGATTCCTATGATCACAAAATGGCATGCCCGATGGGACCTCAGCATCCCATGAAACCAAGGAGATTCATATGTAACTCTTAGTTTTTCTAATGAATCTTGACAATCTTCAAAATTTGAGTTTTAAATTTGTTTTTTACATATTCTATTTTTTAGTGACACAACTTACACAGAGACCGACATTGATTCTTCTAAGACCAACGTCGATCCTACCATAACCGATGTTGACCCCTGTGTGTAGAATAGAGCATGGAAGAAATGTGTTTAATGAGTTTTTCTTGAGTTTTCTAGTTTTTGTTTTGTTTATAAGAGCTTGAATATTTTTTGACTGACTATTTGCCTATAGGATTTAGTGTTATTTATTGGTTTTAAGTTCATTTGGCTAACAATCATTTTTGTGAGAAATTGTATTATGTTTTTTTATATTTTTTAGAAAAAATAACATTGATTTGTGTCTATAGACATTAATCCCTTTATATTGACCAACGTTGATCCCTATAGACCAACATCAACCCCTGTGTGGACCAACATCGATCTCAGAGATAGAAAAATAGAGAAACTCAAGAGAAAATTTTAAAACATTATTTTCTCATTCACTTTTGGGCTTATAATAAGACAAAAAACCTATAAAAATTATAGGTCCTAAGGTGAAAAATATCAATTTTGAACATGGTTAAATATTGCACACTTTATCTTTAGTGTTTAAAATGAACTTAGTTCATTTTCATGCCTTAGTTGTTTTTTAAGTTTTTTAAGTTTTTCAACAAATGCCAAGGGGATAAAACTTCACAAAACATCTATTTTTGGTAATTAAAATAAACTCTCACACTAGATAAATTCTCTTGAGAGTCTCATTTTCATTTCTTATTTGTTAAAGTTGGTTATTTTAGAAAAATGATTGATGTGTGTATGCTCTCTCCATGTCCCCTTTAGGGAACTAAAGTGACCAAAAGTGATCATTCTTTGCCTCAATCTCTTTAGTCTAAAAGCATGAAAAGAACATCATTAAGGCCCAAATAACTTAACCCTAAAGTCTTTTCACTTGTCTTTTATTTTAATCAATTACATGGTGTAAGATGTAAACATGAGTAGATACATGTGTAAGTGTTAGTATATAAGCTCAACATGGTAATGTAAAAGTGATCATAAAACAATATAAAATGTGTCTATCATGATCAAAAAATAGATTCCCATAATGTATTATGCAATGTGGGAAGAGGAAGGTCCAATAGATGTATGTGCAAGTATCATATCTCTAATGTATGCATGTATCACACTCAATTATGCATGAAACATATGTGTGTATACAAATGAAATGATATGTTATCTACTAACATAAATTAAATAACATAGATGCCAAGGAGATAACAAACATGTGTATGTTCAATATTTTTTTGTATTTTTCATTTATTTGAATGTTTTTTTATTTTCTTTGGAATTTTTTTTTTTGGATTTTTGAAAATTTTGATATAATTTAGTTGGTTTAACCTTTTAGGGTTTTCCATTGTAATTCTTATGTTTAGTTAAAGGGTTGAGATGTCTAAATCAGTCAAATAAATATGCAATAATGAATTACTAATTTGTTATTACCTTTGACCTTGTTAGACCTTATAATAATAAAAATAATATGCATAAATAAATATATATCTAACAATTGACTATCACAAATGATATGGGTTCTAAAAGTTTAGATTTGGATAGTTATCTATATCATCAATAAGATTTTGGTTCTCATCTATTTACTGGATAGTAGCACCCAATATAGATAGTAGTCTCAATTATGTGTAGTGTCATCAATATGGAACTAATGCCCCCTTTATGGGACTATTCTTGTTTTCTAGGAGAACTTGCACCTATGTTTGTATGTCCTATTCCTATGTTAATTAAACTTAGAGCTTTGTGTTATGCCTAGAAATTTTGATTTAATGTGAAAACCCTAATCTTCCTTACAAGTATGGCATAAGAAATAATTTTGGGTGTGTTAGTAGGATGGAATAGACATCCTTAATGCCCCGCTATGTAGAGAGTTACCTACATGCCAATAGTTTGAAGAGGTATCAAGTTTGATATAGTTCTCCCACCTAGTGCTTGATGGATGTGAAATTAAAAGCTAGAATGAGAGTGGCCTTGGATGCCTTGAATGTGTTTGAGATTTGAAATGCTTGAGAACTAGGTTTAGGGCTGTTGTAGATGGGAGAATGTATAAGTAGTGTAGATTAGGGATCAAATACCTTGGTTTTTCTCAACTTTGTCTTTATTTTGAATAGATCTTCCTTCTATTTTTCATCGAGTGAGTAGAGGTGGATTAGACTTGTATTTATAGGGTTTTGCTTCTTTTGTGGATAAGAAAATGAGATTAAGAAAACCTTAGAAGGGGTACACATTTGAAAAAGAATATGTTAGAAATATCTAGGGCTAAGGACAATAGCACCTTGTTGGGGACAATAGTGCCATGTGGTTGTAGCGTCCCAAATTTGGTACTAATGTCCTCTTTGTAGAATATTAAACAATTTGGATTGGGATCTAAGATGACAATTATGATTGTATTTTGATCGGATATAGGTGATTGTGGTCTATCAAATGACTGGAAAATATAGTCTAATGCTCAAGGCATTAATTACCACTTTTAGGTGATTGCATTCCCCCCCCTTTATGATAGTAATGCAACAAAGAAAAAATTACTAGTATAAAGGAAAAATAAGCGTACCTAGACTTAACTTGAAAGTGAAGCCCATATAGATGAGTTTGAGTATGTAAATCTAGGTCTACATATGTGGAACATGATCCAAAGTAAAGTCTAGTGAAATATGTAAAAATCATTCCTTACTTAAGAGATTATCAAATCAAAATTCTATGCTGAGATGAAAAAATTGAGTAAAGTTGAGTAAAGAGAGAAGAATGGAATGAATACACTTAATTGGGGATGCAAACCATTGCATAAACCTTGTGATAAATGTAGACACCTAAAACTAGCCACAACTAGCCTTCGACTAGTCTTTAGATTGACTCCTACCAACCATTGAAAATTAAGCCTAAGAATCATTAAACATCTTAAATTTACTTGTGCATCATTCATCAAAGCTTAGAATCACATTTAGACATCCCTAATATGAGTAATCTATCATATTTAATAATAACCTCTCATGGATTTATCCCTAATCACCTTGCAATATCACAACTATCAATTTGGCCTATGGACCTATTAAGTGGGGCACTTGCACATTTAAATCAAATCATGGAAATGCTAAAAGGTTAATAAAAATCATTTAACAAGCTAAACCATATTACATTCCTATTTGAATTATCCATTTGAAATTAATGAATATATAAAAAAGAAAATTCAAAAATTCAAAATATCCTAGCCTTTCATCATTGCCTTTATGAGTTCTCAAGCTCTTTGAAAATATCCTAAAATATCTAATTTTGAGAGCCATACCTAATAATTACAAATCATAATTACTTGATAACTATTAACTCTAATGGGGTTATATTTGAATCACCTAAGTTTAGTTTGAACCCATTCCAAGCCTTAACTCAACCTTAACTCACCTTGGGTGAGAGTTAATTCCCAAGGCTATAAATACAAGGCCATACCTCTTCATTTTTAAGCTTGGATATTGTATAGTTATTATGCAGGATTTGCTCCATGAGACTCATATCAATAGTGTTATAATTCAAAAATCTTAATCCAAGCAATCACAAGCAACATAAAAGCCAAGGTGCCAAGGAGAGAAGGAGCTACACAACCTCAATTGCCAAAGACTTCTTGAATCAAAATCCGATCAAGCCACTCAATGAAGCATTTGGATTTCCCAAGAAAGGTAAAAGATTTATTGTCTTTTATGTTTTTATATTATGCTTTCATTTATATTTTATTTCTAAGCTCTCCTTAGTATCTAGGATAGGAATGTAAGTGTTAGTATGTTTTTATTTGAGTTTTATTGCTTAAACTAATAATATACTAACCTCTCTTCTTGGATTCCTATGATCACAAAATGGCATACCCGATGGGACCTCAGCATCCCATGAAACCAAGAAGATTAATATGAAACTCTTAGTTTTTTTAATGAATGTTGACAATCTTTAAATTTTGAGTTTTAAATTTGTTTTTTTACATATTCTATTTTTAGTGACACATAGCTTACACAGAGACCGACGTTGATTATACTAAGACCAACATCGATCTTACCATAACCGATGGTTACCCTTGTGTGCAAAATAGAGCATGGAATAAATGTGTTTAATGAGTTTTTCTTGAGTTTTCTAGTTTTTGTTTTGTTTCTAAGAGCTTGAATATTGTTTGGCTGACTATTTGCCTGTAGTATCTAGTGTTATTTATTGGTTTTAAGTTCATTTGGTTAAAAATCATTTTTATGGGAAAATGCATTATGTTTTTCTATATTTTGTAGAAAAACTAACATCAATATATGTCTACTAACATTAATCCCTTTATATTGACTGACGTCAATCCTTACAGAATGACATCAACCCCTGTGTGGACCGACATCAATCTCTCAAATAGAAAATTAGATAAACTTGAGAGAAAATTTTAAAACATTATTTTCTTATTCACTTTTGGGCTTCTAATAAGACAAAAACACTATAAAAATTACAGGTCCTAAGGTGAGAAATAACAAGTTTGAACATGGTTAAATATTTCACACTTTGTCTTTTGTGTTTAAAATGAACTTAGTTCATTTTCATGTTGTAGTTGTTTTTGAAGTTTCTTATGTTTTTCAACAAGTGCCAAAGGGATTAAACTTCACAACACATCTAGTTTTGGTGATTAAAATAAACTCTCACACTAGATAAATGTTATTAAGAGTCTCATTTTCATTTCTTATTTGTTAAAGTTGGTTATTTTATCAAAATGATTGATGTGTGTATGCTCTCTCCATGTCCCGTTTAGGGAACTCAGGTGGCCAAAAGTGCTCATTATTTGCCTCAAGCACTTTAGTCTAAAAGCATGAAAATAACATCATTAAGGCCCAAAGAAATTGACTCTAAAGTTTATAAATTAATCCTTTATTTGAAGAGGTGTTACGCCACCCATTTTACATCTTACATGTGCTTAATCTTTTGTCAACCTTTATTTCTGTGTCATTTGATTGAAAAAGGGTGTCATTATGTTGCCTAATTTATTTCAAATCTTGTGCCTTTAAGTCTTGAAATAAACCATTGATCACATCTTTAGAGAATTATAACATCATTATGCTATTTGAATCAGTTTAAAGAATTTTTTACCTTGTGCCAAGTTTCCAATTCAAAACCAAGACCGCATGTGCCTTTGGGATCTTTACCTAGTGCTATTATGCCATTCAGTTTTGACTAGCTTGTTGTTTATTTACAGAAGCCTAATTTTCTAAATTGATTTTAAAATTAGCCTTAATAAATTCAAATACAAACATTGATTAATTTAATCCTATTCCTTATGTAATTTTGGCCTAGACATCGATCTTTCTCTTTTGGGTTGTGTAACTTAGGTTAATTATTTATTTCAATTTTAAAACTATTGTTTATGCCTAGATTTGGGAGAAATAGCCTATCTTTCATATCCCTTTTGTTTCATTAATTATACTAATTGGCCAAGTCCATGTTTAAATCTAAATGCATATTCTATGCCAAAGTGTTATAGATTTGTTAGATTAAAATCTCATACCTTGTTTTATTTAAAAGTCTACCAAAAGACATAGCGCATGCCTATTTTGAGCCTAGATGTTTTGCCAAAAGACCAAGAAAATTTTATTTTTATTATATTATACTTGTTTGAAACATTTTGGACCTAGATTTTGGCATGATGATTTTTATTCATTCACTTGACCATTTTGCTTAAGACATTTGACATTACACATATGATATTAGACTATTTTGTACCAAGTTTTAGCATAGACCTTTTGGAGAGACAATGCCATATTTTGACCAAGTTAGATCAAATTTAGACCATTTTTCCTTTGGACCATTTTTTTAAGAGTTTTTATAAATCTAGGCCTTTTTTTGAAGTATTTATCATTGACTTGGATATGTCTCATTACACTTATAGTGGAGCTATGTATAATTTAGGTTATGATAATATTGTCACATGTGATGAATTTATTCAAGACCCCTATTGGGATGATGTTGTTTACAATATGGATCCTTATACTCCTTAAAATACTCAATATAGGGAAAAAATCCAAGATACTCAAGATAAGTATATGGTGATACCTTCTTTAGGTTGGTTAACATATGATGTTTGTCCTCTCACTGCCCATGGTACCTGATCCTCCACTTATACCATTAACCCTCATTTGTATTATACAGGACACCAAGATATATAACATCATAGGATTAAAATTTCAAGACATCATCCTTTGGCTTGTGTAAGCAACCAAGCTTTGTAATGCCATACCATTACCATTCTAGGCCCTTCCAAGTATGGTAGCTCATTATCTCAAAAAAGTTGTGTAAACATGAATAGATGAGTCACAATTATCATCCTAGGCTAGGAACCAACCTTTGATAAGCTTATTATTATCCAAACACTCACCATTCATCATCTATTTCCAACATTTCCCCACTTTAAAAAACCCATGCCAATTTTTGAGACAAAATTGAGCCAATAAATACCTATCCCATCAAGCCAATCATTTGAAGACTAATATATATTCAAAATTGGTATTTTAAAATTAATTATAAACCAAGTCTAATAGAAATAACCAATCCATGATGTTTTTTTTGAAACACCTATTTGTGATGAGTCAACCTATAATGAATCACCTTTTTATCCTATACCTGTTGTTGAGGAGTCTCACTCTGATAAGCTAGTCTTTGATGAGTCACTTCTTAATGATTATAATAATCTTTTGGAAAATAATTATCTAAACCATTTTCATATTTTTAAAGAGACTCCCTTTGACAATCTAGACTTTATGGAGTTGTCTCTTGACCTTTTCCCCCTCATTGAGGAGTCTCACTTTGATAAATTAATCTCTATGGAGCCCATTATGCCATCATAGGCCATTACTTATCAAATTCCAAACCTTCAAAAATGTATAATTATAGAAACATCCACACTAAATAAAGAATTAAAATTGAAGTTAGGTTTTATTCTTGAATCAACAACATATTTAACATCAGAAGTAGAATTAATATTAGTATCAACATCAGATTCAGAGTCTCTTAAGTCAGAATCAACTTCAAAATCAAAATACATTCATGGCTATTACAACATTGGTTACACATGCCTCACAGATTAATTTGAATATATTTGTAATCCTTCCATAGTTTTTGAGGATGATTACCTCATCTTTGACACAAGTTATCCTAGTATATTCCTTGAAGATTGTGTTACCTCTTCCTATTCCATTATCATTCCACATGTCATTACCACCACCCAACTCAGCGATTATATTAACATTCCACCTCCCAAAAGTGTCAATTGGGACCAATATAATCATACATTGTTGAATTGCATCCATGGTGACATATCAATTACAGAATATTAGGGGGGTAAGACCACATTCATGTAAAAGAAGAACAATCTCATAGTGAAACCTTTTATGAGGCACTAGGGGATAATCAAAGTCCAAAATCAATATCTTCTACTGGAACCTTTTCAAAGGTGATAGAAGACAATCAAATTAAAAAGTAAAAATTCCTTAGTGAAAAATTCTCAAAGGTGATATGGGACAATTAAGATAAATTCATTGATGAAAACCTCTTCAAGGCACCAATAGCTGAGCACAATAGTTTTTCACTGCTTGATGAAGACATTATCAAATATGACATCAATACAACTTCTAATCTATAACATAATCATATGGTATCTATTCTCAAGACCAAATAAAAAAAATATTATGGTCCTATTAAGATCATACTTAAAAGTCTTTAGCGCCACCATATCTAAAGTTATGTCAAATTTGGAATCAGCTACATTGTGTGTGCCTAAAAATCCCAATCTTCATTTGTTGCCAAACCATTATATATTCCATTATCATCTACCTTTACAATACTAAATAAAACCTATCATCCATTATTTACCATCCCTAGCCACACTTTATTTTATAGAGGATACAAATATATCTTGTCTTAATGTTTGAAGGAAACATAATCAACGACCAACGAAGATCAAAACAACATTCTTGGAGTCCAAATTTGTAGTAGATTCTTGATAGAGTAGCTATTCAAAAGAGGTGTGGGCTAGTAATTTACATTATTTATTATTTTAGTGTTATCATATGTTGATCAAGATGTGCATCTCCACATTAGTAGGAATAATAGAATCATATATCATGGCCACAAGCATTTACCTTATTTTTTTCATTTACCATTTACCTTGTTTTCATTTGCCATTCAGCTTGCCATTATTTCATACTCTACTTTACCTTATCACTTTAGGGTAATTTTATTACCATTATATCCAATTTTCATACATATTCATCCTAAACAATGCCATACCATATCCCATACTACCATACCTTTATTATTGACCAAATCTTATTTTTAGCCATCCTACCTAATCCTTTTGATCTTGGTTCCTTTGGTTCTTATCACACCTTCTTCAAGGGGATTATAATCTAGTTTCAGTAGTTTCAAAATTATGTGTTTAAATGATAGTTTATGAAGGTAATGTGACAGTGGATCTAGTAAGTTATCTTTCATTTACATTTGACTAGTGCCACTAATTATAACCACCTATGGACAAATCAGTGTTATACCTTGTGTTATTAATTATAACCACCCATGGATAAATTAGTAGCACAAGCCTATGTCATTATTTATTAATTATAACTACCTATGGGAAAATTAGGAACAACACCTTTTACCATGCATTATTGTATCACCTTGCCATTATTATGCTCATTTGCCTTACCATTTGCCTCAATTTTCAAATTTTATGTTACCTAGTTGGATCCTCCTAATTTTTGTGTTTTTTTAACTAATGTGAATTGAAATCCTAATGGGACTATGTAATTTTCACTTGATTAGCATTGAGGTCAATGTAGTCCCCCTTTTCCATATGCTTTCACCATTTTACAAGAAACCTAAATCCAATGCTCTTGCCATTTTGTGAGTAGTATATTGTCAATATCTAAAAATTTAAGATACCTTAAAATTCCAAAAAATTTCAAAATCCAAAAACATTTATGCTATTTAAACCTATTCAATCATCCTCGATCTGCCTTACTAGGGAAAATCTATTATCTATTTTAATCCATTCCACTACCATTGAGGGTGTGACATTTCCCTTTGCATGCATCCTTGCTTGGGGGCACTACACATTTATCACTCCATTAAGCCTTCATATGTAGGTATTGACTTGGTTGATGATAGGATGTTTTTTTTTTGCTTTTTTCTTTCAGGCTTTTTGTGTGTTTGTTTGTTTTGTTATTTATTTATTGGCCTATTTGTTTGCTTTCATTATTGTATCTTACTTTAGTCTATATATGTTCATTGGGTGATTCCTTTCACATTATTCTTGATTCTAACCATACTCATAAATCAAAATTATCATCATGGTTTTTATCATTAGTGCATTGTTTTCAAATTTTTATTGGATTGGGAGTCAATCTGTATGCATATTTCGACCAATTTATCATGGTTTTTTATATCATGATGCATACCATCAAATACTATAGAAAACATCATCTCAAGAAGTCTTACCAGTAATGTAACCATAAACATTTATCCCTGGTAACCTTGGAAAATCTTCCCACTCTCCTTGATCAAATCAACCCCTTGACCATTCTATTTGTATCAATGCCAATAAGGATAAGCATATCTGCATTGGCAAGTATGACCAAATCATTAAGATTGATAAATTATTATTCTTCCAATAATTTATTTCATCACTTTTCACATCCTCATATGCTTTATTTTTTTTAGCTTCTTTGGTCATTAGACCATGGCATATACATTTGCACCCACTCATCTTTAATCTATATGACAGGTTATATCCTTGAGTTATGCTTGCCAATATGCTCTACTAGGGTATAATCAAATATCATTTTTTCAATCTAGGTCATATTAATTATTATAACCACCTATGTTCAAATCATTATTTTGACCCATACACCCTAAATGGGGTATGTTCTTATGCCACTGATTATAACCGCCTATGGGCAAATTATTGTCTCAACCTTTGTTACTGATTATAACCACCTTTGGCAAATTATTACTTTTTAAATCAATGTATTCAAGCATATTCTCTATTGGATCAATCTCACTCATGGGATAATTTAATTATTATTTTATTATACCCATGTCATTAATTATAATTGCCTATGGTAAAATTAGTCTTTTTCCACCCTATTTTATCTTTTGGTCCCATCGTTTCCTCTTTTCAAGGGATTGATCACCAACCCCTTTATCAACTAATCCCTTGAAGGGGAATCTATAGTTCATCCATTTCCATTAAATTCATAGTCATATAAGGCCTTTTCATTATTTTATAAGATGTTAATGTGCTTATAGCTTGCAATGCCTTCCTAAATATGGGGCAAATTGTAGACACCTAAAACTAACCACAATTGGTGCTCAACTAGACTTCATATTGATTTCTACCAACTATTAAAAATTAAGCCTAATAATTATTAAATGTCCCAAATTTTCTTGTGCATCATTTTATCAAAGTTTAGAATCATAATGAGACATCCCTAATTGGGGTATTCTATCATATGCAACAATAACCTCTCACATATTCATCCCTAATCACCTTGTGGCATCACAACTATCAATTTGGCATATGTACCTATTAAGTGGGGCAATTTCAAACTTAAATAAAATCTTGGAAATGCTAAAAGGTTAATAAAAATTAATTAACAAGCTAAACTAGATTAAATGTCTAGTTGAATTGTCCACTTCAAATTAATGGATATCTAAAAAATGAAATTCAAAAATTCAAAATATCCTAGCCTTTCATCATTGCCTTTCTGATTTGTTAAACTCTTTAAAAATATCTTAAAATATATAATTTTGAGAGCCATACCTATTAATTACAAATCATAATTACTTGACAACTATTAACTCTAATGGGGTTAGATTTGACTCACCTAGGTTTAGTTTGAACCCATTCTAAGCCTTAACTCAACCCTAACTCACCTTGGGTGAGAGTTAATTCCCAAGTCTATAAATACAAGGTCATACTTCTTCATTTCTAATATTGGATATTATAGATTTATTATGTAATATTTTCTCCATGAGACTCATACCAATAGTGTTATAATGCCAAAATCTTAATTTAAGTAATCATAAGCCACATCAAATCAAAGGTGCCAAAGAGAGGAGATCCACAACATCCATTACTAAAAACTTCTTGAAGTAAAAGCTAAAAAAGCCACTCACAAAATCACTTAGATCTCCCAAGGAAGGTAAAAGAGTTATTGTCGTTTTATGTTTTTATTGTGATTTCATTTAGAATTTGTTACTAAGTTCACCCTAGTATCTAGGCTAGGAGTGCAAGTGTTAGTGTGTTTTTGTTTGAGTTTTATAGCTTAAACTAACATTATACTAACCTCCCTTCTTGGTTTCATATGATCACAACAATTTATGTGTGTGAGTGTGCATAGTGATCATATCATTAAATATATTGGACTAAGTTGATGGCTTTCTCAATCTTCATATCGGTGTCTCAAAAAATCAATCCAATTTTGACTCCATCATTTCCCACCCCTTCTTGGTGGAACCTAATCTCTATTAATATCTTGGGTAAGATTGTAAATGTGTCTAATCCTCTCATGTATGTGGCTTAAGAACTCAAATAGAACATTAATCCATTATTACCCACCTATGTGAAGTAGATGCATCTATAACTAAACTACACAAAGTGTTGAAATTATCTAATTGGGTAAATCTAACTATGTATTCAGCTCTATGACCACTTAAGTATATTAGGAAACTCTAGGCCACTCAGGAATGCCAACCACTATAAATAGAGTAAGGTATCAATATAGTGATAACAAGGAATGTGATAGCAAGTGTATATAGTGTATAGAATGACATGGAGTTTTCCATTCCATCTGATCAACTTGTCTAAAGCTGAGTATATAAAAACCAATGTGTTGGGCACATGCCCCAAATTTGGTATCTAAGTATATTGAATATGAATAGATTTTGTAATAGCTGAAACTGTGTAACTGATATGAATGTATGAGTGATCATGCCATGTATAATGCCACAAAATCTAATCAAATCATATGAATCTGAGCTAAATATGAACATAACTACCAAACTTATCACTATATCTATGTAAATATATATTTTACTTGGTGTACTAGTTTGAATGGTCTAGGCCATCTTGAAGCTAGAACTACTAGACAATAGTGACTTGTAGTGGAGAGTAGTGCCCTATGGTACTAATGTCCTAGTCTAGGTGTTAATTACTACATGTTCTAATATCTAAGAGATCTAGACTAAATTTTGAATATTTATTCTATTTTGTGTCTACCCTAAGTCTAATGTTTGATCTTGATCCTATGTGCTGAAATGTATCTATGAAAATCAATGTAAGACCCTGATATTTATGATGAACCCTTGTGAATGCCCCCTCTTTTGAGATTAATTTTGGAACCTATGTAATAACTTTCCTCTAAAGAAGTAACTTTTCAAAATGTGTTAGGAATATCATGTCCATGATATCCCAATATAATGTATAAACATAACATAAGAAAGTAAATGCATATGATCATAAGTAGGAAATGTAAGATGTATTTTGTAATATAGCATTTGCATAAGCATTTCAATATATATGTAATCAATGTATAATATCAAATATATGAGTAACTACCTAGGGGGATGGGGCATGATGTCCAACATGGCTCCCAAGTAGTAAGGGTAGATGCATGAGATCTCTCATGGAATAAAAAAATGGTGTGTGTGTAACAAGAAAAGACAAGTGTCATGGTGTAGAATAATACAAGGAAGAAAACACACAAGCACATGAGGCAAGAAAAATGTAGGAAAAGGGGCCAAAATACAAGGGACATGGGAACATGTCACTAAATTTGAGAATGAAGACATACAAGGACATGTTCAAATGTCTACATACACAAGCAACAATTAATTTGGCATAGATCCACATAGAAGGACATGTTCAAATGTATACATATAGAAGTAGGAGAACACACACAAGGGACATGGACACATATCCAAGGTATGAAAATTAATAAGTGGCATATAATCCAAAGAACAATGGAATATTCAAATGCCCTCAAAGATGGAAGAAGCATAGGAACATAATCAAATATAATCTAGGAAAAATAGAAATGAAAGCATGAATAATTGTGTAGTACAAATCTATGTAAATTCTAAGATGCATATACACTGATTCTAATTAGTGAGAGTAAAAAAAAATATGAGCAATGAGCAGCAATGATCAATATAAATATAAATTAATGTGTAAAATAGAATGTATAGTATGTAAAGATAAAACTTGGTAGTAGAAACTATGTATGAGATGCCCCTGAGTATACAAATATATCAAATGTATAAACCTAGACCAGTGTAAATGCCCCCAATGGGTAGATGATATCTATTCTAGATTAGTGTAGTGGAATAAATTCCTATCTATAATCTACAATTACTTGATAAGAACAAGTGAAACATATGTGTATGATAAAATTCACTATACTAAGATAGCTAACAATATGCAATATCTGGAAAGTAGTGTAAATGTAAACATAACAATGCATATAATCTATATAAAAAAATTATATTTTTTAAATATTTAAAAGTTTTTGTATTCTGACATGTTATACTATTTTTGTGTTTTTTGAGTATAATATATGTACAAGAAAATGAAAATAAACTTGTATAAGGATAAAGATAGAGAAGGAAATATGTACAAGGGTAGGAACCATACTAACCAATGAGTCTCATGGGAGACTCAACATCACCATGACCTATGTCAAAGAGGGGAACTATGATCATGCATGTAGTGTGAAAGGGAAATTATGAGCCCATGATTTATTATGATATATAATCTAAGTTTGAATATTCTTGGTAGTGTTACTATGATCTTATGTCACTGACTAAGATGCCCTATGAACTATAGGGGTCTTAGGGACCCATCTAGAAGATGTAAAAGTTATAGGTGATGTAGTTTCCATATGCTGAGAACCCTTAGAACCTAATATAGATTATCTTAACACAAACTAAATATAAAAAAGTCTTTTATAATATGTGACATATATATGATGTAATGTTATCTCTAATAATGGTCTTTGAGGGATAGTATGTGTGCATGTAGATATCATATAAGTAGACCTAACCTACTTTAGTGACTCTACTAAACACTATGATGTATGCATAAGATTTGTACTTTCTACTATAACTAGTAACCATGAAATATTTGTCAATGTTGGAACTGTAACTAGTGTCAGTTTTGGAAGTGTGATTAGAATCTATGCTAGAACTACTTGTGGGATGGGAAGAAGATACTCATATGGGATACCCTCAATATTATCCACCTAGTTAGCATGTATATACTTGATTCATCAATGTATTGCATATGGAATGGTGTGGAGATACTGTAACCATGGCCTACCAAATAATATCTCAAACACACCTATATTAGGTGCTACTAAGAACCAAGTGGCTATGTGTGTTGGTCCAACCTTTAAGGGAAGCATATTATCCTTGATGGAGCTCTAAATGTGGCCCTAAAACTACTAATGATTATATCTTTATGGAATATATCCTTCTCATTATATCCCAAGTGTTGTAAAAGTGTCATGGGGTACATGGTTATGCTTGACCTATTTTCAACAATAAAACTATGAATAGGATGGTGGTCTATGTATGCTTGAATGAAGAGTGCATGTAAATCTATGTCATCATCCATAATCTCCTACTTTAAAAATGTGATAAGTGGTTTGGGGGGAAATATAGTGTGATATATGACAATAATGTTATGCAAGGGATGTGTCTCATTTATAATTGTGTGATAAGAAGATGGTGATGGATGAGCCTAGTACATATAGTAAACACTTGATGTGACCCCTACCTCATTAGTTATATGCTTTAAGAAAGGATACAAAAAATCTTTAGTTCATTTTCCTCTATTTTTTATTTTAGTTCCTCTATGGGTGATCCCACATCAATAATGTTAGCTTCAATGAGATCTTGTATCTTACGCTTCGAGCTAATGCATCTACTTAAGTGTGGCCTGGTGCCATGTGATACTTGTAGAATACATTTGAATCATATCTCTTTAGAAGAGGCCATGTCATATCAAACTCTTTAATGGGAGGGAGATATATGACATTTCATTCTAATGGTTTTTTTAGAATGCGTGTTGGTGACTCTAGAATATTAATGAAGAATATGTACTAAGGAGAGGATAAAACCAATCTGAGAGTAGGCTCTAAAGTTACATTAAATATGGTCTTTTGATCACTTTTATTTTTTATGGCCCTCACCTTGTGTGGAGGTTTGTTTGTACTCTTAATAGTTGATTCTAATCCACTTGTGTATTTGAGTTTTCCCATTTCTAAAATCTTAACCTCTCTTTCTTTGACTATATGGCACATATCAGTAAATGTAGTAAACTTATTGAATAGGACAACTTCATGAAATATTGGTAATAGAATTTGTTTAAATATATCTTTAAGCTCTCTATCTATTATGGGGCTAGTCATTTTTATAATATTATCTTGTATCATAAGAAATAATCATCTATGGGCTCATTTGACTTTTATTTAATCTATGCCACTTATGCATATGATTTCTTATCACTAATGTTGATAGATAAGTGTGATAAGAACATGTTAGATGAAGGATTGAAGGCCATGGATTGAATGCCATGATAGATTGATTTAGAAAATCATAGAACCATTGTAGGGCATAATCCTTATGACTGCATGGAAATAGATTCGTAAGAAGCCAATCATTATACACATAGTCCAAGCATGGTGTGTGAAAGGCTCTAAGGTAATGCTTTGGGTCACCCTTACCATAATATAATGTGAGGTTGGGTGCAATGAAATTGGATGGTAAAGGAGTTATCACTATGTGATGTGCCAAAGGTGTATCCAAGAGAATGTTGGAATCCAAGGCATGTATTTGCTTAGTTACTCCTTGCTCAAGATGTAACACCTTAGATTGAAAATTAAGAATCTCGTACATAAGGGATTGTACATCTAGAGTGGAAGAACTAGACACAAGTGGTGTATCTATCATTACTATTTGAATAACAATCTTTGGTTATTATACCTAAGTTAGTTGAGTGGGCCCTACTAAAGGTATAACAACATAGTTACGTGAAGGGGTTGAAGATTGACCATTGTTTATCTTTTAGAGTTCCTCTTGAAGAATGTTTATGAAATCATATTTTATATCCTTATGTTTGGACACAAATTAGACACTTATAAATTTCATCAAATCTATTTTTAAATTATGCCATTCTAGGTTGAAAGGAAAGAAAACAAGTTTTGTATGTTTTGAAATTTTTAAGAATAGGAATCTATGAAAAGATTGCAAAATTTAAATATGGCATCAAATATAATATTTTTGGAATTAAAATGAGTATACATGGAAAAGGATACAAACCTTAAGTTTATCTAGGGTTAAGGTTTTAGAATCTAAGGTTTTTTTGCATTAATTTAAATTAGATGTAAAATAAATTGAAACCCTAATGTAAAAATTGATTTTAATTAGCTAGGTTGTCTAGAAAGAATCATAAAATCAAAAGTATTCAACCCTAAATTTATTGCACAAAATTTGGATGAATGAAAGCTAGGGTTTGAATCAATATTCAAATTAAGTTGGGTTGACCAAATGTTTTAACCATTTAGGGTTTTACTATGTAAAACTTATGTTTGGATAAAGGGATGAGATGTATAAATTAGTCAGATAAATATGCAATAATTAAGTAATAATTTTTTAAGACCTTTGACCTTGTTTGACCTTTTAATAATTTAAATAAATAGGAATAAATATATACTTGTCTAAAAATTTATTATCATGGATGGTCTGGGTTTTTAAATTTGATATTTGGATAGTTATCTATGTCATCAATAGGATTATGGTGTTCATTTATTCACAAGACATTAGCACCTATTATGGATAGTAGTGCCATCTATGTGTGGTGTCCTCAATGTGGCACTAATGTACCCTTTATAGGATTGGTCCCATTTTTTTGGAGCACCTGCACCTGTGTTTATATGTCCTATTCCTGCATGCATGAAACTTAAAGCTCTATATTGTGTTTTACAAACTTGATTTAGTGTGCAAACCCTAATCCTCCTTACAAGTATGGCATGAGAAATAATTTTGTGTGTTATTAGGATGGACCAGACATCTTCAACATCCCACTATGTAGAGATTTTCCTATATACAAATACTTCGAAGAGGGATCAAGCTTGATGTAGTTCTCCCACCTATTACTTAATGTTTGTGTAATTGAATGCTATAATGAGAGTGGCCATGGATGCTTTGAATGTGATTGAGCTTTGAAATGCTTGAAAACTGGGCTTAAGTATGATTTAGATGGTATTATGCATAAGTAGGGTAGAATAGGGATCAAATACCTTGATTTTTCTCAACTTTGTCTTTGGTTTGACTAATTTTTACATTTACTTTCCATTTAGTGAATAGAGGCAGATTAGACTTAGATTTATAGGGTTATGTTTCTTGTGTAAATAAAAAAATGAGCTTAGGCCAACTTTAAGATGGGCACACATTTTAAAAAGTATTCATTTGGAAGAGCTAGGTATAAGAACAATGGCATCCAATTGGGGAGACTAGTTCCATATGGCTATAGTTTCTGTAATGTGGTCCTCTTTGTAGACTACTAAAAATTTTGGATTAGGATCTGAGATAACAATTCTAGGACTTTATTTTGACTAGCTATAGGTGACTGTGGTCTACTGAATGACTAGAAAAATAAGTCTAATGCTCAAGGATAGGTCCATGTCTAGCCTGGGGATAGGTTAACTCAAACAACACTCTTAGCATCTAAATACCACTTTTAGGTGATTACATTGGTCAAGGTTATTCAAATGAATCATCTTAGTCATGATTATAGAATTTTGAGTGAAAATGGTTCATAGCATGTTCCTCCTCTCTTCTTACTTACTTAGCATAATTACCATCATCATCATCATCATCATGTGTTTTATGAACTAATATTCCTTTGTAGGAAAATAAAATACCTTGTTGTTTTTTATCTATTTTATCTTCCATTTATTATATCCAAAAAAAAATTGATGTAAAATTATGTTGATTTTTATGTAAAATGACCCACACTTTCATTTTGATAACATATGGACCACAAGAAATTGGTAATGTTATGTATCACAATGAGTTTTCTAACTTTATTTATGATGTTAGTCTTTGATAGCATATCCAAGTTATGACAAACGTGTTTCATTACAAAAAATTTATTTCATTGTAGGATCAATATGACTATGGTGAAACTAAGCTCCACCCATGAATAATGTAACTGTTAAATCCTTTTGGTAAGGATGCTTTTTCTTTGTTGACATTGGAAGTGGTTTCAGAGTATGTCCATTTGGTATTGGTCCCATATTGAGTAACTTTTTCAAATGTGTCATATAAATATTTGGAATTCCATATATTTGTTCATTATATTCATTTTTCAATTTGTTCCCATTGTATGTATCTTTGACAAAACATTTGTACTTTGTAGGATATGTATTTAATTCTTTGTTATATCTAAGTAGGACACAATCATATCTATGCACATCTGTATATAAGTGGATAAATTATGTGTAATGTTTATGTAACATAATTTATTTTAGTGGATAAGTAAGACCTTTGCTAAATATGAATTGTAGTTCCAAATTTTAAAGTTGATATGCTAAGGAATATGACATATTTTTAAATCTAATATCATAACCTAGACTTGTCATCATGTTGTTTGGAATGTTTTATATGTCTAATGTAAACTTGGGTACTTTATGTGTATTAAATTCCAAGAAAAAACATATTATAGTTGCTCAAATGTATTTAAGGAATCATTTGGTAAGCTATAAAACCAATCCCAAGCTTCTTTTGTGAGGCTCACATGGAATTATTTTAATAATATTCAGCCATATTTATCCCAATGATCAAAATAATGATCATATTGAAGTATATCATTGAAATGATCTTCATTGCCAAAAAATAAAAGTAACATTGGCATGATAAAGTCTTGTGAATAAGGATATTCAAATACACATTTTGCAAGAGGTTGGTTTTTTATTGTGTTATCATGATTAGTAGCAATATAGGATAACATTTTTACTTTGATAAGTGACACTTGCCTTTGGAGTTATCCTATAGTACTCATCATAGACATAAGAAAAGTAGTAGGAATTGTTGAGGTTTGTAAAGATGTAATCATTGGTTGTAATTCACCCTCTATTTAGAACATAGGAATAATGGATGTCTCATCATTATGAACAATTTTTTTGAGATTTACATGATTTAAAAAGTTTGTAACCTTTGGTAATTGAAGTTCAAATGAAAGCTTTGGTACTTTTGGTAATGTTACTTCCGTTGGAAATTTTGGAACTTTGGGTAATGGTATATCATTTAAAATTTATGAAAATTTTGGTAATGGTACCTCATTTAATAATTTTTTAACCTTTGTCAATGATGCATTATTTGAAAACCTTGAAACCTTTGGCAATGGTGCATTATTTGTAAATGTTGGAACTTAAGGCTACAATAGTACCTTCTTTGGAGTTTTCAAGGAAGCCATGATTTCCTTGTGAATATTAAAAAGAAAATCATGATCAAATGATGAAAAATATATCTCATGTGTATCCAATTTTACTTTAAGAGGTGGATAAACATGTTGACCATCACCGTGATGTGATGGCCTACCTTTTTGGTGACTAATATAATGGACCAAAAAACCCAACATAGGTCATCGATGAATAATGGGAGTCAGATGATGACTACAGGAACCTTAAATTATATGTGGATCACTAAAATGTATCAAACATGCTTTTTTTTGTTCACTTGGTAACATTGAAATTATTTGTTCCCATTATCTATCATTTATAAATATACAACTCTTCTTGCTCAATGGTTATACTTGAATTGAAAAAAATCCAAGGGATAAGCCTTTGGTTTATCTTTGGTAAAACAAAGGATGAAATAATTCATATATATATATATATATATATATATATATATATATATATATATATAAACCCTAGGAAGCTAAATAACTCTAGAGAAAGCAATGGTTGCACAAAGAGAGACAAAGGTTAGGTTCAAAAAATGTTTTACCCTTTTTTATTTAATTGGAGTGTTAGGGTTAAAGGAGTCGAATAGTCTAATCAAATGGATGAATATAACTATTCCAAATTAGGTCAATAAAAAATATTTAGATAATACAATATACTAAATCTAGAAGATTAATAAATATGGATATTATAATGTCAAATGATATTATTATAATTTCAATAGAAAAAAATGATAATACTTAGCTTATTTACAAATGAGTAGGGATATTTGAGTTGTGCAAAGGTTAAAGTAGGTAGGTTGATACTCAGGACCCAGTTGTATTATTCTAGAAATATTATTTATGAAGGCCTAGATACTTTAGTGACATGTGGACACTTCCATCAATGTTTCTATCTATGGTTTGATGTTTTTTTCCTATATAAAATATTTGTTGTATTGAGAATCAATTTACTATACTTGTTAGGGTTTTTTATCACCTTTCTATTAATGTATCTATATTGCATGCATAGGATTTGTATGACTATGTATAACTCAAACCCTTATTCCTCACCTTAAGTTAGGTCACCTTGCCCAAAATGAGTTAGTGGGTTCCCAAAGTCAAGTTGACTTTAAGGACCCATCTATCAATGAATGTTGCCTACATGGCCAATAATATAAATAGGACCACACAAATATGTTGTTCTCCCGTAAGTGTGGGCTTGTGTGTGCACAAGGGTGAAATATTCTATATGCAAGGGCATGCAATGATCTAGCTTATAACTTGACTACTACCACTTATGGGTTGTTATTCGAATGCTTCATACTTATAAAATGTTTGCTCCTATGAATGATATATAAATAGGGAAGAATAGGGTAGTAGAACTTTTAGAGATGGATTATAAAGATGGTTAGATCAAGAATTAGTCATGAAAACTAAAAAAAATCATAAAGAATAACAATCTAGGCCAACCTATTCAACGAGGTGTGCAAATGACAATTAATAAAAAATAAAAGAAAGAAAACACAAGTTACCTTCCCAAGAGCTTCCCATCACACAAATGTTGCTCAAAACATGATTTTCCCCTTGATTTGGTACTCAAGTCTTAAATAATGGTATAAATCCAAGATCCTCTACCATCTCAAGAGAACCAACTAAAATAGGCTCATGATATGAAATCAATGTTATGCCTATCAATGAAGCTATCATATTGTAAATCCTACTACATTATAATTTTAGACAAATGAAGCTTAATCAAAGTTGTCTTGGCCATCCTATTTATATATTTTCCAAATTGATCAGGATCAACCATGACCATCCATCTTGAGATCAAGATGTATGGCCATGAATTAATACAATTATGTAAATAATATCCATAAATTGCCTCATAAGTATTTGGAAGAAGGGACATTAAAGAGGCATGGGAATCCATAATCCTGATATTTGTTAAATTTATGGCTTATGGATACCACCCTATTAATCATGTTATTTGATGATGTAATTAATAGTAATCAATTTTCAATAAATAAATATTCAATAACTTCTATGGAATTCTTACTTAAGCTCATTATTTGGTTTAATTTGCCTAAGATTAATCAAAATTTAAGCAATTCTTTGAAAATTTGTTGCACTTCATTAATCAAACTACTCAGAAGGTCATATTAATGGGTTGTAATTTGACTAGAGATGAATTATAAGGTGATGTTAGTTGTGTATGGACCACCATCCCATTTAGGATGTTGTCAACATAAAATAACACATGCATGTGTCATGCATTTTTGAATTAGAAGAAAAGAGTGATCTAGGGCACCAAAATACATTTTCATCATTTTGACTCAAAATGATTTGATCAAAGTTAATAATCACATAAAATCCATTTCCCCACTTAGGGATATATTAGCCTAAATCTTCACTTGTATATGACAAGTCTGAACTATTTAGTGTATTTTTAGTGATTTTGGCCTAAATGTGCATTTTCATAAATTTTGAGTAAGATTTAAATACAATGGTGTTAGGAATTAGATGTCTACATTTTGACCCTATTTGAGAAGGTGTAGAAAGACATTCAGGTGAAGCAACATCTTTTTAAAGAAAATATTTGTCAAGAATAAATTATAAATAAATGACCCATGATTGATGCCCCCTTGAGAGGACATATAAAGATGGAAGAGAAGGATGGAAGAGAGAGAAAGTGAGACTAACCCATGGGATAGATTAAATATAGATGAGTTAATGTTTAAATGCATTGATCCCATCAATGATAAAAATTTAATTAGATTAAAATGGCTCCAAGGACTAAGGGATTAGGAAGGATACAATCCTAAAAATATAAGCAACACACTTTGAACACACCCAAAGATAGGGTGCAGGTTGTGCCCTTACGGAATGATCAATCCTGAGATAATTTTCACACTAAAATATTACCAAAATGAGGGAAAAAGTCCAAAAAATTTTGAATTATAAGAAAAGGAGAATCATGTCTCCAAAGATATAATAAATAATAATGCACTTCAGTAGAGCAAGTATGATCATTTGATAAAGCAATTTTGCCCCTGTAGGGCTGATTTAAATTTGTGACTAGTTCAAATGTTATGCCTTGGTAGGGAAAATTGGCAAGCAATAACTCAAGGATATAACCTATTACATCAATTAAATATTATCAATCACAAACATAGATGAAATGAGATAATGACTGAAACAACCATAAAAAACTAAGCATACTAGGATGCACAAAGAGATGAATGAGATGAAAAAAAGATGTAATCATACTTCCCATGAACCTACTCCTCCCTATGATTACACATCAGCTCACGTGTAGACTATCTACCCTATTTATCTTAATTAGATATATTCACCATTTTCCTAGACCTTTTTTGCATCATATTCTCATCCCCTACACATCCTTAGTCCATCTCGGTCATTTCTCACACTAGACAAGCTCTCTAAAGACCCCCCAGGGCCATTTCAGAGGCTTGTTAACCACCCTAAGTGACCTCTAGGCCTAGGCCATGGCTTATGGAGGAAACATATGGCCTAGGCTGCATGTTTCCTTCACAAAATTCATGGAATAGGTAGAATGCATGAAAAAGTGCCATGTTCAGGCCCAAAAGGCTAGAAATGACTAGTTTTGGGTTTAGATATATGCATTTTCCTCATTCATTTGAGCCTATTCTCTTCATTTTCTCCTAAATTATTGCTTATATCTTCCCACTTTATCATCTCACTCAAATTTTTTTTGCCTCATTGAATCTCTCTTGGTTCTTACTTGGCATAATAGCTTTCATTGTGATAGGGGATGCCCTACTCTATTACAGTTATTCTTGGTGATTCACATTGCTATCTATAGTGTTTCTGAACCTTATGGGATGTTAATTATTCCCTCAAGACTCCATTACACCTATCCCTTATTCTCCTTGTATTGGCTCTTCCACATATTGGAAGCTTCTCCTTCACCTCCTCCACAGCTTTTGGCTCTTGGTCTGGACTCAACTCACATACAACCTACTACTCTTCCTCTCTTACTTCCTATCTTGGATAATCATTTGGTATAAAGTTTGTACATCTCTCTTGAGTTTTATATGATGTCACTTTGCTTTTTAAAGTGAAATGATTATTTATTTTTTGTAGTATGCATGTTAGGGTTTGATTCATTTTAGTGACTTATCTTGTTTAGAGCAGTTTTAGAATAGTTTTTAAAGTTCATGCATTTCTATGTGGTTAAAATATATCTTCATTTCTTGAAATATTTATCATTATATGTTATGATTGTATTTAAATTTTTTTCTCATTACATAATAGAATTATACATGCTCAAAATAAACTATACAAGTTGCATAAACTCTCTATCTCTCTCTTGCTAAACTAGAAAATTGCATTGTTAGAAAATAATAGTGTTGAAAGTGAAAGATAACTCAAACCTATATTAGGAATGCTCTTGAACACTTTCTTTAAAATGTCTTTATTGCATAAAACATCTTTAATTTGTCCTAAAAGTGCCTTTGCCTCTAATTTTACATATCATTTGTTAACCCTCTTTACTTCGCATTATTGTTTCCATAATTTGTATACAATCAATTGCCTAGTCATAGTTATTTACTTTACTATGGTTAGATTTGTTATAGATACTTTCATCTTTTATGCACTTGATCATGCTAGCCCTAACTTGGTTTATTATTCTATCTATAGCTTGGTGTAATCTAGTAAACCGTATAGCCACTATAGATCTCTTATATCCCATAGAAGCCTTGATCCTTATAGCCTCTTAGTGGTTTGTTTTAGTACCCTATGTACCCCCTAATAAACACTAGTTGTTTTATTTATATTCTTGGATCTACATTATGGCATGCCTAGTGGGACCTCACATATGGTCTCACACTAGTTATATCATGTTTAGAGATCTCTTAGCCAACTCCCCTCTGTTAGTTATTAGGTTTTTATTTTATTTGTGTTTTGGCTCTCACTTTAGTTGTTTTCTCTTGATTTGGTTTTGTGTTATTCTCCATATTAGCTCTCCATTAGTTTGCCTTTCCTATTGTCTTATGTGTTACTCTTACTTCATTACATCCATGTTTGGTCTCCCACCCTTGAGACACCAATCCTATCAGATTCAGGGCCTCATTCTTGAGGTCCCTCATGACCAAGCCATATCTTCAATGGAATGCCATAACATCATAGGCTCCAGGAGGTTATCTTAACCCAACATGGTAGTCTACACCCTCTCACATTTGAAAGGGAACAAGATTGGTAAGACTAAAACCAATGGACTTGGTCTCCTTTTCACCAATCTAAGATTCATTCATCTGAGGATGTTTCTTCTCATCTTCATGTTGCATCTCATTTACCTATTAAAGGTGATAAGCATCCCCTTGCATAACTAGGGCCTAATGAGCTACATGTGATCATTGATGATTACTGTAGATTCCTTCAAGTGAATGAGTTACATCTTTATCCCCCTAAAATTTGAAGGCATGCTTCTTCTGGAGATAGATCTTACACCTACTTAGTTTTGAGTGCCTTGACTAGTTCTCATGTGAGTTCCCTACCTCTTTATTGGTAAGATACTCTATATCAAGAACACCCTCATATCCATGTTGTGGTTCATAGGTATTCCCACTTAGTAAGGTATCTTCATCATAAATATTCTTCCCATCATCCTATCCCTTCCTTTAGAGTTTTTGATGAGTGTGGTCATTTTGATCACCACCTATAGACTAGAGATCCATGGGATGCCTATCAAGAGCATCAGTACCCACTGATTGACCCTTGTCTGATGTCACATGACCAACATCATAGATACTTTGGTTATCATGACTATTTCCATGAGTATGCTATGTCTTCCCATCATCCCCATGGGGAATGTTACCCTTCTTGTGGTCATTCCCCACCCCATGGTAGAGATGATTTTCACCATGAGCATCTTCCTTATTGGTAACTACCTTGGCATCATCCTCTAGATGATCATGGTTATGATGATGTTTATGGGCATGGGAAACATCATTACCATCATGATCCCCCTCCTGAATCTTGTTGTTATCCTACTATCAATTATGCCTATGAGGATCTCCATCAAAATCCTCTGACCCCTTGGGTATGTGTTATTCCCCTTCTTAATCTTATCTCAAAATTACCTAAGTTCAATGGGATTTGGGACCATGCCAACATCATTACCATCATGATCCCCCTCCTGAATCTTATTGTTATCCTACTATCAATTGTGCCTATGAGGATCTCCATCAAAATCCTCTAACCCCTTGGGTATGTGTTATTCCCCTTCTTAATCATATCCCAAAATTACCTAAGTTCAATGGGATTTGGGACTTCAGTCCCATGGAGCATATTATAGCATTCATGATGGCATGTATGGATTGGTAACATGGTGAAGGAATTATGTTGAAGATTTTCACTCATTTTATATGAGATAAAGCTCTTGTTTGGTTTTAGAATCTACCACTAGATTCTCTCTCTAGTTTCTAGCTCCTTTTGGATGACTTCCTCAAATACATTGATACCTCTAGACCCTTTAACCTTGGTATCCAATCACTCACCTCCATGACATAGGCTAAGGGTTATTTAAACTTTGATTTTGTGTGTAGGTGGCATTCAATTATTCATACATGAAGAATAAGGTTATCAGATGATCAACTTTATGATATGTTCACATGAGTATTGAGGCAGGAGGTTCACCTTGAGGTCTTCAAGCATGAGCCCACCAAGTATGATGAAGTTATTAATGAGTGTTTAAACATTAAATTATTTTAGGTGCATGTAGGCATGTCACCCGTACTAACCCAAAATTCATCTTCTTCACATGATCACAACTACAATGTGATTAATGATGGTGTCACTAATTCTCCCCCCAAGAAGGACAAGAATTACAGCCATGAGGTGAATGCTTTGAGTAAGAATATAGTTGAAAAGAAGGATTCTAAATCAAGCAAACAAAATAATGGATAGTGTTTCCTTATGACCCCACCAATTTTTGTAATTTCCATTAGATGAGGGGGTGTGATGATGTAAATTGTGCCACCCAAAAGTCTAGTGTGTAAGCCTCACCTCTATCTTAGAGTTCTCCACTTGTAAAACCCATGCATAAATTAAATGTGTTTAAAGCCTCTACCTAAACATGATAAGGAGAAGAAGAAAAAATCAAAGGCTAAGTCTCATCATTTTCCTTACTCTTCCACCTCTTTTAACTCATCTTCTCAAGCTGACCCAAGAGGGGAAGCCAAGTGTTAAAGTAATAAGGTCATTGCTTCTATTGACATATCCTCTACTAGGTATGAGTGTTTTGTCAATATGTGCTCAGGTCAGGTCACTAACCTTGTTGCAAAGACTAGTGGTGTTGGGATTCCTATCTAGAACATAAGGGTAGGGAATCCCAAAGTCATATTTGACTTTCCACATAACATCCCTTCCTAGGATAGATAATGGCCTTATTCCATCATAGAGGATTTGCATGGCCTCTCAGCTAAGATCTCCATTTGGAACATTTTTTACCTTTTTGCTGAGTAAAGGGCCCTCATGTTTGATGATCTTGGTCTCTCTTGTGAGGGTCCTCTATGGGATGATGTTTAAATTTTATTCAACTCCAACACATCTAATCACCCTCACCCTCCCATCTTATCTTTTAACCCCACCTCTTTGCTTGATGCTTTGGTTTTTATAAAGAGGGATCGGTTCCCTCTCTATATTGAGTTTTTCATTGATGATTGTCATGTTAAGTGATTCATCATTGATGAAGGAGATACATTGAATATCATGCCCCTACATGTGTTCAAAGATTTTAGGATCGGTTAGAATAAGTTCTTTGATTCTTGCCATAACTATGTTGGTTTTAAAAATGACATGGTTATGTCAATGGGGAATGTTAAGATCCAAGTCAAGTTTATCCCCAAGATAGTCAAGATCAAGTTTTATGTGTTATAAATTGATCTTGCATACAACATGATTCTTGGTTATCCTTGGACCACTACCATGTAGTCTATCACATCAGCCATGTTTTGCATGGTTCAGTTCATGTATAAAGGTGAGGTTCATACCTTGGAGGTCGACCTAGATCCTTGGGCATTGATCTATGTAAATATAAAGCCATTGAGTGAGGCTTTGGATATCTCCTCATTGGGCTATGTATATTCTCACACACCCCTTATTTATGAGTCTCATTTTCTCAAGGATGAGTGTTGTGATCTGATTGAATATTGATCAACATTCATTCTTTTGGAGTCCAACATGCATCATCTAACTCCTTCTTTCACTCTATAATATTAGGTCAACTCATCTCTTCTTAGAGACATCTTCTCAGATATCTCCCTAGATGTTGAGCTTCCCCTTGCATCTCACTTTCCCATCAGAGTATAGGCTCTCTCAATGTGTCTCCCACTAAAACTTTTAGAGTGGTTAAGTCCAATTTCAAGTGCTATTTCATTCATGTTATGACATGAAACCTATTCAAGGAGAGGAGGGATTACACCAAGCTCATGTAGGCTTGTCATAAGCACCATTATCCCCTTGATCATCTAGGTTTGGATATCTCTCTCATTGATGGCCCAACCCTTGTCATTCTTATCATGAATGTCCTCATGGTTGAACCTGAAGTGTTAGATAAATCACTCCATCCTATACTTGATTGTTTCAAGGAAAGCAATGATATGGATGTTGAAGGATCCATGGATGTCAACCTTGTCACTTTAAGGCTAAAGATCATCAATATTAGTGTTAGCCTTATTCTAGAGGAATAGGATTTTTTAGTTACCTTTTTGCATGAATTTTTGGATGCCTTTTATTGAGAATATGCCAATATGAAGGGCATGGATACTGACATTGTTTTTCATAACCTCATTATGGATGATGGGACCTAGCCCATTCACCAAAAGTAATAACCAATGGTGGTTAAAGTCTCATAGCTAGTCAAGGCTAAGATTGAGAAGCTTATCCAAGTTGGTTTCATCCAAGCCATTGACTACCACTGATGGGTTTCTAACATTATTCCTAATTTCAAGAATACTTGAGTGGTTCAGATCTATATCAAGTTTTAGGATTTCAATATGACTTGCCCAAAGGATAATTTTCCTACTCCTTTGATTAATTATATTATCAATTCCATAGCTAGCTTTGAGATCATGCCTTCATGGATGGGTTCTTAAGGTATAACCAAATATGGATTACACCCAAAGACCAACACAAGATGACATTCACTACCCCTTGGGGTGCCTTCTATTATGCCATCATGCCTTTTAGTTTAATAAATGTTAGGGTCATGTATCAGTGTGTCATGACCCAAATTTTTCATGACCTTATCCATAAGATTATTTATTGTTATATCAATGATATCCTTGGAAAATAATGTAAGAAAGATGAGCAAGTATAAGACCTTAACATCATCTTTGAGCATCTAAAGAGTATCACATCAGCCTTAACCCTGATAAGTGTATTTTTAGTGTCTCCATTAGAAATATTCTTAGCTTCCTTATTTTTTAAATGGGCATTGAGGTGGATCCCAAAAATATCAATGTGATCCTTTAAATGCCTCCCACACACAACCTCATTTAGTTTCAGTCCTTCTTAGGAAGGCTAAACTTTCTTAGATGTGTCGTAGAGGAGAATGCTCATAAATCCATACCCCTCAGATGTCTCCTCTACAATAACACATTATTATTATGGTATGCTAAAGTACAAGTGGATATTGAGGAATTAAAATTCATACTTCATGATCTTCCCATATTGAAGGCACCCATTGAGGGCCATGAGTTCATATTTTACACCTCTGTCACTGGTCTTTCCATCAGGGACATGATATGTCAAAAGGATGATACCGGTAGAGAGAGATGTTTACTACATCTCCCCCACGTTAGTTGGCCCTAAGATAAACTAATCTCTTGGTGAGTGGTAGTGCTTCTCTCTCATCTTCACTAAAAATAATTTAAGACATTAAATTTTGGTCCAAACCACCAACATGATTGTCCAATTTGATCTACTCTACTACCTGCTAGGCAAGACACACCTTGCTAGCAGGACTATGAGGTGGATTAGGCTTCTTCAAGAGTTTAACCTCTACATTGTTAATCAAAATTACACCAATGGTCTAGTTATAGTTGATCAACTCACTGAGTGCCCACTACCCAATCCTATCATGGAATTGATTGATGATGCCTTTCTTGATGAGATGGTCTACTTGGTTGATTGTGATGAGGTCTTTGAGTGTGACTGGTATTGGGACATTGTTTGTTATCTTGAGACTCAATCTTATCCCATTAACACTCCTTCACAAGAATGTTATCAGATATACAAGATCAACATTTGCTATGTTATCATAGGTAACATCTTTTTCAAGAGAGGTCTATATGGTGATGGTGTGTTAATGTAGTGCCTCACCCTTGAGGATATTGCTCTCATACTAGAGGAGTCTCATGGGATAATTTACAGTGGCCACTTGGGAGGGAAAACCACCACTTAACATATTATTATGATAGGCTAATAATGTCCCACTCTTATTAAGGATGTATTTTAATATGATAGGAAGAGTAAGATGTGCCAAGTTATTAGGGATGCCATCAATGCCCCTACAGGCCTCTTGCATTTTGTTTCAATCCCTTGGACCTTCTTAGTTTGGGATCTTGACTTTGTTGGTGAGTTTAAATTCACTTCTTCTAATGGCCATCAATGGCTCATCACTACCATTAACTATTTCATGAAGTAGGTTGAGGCCATGCCTCTTAGCAGTATGTATGGGAAGATTGTCACCAATTTTGTCCTAAACTAGCTTATTTCTAGGTTTAGGGTCCCTGCTATGATTATGGATAACAATGGCATAGGCTTCCAAATCCATAAGATTTATGAGCTCACTAAGCACTTTAGTTTAAATCTCTATTTCCCCTCCACCCATTACCCCTAAGGAAATGGGCAAGCATAATCTTCAAATAAAACTTTGAAGAAGATGCTTATCTGTACCATTACCTAGTCCAAGAGGGAGTGGTATCTCATGATCTATCTTTCCCTTTAGGCCTACCAAACTATATTTTAGATGGCCACAAGGGTAACCCCATACTCATTCATAAATGGGTCTGAGGCTATTCTTCCCTTAGAGGTCTTAATCCCTTCATTTTAGGTTAACACATTTGGATCTCTTTCTTATGAGGAAGAATGCATAGTTCACCTCATCAAGTTTAAGAAATTAGATGAGTGATGCCTAGCCACTCTAGATAATAACCATTCTTACCAGTGCCATCAATACCACCAACTTAACAAATTGGTGCACCCTCATCCATTCAAGTTAGGTGATATGATCCTCATTTTTTACAAGGAGCACTGTAAGAAGGGAAAACTTATGCATAAGTGATTTGTCCCCTTCATCATCATTACCTCTCTAGAGAACAAGGCTTATCATCTCTTGACCCTCAAAGGTGATCCCCTAAAACATTTGATCAATGGGTTTCACCTTAAGACATTTCATGTCTAGGTCCCATGTAGCCCTCCAAAAAAGTTGCCTATGGTGGTAAGGTGAACCTTTCCTTTCTTCTATCACCATTAGCTGACATGTTGATTATATATGTGTGTACACATGGATTATTTATTATCATTTCCTAATGTCTAATCACATGTATATAGTCATCTATATCAGATGAAGCATATACATCACACACAAAATCATATACACATATGTGCTAATAATGAGAGAGATGTATATATATCACAAAAAATATATGTTTTTTCTCTAAGTACATCATATGGATTCCTCTAAACCTGGGCTCACAGTCCCCCAAATTACCATGCACATGGCTATACATATGATTTTATCCTAATCATCATATGATGGGGATGTGTTTAGGGTAGTTATGCCTTTGATGGAGACCTTGATCTCTACATAGTGACTAGTCAAGACACAATCTACTCCAAGGTAGCTAGTTGGTAAGCCCCATCTCTAGGCATGTTTGTTCTTCTAGTATGATTTTAGGATAGCTCAATTTGTATTTGATCTATCTTGGCCTCTACTCTAGCCATTCATGCCTTAGCTCATGTTGTATCTATCTCATGCTATGATACAATTATCTCTAATTGTGTTTTAGCTACCTTGTGACATGTTGAATCTACATCTAGATGTGGTATCTGATGTCATACCCTTGCCAATTTGAGTAAGGTTTGTGTACCCACCCATCAAAAGTGAGTATATGGCTCTACCCCCACTAGTATATGCAACACCCACTCCATCAATGGTGTCACCACCACATCAGGGAATATTTCCCTCAGTAGTAGGTCCACCTAAGGTCTAGTCCAACTAGGTTAGTCTCCTACACACACACACACACATAGATCGCATATGTTAGTCATATATCAAATCTCACTAAGGATGAGTATAAATATAAAGTGATATTTAGCAAATACACTTGTCTTACTTGGTTATGAAGATGGCCTCTATGGCCCTTTATCAAGTCAAGCTCCTCTTAGTGGTGGTGGTCCTTGGCATGGCTATCTCTCTCCATCGCTACCCACTCATTTTATCTTAGTTACTCATAGTGCTTAGCCCCATCTGGCCTAAGTTGTGTCCATCTCTCATATGCCACTAGAGCCTATCTCCCTAGATGATGATATGGCCCCTATGGACCTTGAAACTCTTCTTGTCCATCATGGATCTCTACCCCTACATCCTCTAGCCACACCATGGATATATATGGATCATGGATGTAACTACCCAATACATTTGGTATTAAGGTATTTTGCATAGGCTTAGACCTATCTATAAATTGTGTAGCCCATGTAGTGCTCTCTTCTAGTAAAGGATATGCATCATTGCCCCATGGTCTCCTCAACCATGTTAGTGGGAGCCTCTCATAAGAATGGGACATGAGTAATATAGTCTATGTCAATCCACCTAACTCTGTGCACTAGATGTGATCTAGCTAATAGTATAGTCCACCTAGGATATATTTGCCCCATACATATTTTTTCCTCTCCCTTCATGTTAGACAACTCCTATCCAAGATAGTGGTATTCACCCTATACTCTAGCTATCATAGAGCCTTTCAACCATAGTGCCTACTATCACTATCCATAGTGGTGGTACCCTAGACAATATCTATGTGATTTTCACTCTATGGCTATTTCATTATAGATAGGGTCCCAATAAGTAGTGTTGGAACACAACTAGATACTAAGAGGGGGGTGAATTAGTATATCAATTAAAACTGATCTTTCAATCATTTTAAAGCAAGTTCAAAATCATATACAAATTAAAAGATAAATGTAGAGATCACATACAATCAAAAATACACTTGACATAAGATTTATATGTGGAAAACCCATAGGGAAAAACCATGATCAGAATAGGTGCTAAAATCTACTATTCTAATCCAACCTCATAGTCAAAGCCTCATTGACAAACCTCACTAGTTACAATGTTTAAAGACACCAATCCTAAGGAGACACCAATCCCCTAATTTAAGAGCACCAACTCTAAGGAAGCACCCACTTAGCTTATCTAATGGTACCAACCTATCAAACCTCTATGGAGCTACAACTCCAGTTTACAAAATAGATTCATAGGTGAATCTAGATATTTGTTCTCTCTATTACAAGTTTAATATGTAACATGCTCATATTATGCACATTCTCTTTGTACCTTTCTTTTGTTCTTCTCTTCTTTAGCACCCACTCCAGTCCTATGTCTGGATATTTCTTTATTTGACACACTTTTTGGCCCTCACCAACCACTTTGCTCTATATTTAATTCGGCTCAATTTCTAATGAAAATTATTCGATATCACTTTTTATTTGTCCTAAACATCATATATATAAACAAATGATCTAGGATTTTCTCCTTATCTATGTTCACACTTGGAATACAAACACATCACACAATTTTGCACTCTAGTTCATTATGACTTGAATTATTAGTTCCCCATCTTAATCTTGTTGGTACACTGATTGTTGTTGCGATAGATTTCATGTATCATGCCATAATTGTAGGTCCCTTTAGCATCTATTAGACTCAAGTTTTGATGCACAGGCTCTTTAATGGAGATTTGATTGTAGAGAGGATTACAAATCAAGTTATTCAAACATTAGTCCATAAATCCAAAAGAAATACATAGAGAACTAACTAACTAAGCCTATCTATTCAAGGGAATTTTACAAATGATAATGAAGAAACAAATAAAATAAAGAATACTAGTTACCTTCCCAAATGGATTCCATCATCCAAGAACAGCTCAAAATCATGTTCTCCCCTGATCAAGCATCCTTGTCTTTGTCAACAATGGTGGCAAAACTCCTTCATAGTCTCAAGAATACTTCTCAAAAACTAGACTCAAGATGTGAAATCACTAAATTAGCCTATGAATGAAGCTTGCAACTAAAATCAATGGTCAAATGCCAAGGAATGTGGAGACAATTTAGCATAATAACTTTGCACAAATCAAGCTTAAAAATGATGTCCATGGCCTCTCTATTTATAAATTTTCAAGAATGACCAAAATCAACCATGACCATCTATCTCAATATTGAGATGTGTGGTATGGATTGATTGAATTATATAATTAAAATCCATAATTATCCTCATCATGAATTTGGAAGAAGATACATTAATGAGGCATGGGAGATCCATAATCCTAATATTTTATGCACTTATGGCTTGATAGATGCCACCCCATAGATGACATCACCTGATGATGTAAATAATATAAACCAATTTCCAAAAAGAAATATTCAACAACTCTCATGGAAAATCCACTTAAGATCTTGATTTGAATTAATTATCCTTAAACAAGGCTAATCAACATTTGTGCATTTATTTGGAAATTGGCCCTAAATTAATCAAAATGGTCAGAAAGTCATATTATTGAGTCATAATTCGACTCAAGAAGAATTGGAAGGTGTCATTAGATGTGTTGGAACCATATTCTCATTTAGGATGTTTTCAACACAAAATAAAAAAGGTACATGATGTGTACCAATGAATTAGAAGAAAAGAGTGATCTATAACACAAAAAGGCAAAACCATCATTTTAACTCGAAATGAATTGATCAAAGTTAGCTGGCCCATAAATTACATTGCCCTATTTGGGGATACTTTGACCTAAATTGGTACTTTTAAATGACAACTTTGAACCATTTAGCATGTTTTATGGATTTTGACCTAAAATATGCATTTGAGTGTAATTTGAGTAAGATTGAAAATTTCAACACAAATGGTGTTAACAATTAGATGTCTACATTAATTAGTTGGATCGATCAATCTCATTATCTATGTCAAGATATAGAGCTTATATGCAACTTCCTACATGTTCCTATAACTAACCATTTATCTGGACATGACTTTACATGTCGATCATTAATCTTATGTTTGGTGCCACTATCTAATGGTCCATATTTAAATAGTTCAACTTTAAATTGCATTCATTTGATCTTTCTCTTATAGGTTCATGCACGTCATTTGATCTCTAAAGATACATGAATTTTACCTTGACTTGGTTGTTAAACTTTGATCACTTTATAGAATTTGAGTCCACTCATTCTATTGGATATTTTTTTTATGATCATCCACACACCGTCAGATCTTATGACAAGCTTGATATTTATCTCTAGAAAACTTATGCTCATTGGTCCTCTATCTGACAAACTCATGTGCTCATGACACTTAGCATTAGTATTTTCACTTGGAGGGGCCTTTAACACTTTAACTTTACCATGCTTCATTGGATCTCTAATGTCCAATTAATCACAAAACCATTTGATCTACCAAATAGTTTCTACTTTACCTTTGAAAAGTTTTCACTCATTGGGTCTCTATCTGATAAGCTTTGTGAATGTGACACTTGTCACTTGCATGTTCATTGAGAGCACCTTTTGATAATTTGACTTTACTTCACTTCATTGGATCATCTACATACGATGAAGTACGGGTCATTGATTAAACTCAAACATAATATAAGATCTAAGACTTAAGAAATATTACATCCTTTGAGTTGGTAATTACTAGGTCGAGGGCCTAATTTCAAAATGATGAGATGGACTTAAGTTACCATGTTATGATCCACACTTATAATATCCAAAATAATGTAGAATATAATTTAGATCAACACATAATAAAAGATATGGGTGGACCAAGATGTCCAAATAATCAATATATGAAGAAATAGAATACCCTTAAGGTAGGGCAACACCATACAATACTCCTTCAGGAAGGAATAACTTCACAATGTCTCTTCAAGGGGACAACCTCCACTATCCTCTTAAAACAGAAGACTTAATGCTTAATTGATACCCTTATAATGATAATCATATCCTTTATATATACCTCTATCTAATTAACAATGTATGGGTAACCTCCTAATCCCAATCTCGGCTGACCACTACCTAATACACTAAATCCACAAGTTACTCCATTATCCTAATATATTAGACCCATATAACTAACTAAAGGGGTGTGTACCACATGTCAACATCTACATAAACCCATATACATTAATATATCATATCCCTATATACATATCATTACTTCCCTCATTGACATGTTTCATCCCTAAAACATAAGAAGAAACCAAATAATGAGTGTGCCTCAAATCATTGCGCATATGTCTCCAATATCAATCATCTAGCAATCCATATGTGATCTTGGTAGGTGATATCTATCCAGGATTATTTCTAAATTCCATTGTTCTCTTATGATCCCATTCATGATCATAATTGCATTGCTTTGATGTCCATTCATAATTATTCCTCTTGTGATTATATGTACCATAATTTATTGCACTACTTTGATTCCATTCATGACCATAGTAGGTATTCTTTGGATTCCATGCATAGCCATAGTTATTAGAATGCTGATTTATTATATAGCCAAAGTGATTGTTATTATGACACTCCCTCACATGGATCCATGATTTTTTCCTCTCATGATGATATGGGTATCTATATACCTCAACTTTTTCTAATTCTTTGACCTTATCAACCTTTTCTTCTACCTCTTCCACCTTTTGATTTGGTGGTTCTTTTGTCTCTTAAGTAGATGAAGTGTTTTTATTTGATTGTATTATTTCTTCATATATGTCTTCATATGAATTTTTCACATGCTCTTAATCACCTATTTCAATCCCATCCTCATGATCTACCTTGACTATTATTGGTGCCTTTCCCACTATGATATCCTGTAAAGTGACCTTCTTTTTCCTATACCAAAACTTCATGAACTTCTCTTGAACATTAATATTGATTTCCAAAGTATCTAACCATGGATATCTAAGAACCATATCCACATCATCCATATCCAAATCATAAAAATCTAAATGTAAAACATATTTTTCCATAATGAGCTTCAAATCTTCAAGCACTTGAATATTCTTACCATCTACTTAAACCTCCTTGATATTCTTTGCTTGAACATGTAGATGCTTGGATGCATTCATGTTGATGAAATTATATTTGTTGGTAGGGTTTATGGACACAACAACCTTATTCTTTTGAATGCACCCATTAAATTGAAAATTTAACTCAGATTTTTTTAGAACCAAATTATTTGAACCCTTATTATTATTATTATTATTATTATTATTATTATTATTATTATTATTATTATTATTATTATTATTATTATTATTATTATTATTATTATTATTCACTTGCATGTTATTCCTCATTATCATTATTTTATTCCACTAATTTTTATTCTTCAACATCATCATTATCTTCTTCATTACCCTCATTATTTTCTTCCTCTTCTTCATCCTCTTTTTCTTTTATATCCCATTGATCTAGGAAGATCTGTTCCATTTTTTCCCATGAACAATACTTTTGTGTGAAGTTCAACTAATTAAACCAATGTTGTGTAGGCTCAGACAAAGAAAGAGATAATTATGTTTGTTGTTTCACTAAAATTTGCCTATTTTAAGTCTAAATAAAAATATAGAAGAATGATAGGGATAAGTGATTAGAATGAACCTAGATTGGTTTGCACACCACATCCAGATGTTATGATCACTCATATTTAGCTAGAGAGGACTATTTGTAAGTAAGAAAGGACTACCATAAAATATTTGTTAGTGGATAAATGAGTGGGATGCCAAGCTATTTGCTTGTTCCAAAAAGTGTGAAACTTCCTTAGAGATGATAGTCCAATTTTGAGAGACAAAAGATTAATAAACAACTAAAAGAGAGGTAAAGAGAGAGTAAAAGAGAGATAATGTTACCATTATTTGCAACCTGAGTGAAATAGAAAGCAATAGAGTGTAGGTGGTATGTTTTGTTTGTATTTTGGAAGTTGTTTGGGAAGGTTTTGGAAGGGTTAGGATATCCATAGTTTTTGACATTGGTTATGCTGCTAAGGTTAGTAAGGAAGTGACCGATATCAGTTAAACTACAAAGGTTGGTAGGTGAAGGTAACCGATGTCGGTTAGGCTATCGAGGTCGGTAGGGGAAATAATTGCCTAGGATCTTGAAAAAGGCTTTTTTGAGTCTAGAAATGGTTTTGGTTAGGTCTGGAAGGTTTGGGAGAGTTGTGTGTGTGAGAGAGTATGGTTTGGATGGATTTGGTCAGAGGTTCAATGTGTTGGGTCAAGGGAAAATAAGCAGGGAATATTTATAACTCCCTCATAGGGGTTAGGTAAAGAATGTGTAAGGTAATGAATAGTAGATATAAATTGATTGTAAAGTAACCACTTAAAAGACCTACATAATAAGTGATGTACTTAGTTGTAGTGGTGACTGAATGATAAATTCTGAATGGATGGCCCTTATCAGGTAGTTTGAACTAATGCCCTCAATAGGATATCAGTTAAACTACAAAGGTTGGTAGGTGAAGGTAACCGATGTCGGTTAGGCTATCGAGGTCGGTAGGGGCAATAATTGCCTAGGATCTTGTAAAAGGCTTTTTTGAGTCTAGAAATGGTTTTGGTCAGGTCTGGAAGGTTTGGGAGAGTTGTGTGTGAGAGAGAGTATGGTTTGGATGGATTTGGTCAGAAGTTCAATGTGTTGGGTCAAGGGAAAATAAGCAGGGAAGATTTATAACTCCCTCATAGGGGTTAGGTAAAGAATGTGTAAGGTAATGAATAGTAGATATAAAGTGATTGTAAATTAACCACTTAAAAGACCTATAGAATAAGTGATGTACTTAGTTGTAGTGGTGACTGAATGATAAATTCTGAATGGATGGCCCTTATCAGGTAGTTTGAACTAATGCCCTCAATAGAGAAAACAAGCAGGTGTTGTTGGTCCTTAAGAGTTTGGTTCATAATCTGGATTGAATTATGTAAGATAACAATAATCCAAGATTTCAAAAGTTGAATGCTGAGAGTTTGGATGCAAATAAGGAGTTTTTTTGATTTCTACCAACATGAACATTAGGTTGGATTTTGGCTTATATAACTGACATCGGTGATCCCATCAATGTCTGTCATGGGTTGATCGATGTTGATGGCCTTATAATAGGTAAAAATACTATCTTTACCCTATTTTATATTGATCCTCATGTAAAGTGTGGCACCCATTACAAAATGGTAAAAATAAGAGGTTAAGAAGGATGTAGTTGGTTAGGAATTTAGTTTTGAAGTGAGAATAAGTCTTGGGTAGTTAGGATGAGGAGACCAGGTCTTGAGGTGACTCATTAGGTAATAATTAGTCTTAGGATGAGGTGGCTAGGTAAGGTGGTAAAAGGGGTTTTTAATTAACTTAATTATGTATTTTAAATTAATTAAATGTGTGAGGGGCAAAAGCATGGGTTAGGGAGGTTAATTATTATTATTAAAAATGGGCTTAAGGGGGATTTTGAAATAAGGAGTTACGCACATGTGTGCCATAATTTTAGTGTCTATATTTTCCTCCTTTTATCTTGTAATTTTCACTGACAAGTTGCAAGACAAAAATAGGAGTTAGATGCTCCAAGTATTGGATGAGGTATCCCCCCCTCAAAATAAGAATCAATGAGGATAAACTAAAATCAGGTACTAGTTTGACAAAAGGTAATTAGGTGAGTGGAGGAGAATAAATTATCACTACTTGTATGTATACTATTATGATCTATAGTTGATAAAGTCAAGAATAGGTAAGGTTGAGGAGGACTTAGATAGAAATAACTAAAACATAAGTTGTAAGTGAAATATGATAATTTCAAAACAATCAAAGTTATAGCTCTAATGGTCTATGTGTGCTAGGTATCTGAGGTAGGAAGCACCCCTGGGAAACACAAAAAAGTTGTAGGTGATAGGATGAGATTGTTTGCCATCCAAAATACTTAATATACATATGTGTGTACAATAGCCAACTATAGAAAAATAGCATAAGTGGTCAATACAAGAAATGAAAGGGTGGTGTAAAAGGGTCAATGAGCAAAGAGATATTCATGATCTCCAAGCAAAGTCATCGTGGGTGGAGATTTAAGTGATTTGAAAGGGTGGTTGTCATGGTTTGGGAGATATATTTCATCTCTAAGTTGGTGGTCATGGTCAGGGAGATATATATGATCTCCAAATTTCCCTAGATTATGGGTAGAGTTTAAAAAGTTAGGGTTATTGGTGAAAACATTAATATAATGATGTTGATATCAATGACATCACTGATGTTGGTAATAAATAGTGCTGACATTAATATATTAGGGAAAATTTTCCACCAATATTATTGGTCTTAAGTGATGACATCAATAGATTAGGTCAAGTATGCTAATGTCAGCAGGTGACCAAATTTGACAAAAGGGGGTCTAACAGCCCACCAAACTCATTTGTAACATTTTATTGGAGAAGAAGAGAGTGTTGACTATGATTGAGATTGTAGAGTGAGGAGGGGACCCAATAGGAGGCACACCACCATAAGAGCCAGATGTGCTAGCCCAGAGGAGATGGAGAGATGAGGTAAGAGTCTCTATGATTTGGTTTTGAATATGAATTGGTTGATTTGCTTTGGTAGGTTAATTTTAGAGTTAGGGAGAAAGAAAATGTTAGTAGAGGTGTAGATAATGGGGTGGGGTAAGTATAGGTGAATTTGGGAGGGATTTGGGGTAGGTTTTTATTAGTGTAGGTTTTTATTTTTCCCTATTATTTAATTAGGGAAATTATATTTGTGCATACATGGAGTTTTCCTACATTTGTGGGATAGGCTAGCTTATGTGGAGATGTGTGTCATAGATGTGTCATATGTGTCATAAGAATGTCATAAGTAACTCCCTTGATGGGAGTTACTTCTCTATTCTTAGCATCTTGTCACCACCTTTCATGGAGGAGTTACAGTCTATTCTTGGGGTGCCTTGACCACCTTTTGTGGAGGAGTTACTTATGTGCTCTCCTATATGTATTCTTCACTTTGGCCATCTCATGTTAATCAGATATTGGGTTTTCTCCTATTTTGTATTGTGTAATTTATCTTCTTGTATAATTTCAAATTACTTTAGCATCTATGTGGTGTGCACTTGCTTCATCTCATGTGATCACGTGTCCATTGCATTCACATTATCTAGATTCTGGCAACAACTCTGATAGTTTTTAGGTAAAAATTTAAACTTTTAGGGATGGGTCATTCGGCCCTAGGGCTAAACTAGTCACCAATGTCAGTGGGGTCCATCGATGTTGGTTGATGTAGTGCCAATATCATCCAATACCAATCATTGATGTCAGCATTAAAACTAATGTCAGTGATTGTGAAGAACCAAAAAATAAGAGAAAGGGTCAGTTTAGATCCCTAAGTGAAGTAGTCCATTAACCTAATGGTTGAGCTAGCCTCAAAAGACCCTGTATTGACTGAGTGTTACCTACATATCCCAATTGAGGGCCTCGGGCTAATTTAGTTCTCCTAGAGCCTAGGGAAAAATATCTAAGGTATGGTTAAAAGTATGTTAGGGGAAATGGGTAAAAAAGGTAGTTTGAGATAGGTCAAGAGACCTAGGGCTTAGGAGATAGGTTATAGGGTTTTAGGGTAGGGATATAATAGGTTATAAGCCATAATTCCTAGATTTATGATATAAAATTGGGCCTAGGGTGGAGAGAGAAGAGATAGTGAAGCCTAGGGTAGAGAGAGAGGCAATGAAGCCTAGGGTAGAGAGGGAAGAGTAGGTTATATAGTTAGGTGGGTATATGGTTGAGCTAACCTCAGAAGACCCCATGTCAACTGAGTGTTGCAGACATAACCTATTTGAGGGCCTAAAACTAATGTAATTCTCTTAGAGAAAAAGGGGAAAAGTGGTAATAGATTATATTAGAAAGTATGTGAATTGAGTTGTGTGTGTATGGATGCAGGTGAGACTAGAGCTGACATTGCAAGATCACCTATCAAGGCTATTGATGCGAATGAGGAGGGATGTTATTCAAAATGAGTAGGAACACATGGAATTGGTGGGGTTAGGAGTGAGACAATATTACAGAGTCACTCAAGATGTGATCTTGATGATAACATTGATCAAGAGTGGGGTCACACCACTAACACCTTCTATCTACTAATCAGAGAGTTGATAGTGACCTAGGAGGATGTATATAGGATATTATGATTGCCACTCCAAGGTGAGGAGCTCTTCTCATGCTTAAGAGAAAAGCATGATATACACATGGTAGCATTATTTGGTGAGTATGTGAGTGAGGTAACTTATCATTCAGTGAGTTTCACCTATGAGTCACTGTATATGGCTGATGAGGAGTAGCATCAACTTAGCATCCTGATGATGATAGGGATCATAGTTCATGCATTACTAGATGTATATGGTGGGATTTTTTTATTGCATTAATAGGTGTTCTATCATAGATGGTTGAGAATTAGACTATTTTTGCATAGGGACCGGTGTTTTTGGCTTAGTTATATAGAGATCTATGGGGTTTGAGACTATGATGGTGATATAGTTTGTGTGTTGTCCATTTAATACACTATTGGTCATATGAGCATATCATGGTAACATGACCATTAGGGTTACCTACTATGATTATAGCTAGCTTTAGGGTGGGTTTCAGATGGTGGAGAGATGGTATGGCATAGACTCGAGTAAACAGTGTAGTGTGTGACATTGATTATTATAGTTGCATGATGAGGGTTTGATTCCTAAAAATATTTTTTGGAGACCCTACCTGACATACCCTTCCTTTAGAGGATAGGTAGAGTAGCTAGTTGGATTGTATAGCTCATTATGGGTTAGGGGGAGATGAGCCAGTGAGTTGGAGATGGTACCAATGGCATAGGTCAAGAGGTAGTTCAACCTACTATAGGATTTACCACCTACCTTCCCTCAATATAAGAGGGATGATATAGAGGCACCCCTACCTTTGTCATAGGAGATAGATAGACCATATTTTGAGGAGATACCAATAGGGCCTGGTATAGTTGATCTAGGGTGTAAAATGGCATATATGGCTTGGTGGGTAGGTTTACATCTCATAGTGGAGGTTAAAAGGCCACCACTATATTTATAGGGGTTGGTGAGAGAGAGATGTATCCATATAAGAACATGATGCAATAGTGTAGGATAGAGATACAACTTAGGCACATGCATTAGCCTTATAAGGATAGGTAGTGACATTACAGGGCTAGGTTGGGGTACTACATGGCCAAGTTAGGGCACTACAGGGCTAGGTTAGGGTTTTGCAGAGTCAATTTAGTATATTAACAATGAAGAGGGATAGTTTGAGAGTAATAGGTCAGGCTACTCCTCCTCTGCCATAAGGACTGCTACAGTCTAGGCCTCCAATTGGTGTGATGGGATTGCCATAGACCATATCTATAATAAGATATGCTACTACCCTAGATGAGATTGACTATTAAAAGAGGGCCATTAGGGATTTCCCATAGATTTAGAGGTATTCTGAGTTGAGAGAGCAGAAGAGATCTATGTCATGTGCCATGGCTTATAGTTCATGTAGACGTAGATGGGTGGAGAGTGGCGATGACAATGCTTCTTCAAAACCACATGGAGAGCCTTGAGGAATCTCAAATTTTAGAAAAACATTAATTCTAACAACATCCAACCAAAGTAGAGTCTCTAACCTAATGGGACAAGCCCCTTTTCTTTCCATCCCAAAGCCTATGACTCATTATCCTTATGTTTCCCCAACACAAACTTAGCAAGCTATGTCATACACTCCCTCTACTTCTTATCAGGTTCCTTATAACTTAAGAGGTATCCCCTAGACTAATCCCCCTCCAAACCTCATTAAGATGTTAATGGACAAGATGTCTAATCTAGAGACATCCATTTTTGGTTCAAATAATGTATTATCTTATGATTAAATATGCAATGAACCCATCGATCCTTCTGTGCATATTCACCCTTATCCAGTCCAATGGGAACTCCCTAAATTTACTCATTTCTATAGTAAAGAGGACCCACAACAGCATTTGTTATCATTTAGATATGCTTGTTATTTAATAGGGCATGATGATGCATTACTACTTCACACTTTCCCTATGTCTCTTTCAGGTGTTGCCTTGGATTGGTATAAATCTATAATTTAGCACTCCCTTTTCTCATTTAGCCAACTCACACAAATATTCCTAGACCATTTCCCTATTAACATTTCTAAAAAGGTTTCTATTATAGACCTTTATTCTATTAGACAATTTGATGATGAGTCTATCACAGATTTTGTCACTCATTAGAGAGGCTTGATCAATCAACTCTCCTTCTCCTTACCCCAACCTAAGATTATTGAGCTATTATTAAGTGAATTTGCTAAGCACATGTCATCCACACTCTAGGTACAAACTTTTTATACATTTGATGAGGCCTTTACAATGGCATAAAAACTCAAGATTTGGGATATAAATGAAGAGTCAAGTTGTGCAGTAAGAACCCCAATTCCAAATCAAATGACTCCTCTTCTAAAACTTATCCTTCTAACCAAAAATCTAAAGGCTCTACCAATTCGTTCATCATTAAGTTAGCTTCTTCCATAACCATAAACTAATCTAATAACTTGATTTCTCAAAATCTAACCAAGCAATTCTAACAATGGTATGAACAAATACAATACACTCCCATTGGGGAGTCATATACATCTATTTTGGAGAAACTATTGCAATAAAATTACAATAATTCTAACATGCATAATTCCCTATGTCAAAACCCCCTTAATCCCATTTTTAATAATAATTAGCCTCTCTAACCCATTCTTTTACCCCTCACACATTTAATTAATTTAAAATACTTAATTAAGTTAATTAAAAACCTCTTTTACCACCTTACTTGGCCACCTCATCCTAAGAATATTCTCACCTTATGATTCACCTCAAGACCTGGTCCCTCATCCTAATACCCAAGACTTATTCTCACTTCATAACTAAATTCCTAACCAACTACATCCTTCTTAACCTCTTATTTTTATCATTTTGTAATAGGCGCCACACTTGGCATAAGGAGCAACAAAAAATAGGCTAAAGATAGTATTTTTACCTATTCTAAGGTTGTCAACATCAGTCAACCCATGGATAACATTGGTAGGATCACTGACATCGATTATATAAGCCAAACTCCAACCTAATGTTCAAGTCAGCAAAAATCAAGAAAACTCCTTATTTGCATCTAAGCTCTCAACATTCAAATTTTGACATCCTAGCTTATTGTTATCTTGCATAAGTTAATCTAGATTAGGAACCAAGTTCTTGAGGACCAGAAGCACCCACATGTTTTCTCTATTCAAAGCAAAAGTTTGAACTACCTGATAGGGGCCATACATCTAGCACTTATCATTTAGTCACCACTACAACTAAGTACATCACTTATTTTGTAGGTGTTTTAAGTAGTTACTTTACAATCACTTTATATCTACTATTCATTTCCTTACACATTCCTGACTGAACCCTCGTGAGGGAGTTATAAATCTTCCTTGCTTATTTCCCCTTGACCCAACACACTGAACCTCTAACGAGATCCATCCAAACTATACTCTCTCTCACAACTCTCCCCAACCTTCCAAACCTGACCAAAATTATTTCCTAAACCCAAAAAAGCCTTTTGCAAGCTCTTAGGTAATTATTTCCCCTATTGATCTCGACAACCTAATCGACATCAGTTACCTTCACCCACCGACCTTGGTAGTATAACCGGTATTAGTCACTTCCTTACTGACCTCAATAGCATAACCGATGTCAACAACTATGGATTTTTTAACCCTTCAAAAACATGCCCAAAAAACTTCCAAAATACAAACAAAATATACCACCTACACTCTATTACTTTCTATTGCACTCAAGTTGTGAACAATGGTAACATTATCTCTCTTTTACTCTCTCTTTGCCTCTCTTTTGGTTGTTTATTACTCTTTTGTCTCTCAAAAGTGGATTATCATCTCTAATGAAGTTTCACACTTCCTAGAACAAGCACGTAGCTTGGTAGCCCACTCATTATCTACTAACAAACATTTTGTGGTGGTACTTTCTTACTTGCAGGTAGTCCTCCCCAGTCAAAGAGGAGTGCTCACAATGTCTAGATATGGCACGTAAACCAATTCAAGTTCATTCTAATCACTTATCCCTATCAGTCTTCTCTATTTTTCTTTAGAATTGAAATAGACAATTTTAGTGAAATATTTTTGGCATGTTCAGTGGGACCCTGAAGTTTTCCTTGATTCATTTCTTGTTTTAAGCATTCACATAGGTGAATTATAGTGAAAAATTCATTTCCTGCACTTTTCTCTCTTAAAACAAAAAATTCAAAATTTTATTTTTTTTTAAGGCAATAAAATGAAATTTCTTCTTTTCTCTTTACCTCTAAAGGAAATTTATCATTTTTATTACAAGATTGAAAAAATATATCTTCTTGATCTCTTACTTGCATGCACATTAGGATAGTGGATTTCACTTTCTACTCTTATTTCATCTTTGTTTTCATTCAAATCTCAACATTTCAGATTTGGGTTTAAAACTTACTTCACTTCATTATTTACTTGCTACATATATTAGCTCACCTAGTTAATTACAAACATTATGAATGGATTGTAGTGCACCTATGTTACAAAACCATATTACACTCACAAAAATAAACATATAAACTTACCTGAGACAAGGCCCATTAGGATTTCATCACCTAGTGGATTACCTTACCCTATCCAACTATCATACTTGTATTTTACCACCAAGGGGAGAACCCACTCCATTCTCTAATGGAGTATAAACTCTAGGCAGAAGGTATATTTTGGCTAAGCAGCCTAGCTTGGCTTCACATTCATGAAGTGTAGAGAGAAAGCTCCTATAATAAGCCACATACTTGGTCTAACATAGATTTCCTCTTGAGTACTAAAACTAACCTAAAAATATCTCTAGATTACTTTCTAGTACCTTTGACAACTAGATTTTATTCTCACTATCTGATTAAGGGATAAGCCAACACAAGACTAAAATTAATCTCTAGGAGTTAATAAATAGTGGTTATATGTTCTTTTTCTACTTTTCTATTGCCTTCTATATTTTGGAGTTGGTAAGGATGTTTTTCTATTGATTCACAAAATCAACACTATTTCTAATACTCAATTTTTATAACCTGTTATATCAGGTTTTCTTAGTGGTCTTCCTTCTTACACAGACCTCTTACATCCATTGTTTTACCTAGTTTCTACTTCTAGGTTACTAAAACTTTGGATTTTCCATCTCCCAGGATATCACAATGATTGACATTGGTTAACTACACTGACATCGATGGACTTTAGCTACTGACATCGATTAATTCCATCGACATCGGCAAACTTTTAATACTGACATCGATCAAGTGATTGATGTCAGTGACTATATAATTTTGATTTGCTTAAAACAATAATCTAAAATAACCCACTTACCTACATCTAAACCTACCTTTTTAGTATTCTATCACTAATACAGAGTAGTAAGACTATTTATACTTCCTCTTGCATGGTATTGATGTGAGCTCAAGCTAGAATTCTTACCGATTATGCAAGATGGTAACCACTTCCACCTTCCCCTCTTATTGTTGAGTCTATCATGGAACATACTTCAAATACAAAACATACTCCTAGCCCCAACCAAATTCTCAATATGCCTGAAGGAGATCAAGATTTTTCTAAATTTTTTGATTGCAATGTGGTAGCCCTTCAACATTACCTTGCCATGAGATGAACCTGTAATTCTTTGGGTGACCCAATCTATAGTATGCCAACCTTTATAATGGAGACAACTTCAATTTTATCCACCTCCACTATTTTCCCCAAGATTACTCAAACCATATCTTCAACAAAAAACCTAACCATAAATAATGTCCAAATTTTAGCATCACCAACAACCCAATCCCACCTAAATCTTAGCTTGACTTCCCTACTTTCACAACCACAAATAGGTTAGTCAAGTCTTACCCCATTCCATAATTTGGTGGTACCTATTCGATGTACTCTCACACCTATAATTATTTGAATTACAACTCACCCTTCATCTAGTCTAACCATGCCAATAACCCAGCCTATAATAACAACATCTAACCAAAGCATAGTCTCTAACCTAATGGGACAAGCCCCTTCTCTTTTTTCCCCCAACCTATGACTCATTATCCTTATGTTTCCCCAACACAACCTTAGAAAGCTATGTCATATGCTCCCTCTACTTCTTCTCAGGTTCCTTATAACTTAGGAGGTATCCCCCACACTAATCCTCCTCTAGACCTCATTAAGATCTTGATGGACAAGATGCCTAATCTAGAGACATATGTTTCTGGTTCAAAGAATGTATTATCTTATGATCATATATGCAATGAACCCATCCATATTTTTATTCCTATTCACCCTTATCCAAGCTAATGTTAACTCCCTAAATTTACTTGTTTCCAGAGTAAATAGGACCCATAATAACATTTATGATCATTTAGACATGATTTTTATTTAATAGGGCATGATGATGTGTTATTGCTTCACACTTTCCAAATGTCTCTTTCAGGTGCTGCCTTAAATTGGTATAGATCTATAACTTAGCATTCCCTTTTCTCATTTACCCAACTAGAACAAATATTTCTAGACCATTTCTCTATTAACATTTCTAAAAAAGTTTCTATTACAGACCTTTATTCTATTAGACAATTTGATGACGAGTCTATCACAAATTTTATCACTCATTGGAGAGGCTTGATCAATCAAATCTCCTTCTCCTTACCCCAACCTGATCTTATTGAGCTCTTCTCAAGGGCATGTGCTAAGCACATCTCATCCACACTTTGGGTACAAAATTTTTGCACATTTGATGAGGCCTTTACAATGGCATGAAAACTCAAGATTCGAGCTATAGATGAAGGAAGAGTCAAGTTGTGTAGTAAGAACCCTAATTCTAAATCAAATGACTCTTCTAAAAATTCTCCTTCTAACCAAAAATCTAAATGCTCTGCCAATGTGATGGTCATTAAGTTATCTTCTTCCACAACCACAAACCAATCTAATTTCTTGACTTCTCAAAATCTGACTAAGCAATTCCAACAATGATATAAATAAAGACAATACACTCCCATTAGGGAGTCATATACATATGTTTTGGATAAACTATTATAACAAGGTGTTATAACCCTTCCTCAAATCAAACCTCTTATATAGTTTGACCCCTCCCATCCTATTCCAACTTGGTATAAGGAAGATGATTTTTACAGCTACCATCGAGTTAAAGGCCACAATTCTAATAATTGTAAGACATTCAATAACTTTTTTTAAGACATGATTGATAGAGGTGATCTCATCTTGGATAATCCTAATGCACCCCCTAATCAAAGTATGGATGTGTTCAAACACCCTTTTCCTTACCATTCACCCAATCAAAATATTATTCAAACCACAACTAACTTAGGTGATCATAATATCCATACATTTAATATGGTCTCTCCTTTACCTCTAGTTCAACCTTCCCCTCAACAAGAGGCACCTATTTTATTGACTCCTCCCTTACAGTTAATGACATTTATTTTGCTTGTTCTTCCTCCCTAGGTAGAAGAGCTTATTTCATCCATTCCACTCCAATATGAGGAACAGCCTCCTTTACCACTTCTTTTGCCACCAGAGGAGCCAGTATTGCCACTTCCCTTTGCACCAATATTATCTATCCTCTTACCACTTGAAAAACATGCCTTACCGATTCCTCAACCACATGTTGAAAGGAACACCATTCGTATGTTATACCCTCTTGAAGAACCTTCTTTGCCTACCTCTCCTCCATTGATAGAGAGCAGTACCCCATCCACTCCACCTTTACACCTAGAAGAATTAGTATTATCTACTCCCACATTAAATGAGAGACCTATTATGCCTACTCTAATTATACCACTCTTACCCCTTTTTTTACCTATGGAGGATAATACTTTACCTATTCCTCACCCACATGTTGAGGGAGAAATAATACCTATACTTTACTCCTTTGAGGAACCCTCTTCACCTACCTCTCCTCCACCCATGGAAGACCATCCCTCTTCTCCCATCTATGTCGAAGAAGACCCCATTGTGGTGTTTTCTCATCTTTATCCTAAAGTAGTAGAGACCAATACTTTCTCTTTTTCCAAAACACCTCAGCCTTCTAAAGACACAATAGTAAGGCCTACATCAAATTCATCTAAACCCTTCTCACAGTTGGTGAAAAGTCTATAATTTCTTGACTCCACAAAGCTAGATCACGTAGTATTTTAGGACTGACTTAAAAATCCTTATCCAACACAAGGAGTGTCAACTTTTATCACCAACCATCTCACTACCCTTTACCCTAATGTCTTTGACAAAGTTAGAGCTTCTTCACCAAAAGCACTTAAATTTCATCCATCTATGTTAGAACCCTCACCCTCATAGGCATCTACCACATTAAAGCAGATAAGGCTCTTAGGCATACACCTCATCTCTAATTTAATTCATCTAAAGGTGAAATTAGATTTAACTCCTCAACCATAAGTGGGAGTTTCATGGCCTGAATTACAAAAAAATGTTAAGCTTCCTAGATCTCATCAATCTTTCCCTCTTCAACCCTCAAGTTTATTGTTAATTTTGGGACCACACCCCTCTACTTTAGTTAAAGTATTATTGACCCAAAAAAAACAAAAGGTTAAGTTACCTCCACTACTACCTTTGCCACCTAGTAGGCCTTTCAAATTTGACACCATGATACCTAATACCAAGAAAGTGTTAATAAAACATGTAACTCCACCGCCACCAAACAAGGCACCACACAAAATTATCCCCATGACTCCTAAATAAAAGAAGATGTCCACTGCTATTAGCACAACAAATTCAAGCCCACTTGTAGGCTCTCAAAGTTTTTTCCTACATCAGTTATTACAATCTTCCATAATAACTCTTCCTCCCATTAATCCTTATAGTCCTATTGAAATGAATCCATCTTGGTTTAATAATACACAAGTGTGTCTATATCATCATTCACCTGGACATGATACTAAGAGTTGTAAATCCCTCACAGTAGTCATTTGGAAACACTTTGATGTTGATACTCTCTTTGATGATACTCATGTTAACCTTCACATTATTCCACCTCTAGCATCCACAATGCCTCCTACTGTAACACCTAAATTCAAACCCAAAGATGTGGTCATACCCCCTTTTCCACCTCCTTCACCTATATTTCAGATCAACACAGTTAATGTGGCCACACGGTCACAAAACCAAAAGGATAAAGGTAAAGAAAAGGTCAATGATCTTTGGGCTTATCCCTTCACCAAAGACACTCCTCCCTCTAATCCCAAGGTTTCCATCTTAGGGGTTTCAAAACCAACATCTTTAGATGTTATTCAAAGTTTGATGGTGAAACAACTTCACCAAACACCTATGAAAATGTCCTTGTATGAGTTAATCTCAAACTCATCCTGACACTGTCAAGATTTGATTAGTGCTTTGCAATCAATTGAGGTATAACCTGATCATCCCCAACCTCTTGTAGCTTTAGTCAGCTCCCTTAATTCCTTCTCCTTGATTTCCTTTAGTAATTTGAAAATTCCACTTCAACACCCTAAAGATTAGGATTCTTCCCTTTTTATTATCATATTTATTGATCAAACTCATTTCAAAAGAGTCATGATTAATGGGGAAAACTAGTATTAATATTATTTCCACCAATTCTTACAAATAGCTAGCTCTTATTGATAATTGTATGTCTCAAACTGACATGGTACTCCACTCCTTTAATGATACCATAGCTACTACAGTGGGCACTATTGTTTTACATATCCATGTAGGTCCCCACACAATTCATTAACTCTTATATGTTATAGAAAGAGATTTATAATATAACATACTTCTTGGATGATCTTGGATATGTGTTATGGCATGTGTACCCTCAACTTTGCACCATTGTGTCAAATTTGAGCATGATGGGCAAGTGCATGTTATACCCACTGACCCACCTCCATTTAAAACATGCAACATGACTTATAATCCCAATGATGTTCTCATTCCATTAAAGACATCATCTTACCCACATGATACTTCTAAAGCTTCCACAAGCTCCACTCCCTTGGTTACACAGATACCGACAACACAAATTCTTGACAAGGATCCCATGGAGGAAACTTTTCAATGATTGTCACTCGGTGAATGTCATTTGTTGATGTTTGACATGTTCTATACTCCACAAGAGTATGAAAAGCTTCATATACACCCAAATTATGATCCCTACATTGGGATGGTCATCCCTTATGGCCCCCTAACCTTCGAACTAATTTCACATATAGGGGAATTGATCAAGATCCCACCATTAACAATCCATCCTCTTCACCACAATTATTTACTTGTGACTTCTCTTTCCTGAGAAACCCTAGATTTTCTCACACCTATCTCTATAGGTGTGTCTAGAAAGGATTTGGTTTGGGTCATTACGAGCAAGGAGTCTATATGCCTGTTGAATAGCCAACTAGCCAAACCATTGAAAATGCTAAAAAGAGGTATGGAGTGGGATATGATGAACTAACTAAACTCACCAAAATTTCCCATGTACCAATTATTAAAGAGCTAATTTCTCCTTCTCTACCTTCTTCTCCACCATCACCTATAAAATCAAAGGTAGCTATACCTCCTAATCTTTTTTTTGATAAATGCCACCCATTTGAGGCCCGCCAGGGTAAGGGAACAAGGTCCCTTCCTCGCATTCATCCTGAAATAATTGATGAAGACTCTCTCACTATTAACACTATCCAATATCAAGATGATGACATAATTCTCACATACATGGGTGTAGATGATTCCTATATCCAATTATCACTCCCATCTAAAATACAAGCTATGTTAAATGAATCAACCATTGACATAAATTTTCCCTCTCACGATAACCCCCACATCCTCAAGATTGGTCAATCTTTGGATTTCTCTAAGCAAGATAATTATGCCACATTTCTTAATAACCTTAGAAAAGCCTTCACTTGGTCTTATAATGACATGTTTGGTATTGACCCCTCTATCATCACCCATAACATTGTTACCAATTGAGATGTTAAATCTGTTAAGCAGAAGCTTCACAAGATGCATCTTCGTATTGTTCTCCTTGTCAAAGAAGATCTCCAATGCCTCCTTTCTATTAACTTTATCCAACCCATAAACTACCCACAAAGTATTTCTAATATTGTTCTTGTCACAAAAGCTACCAAAAGAATCTATTTTTGCACTGATTATCATGACTTAAACCTCTCTTGTCCAAAAGATAACTTCCCATTACCAAGTATTGACCAGCTTGTTGATCTAATAGCCAACCATGAGATGCTATCACTTAAGGATGGGTTCTCTAGATATAATCAAATCCTGATCTCTCCTGAGGATCAACACAAAACAACCTTCATTACCCCATGGGGGAATTTTTGTTATCGGGTAATGCCTTTTGGTCTAAATAACATTGGTGTCAGCTATCAACATGATATGACTTAAATTTTCAACAATCTCCTACACAAATTTATGGAAGATTACTTGGATGACTTACTCAGAAAGTCTAATCTTCTCTAAGATCACTTGATGATTTCCAAAACCATATTTTCCAAGAAATGTGTCTTTAGTGTTCTTTCTGATAAGCTCTTAGGTTTTATCATTTCTCTCCATGGTATTAAAGTTGACCATACTAAGGTTAGAGCAATACTAGAAATGCCTCCACCTACTAATATCAAACAACTCCACAACCTACAAGGTAAACTTTAGTCAATCTATCACTTCATCTCCCAGATGTTAGATCATTGCCAAACCTTTCACCATCTCCTCAAAAAGGATGTTTCCTTCCATTGTAATATATATTTCTAGGAAGCTCTTAATGCACTCAAACAATATCTCCTTTCCCCACCAGTTCTTATTTTACCTAAGGAAAATTAACCTTTGTACCTATACATCTCTACAATAGACCATTCTCTGGGTGTTATGATTACACATTGAGATGACCAACATCAAAAATAGGTTGTTTACTACATAATCCACACACTTAATGATTATGAAACTTGATATACCCATACTAAAAAACTTTACCTCACATTGGTCTTTTCTTCCTCCAAGCTTTGCCATTATCTTCTAAATCATAAAACCTATGTGCTCACCCATATTGATCCCCTCAAATACATGCATTCCAAGCCATATCATAACCAATGTGTCCCTCAATGGCTCATACTCCTTACTAAATTTGACTTGGAGTTTATTCAACACAAGTTTATCAAAGGGAAAACAATCACTAAATAATTAAATGCTGCCCCTTTACCTGACAACCAACCTTCAAACCTTGAATTCCCTAATGAATCCATCACAATGTTCTCCACCGATGACATCTCCTATCAAATGATGATGTTCTTCAATGGGTCTAAATGTCATCATGGTGGGGGTGTGGGGGTAATTCTTATTCCTCTAGATGGTGAGCCTATGCCTTTGTCATTTAAACTAGATTTTGAATGTACTAACAATATGGCTAAATATGATGCTTTGATCTTAGGACTTCAAATAACTCTCTTCTTGAGTATCAAATCCATAACCATTTTCAATGATTCTCAACTAGTGGTTAACCAAGTTAATTATTCTTACTTATGCAAAAATGAGATTCTAAAGTAGTATAAATATCATGTAGATACACTCTTGGGATCATTTGACTCTTATCTCTTACAAACTATTCCTTGATCTATAAACAAGTTTGTTGACACAATGGCTTCACTTACTTCACACATACCCTCTTCATCCTATTCCTTAAAAATCTATGTCACTATGCATCACTTAACATTACCCTCCTATGTATTAACTAACATCCTCTTTATCATAAATGTAACATCTAACCCACATGACTTATGGTACAATCAACTCATAGATTATCTTTCCTTTTCTATTACCCCTCTTGATCTCTCCAATAATGGGAGATGTGCCTTCATAAAATGGGCTGCTCATTACACTATGTTAAGGGGAATTCTCTACAAGTGATGTTTTAATGGTATCCTTCTTAGATGTTTCACTAGTACTAAGACTCCTTTTGCTATTAATGAGGTCCATGACAAGATTTGTGGTGGACATTTCAATGGTCATGTAGTTGCCAAGCATATCTTTCAACTCAGCTATTATTGGCCAACACTTTATCAAGATTTTGGTGATTACGTTCGACATTATGTCAAGTGTCAACAATATGCTAACCTCCTTCACATTCCAAGTCATGCATTAAAAGTCACCAAAGACTTCTGACACTTCTCCCAATGGGGCTTATATTTAAGTGAGGAGATTAACCCTCATTCCTCCCTCCATCATCATTCTATCATTACTGCCATTGAATGCTTTACAAAGTGAGTTGAGGCCATTCCTCTTATCTCCACTAAGGCTAAAAAAATTGTTTATTTTATTAACCATCACATCATCTATCATTTTGGTGTCCCTCACAAAATTATAATAGATAATGGCAAATCTTTTAAAAAAAAGACTATCCAAAGTCTTTGTGATACATTCAAAATCAAATTAAGCTTCTCACCATCATACTATACACAATTGAATGGATAGGTAAAATCTTATAACAAAACATTGACCAAAATTATCATGAAATTAGTCAATAATATGGACAAGGATTGGCACACACACATTCTTTTTGCTTTATGGGCTTACTGCACTAGCATTCGAACCCCTATGGGTGCTACTCTTTCCTTGGTATATGGATAGAGGTTGTTTTGCCTTTTGAGGTTCAAATTCCTTCTCTTCACATTTCTATAAAAAACATACTTACTAATGATGACTTTCACCAAGAACATTTGGCTTAACTCGATTTGCTTGATGAGCACCATCTCATAACCCTCAACCACCTACAAATCTATCAAGAGCATATCAAATGTGCTTATAATAAAAACCTCAAAGAGTGAGATTTCAATATTAGCTATCTCATATTAAAAGAAAATCAACATGTGATGAGCATGGATAAAATCAAATGGGGTAAGTTTTCTCCTAATTAGCTTGGACCCTATATCATAACTCATAAGTATGGCTCAGGAACTTATCACTTGTCTTCTCTCTGATGAGTCACCTCAAGACCTAGTCCCCTCATCCTAACTACCCAAGACTTATTCTCACTTCAAAACTAAATTCCTAATCAACTACATCCTTTTTAACCTCCTATTTTTACCATTTTGTAATGGATGCCACACGTGGCATGAGGAGTAACATAAAACAAGCTAAAGATAGTAGTTTTACCTATCCTAAGACCATCGACATTGGTCAATCCATAACTGACATTGACGAGATCATTAACATTGATTATATAATCCAAACTCTAACCTGATGTTTAGGTCATTAAAAATCAAGAAAAATCCTTATTTACATCTAAGTTCTTGGCATTCAACTTTCAACATCCTAGCTTATTGTTATCTTGTGTAAGTCAATATAGATCAGGAACCAAGCTCTTGAGGACCAATAGTACCTATTTGTTTTCTCTATTTAGGGCATTGGTTTGGACTACCTGATAAGGGCCATCCATCTGACACTTATCATTTAGTCACCACTATAACTAAGTAAATCACTTATTCTATAGGTTTTTTAAGCAGTTACTTTACAATCACTTTATATCTACTATTCATTACTTTACGCATTCCTGACTGAACCCCTGTGAGGGAGTTATAAATCTTCCCTACTTAATTTCCCTTGACCCAACACACCAAACTTATGACCAGATCCATCCAAACCATCCTCTCTCTCTCTCTCACATAACTCTCCCCAACCTTTCAAACTTAACCAAAACCATTTCCTAGACCTGAAAAATCCTTATACAAGATCTTAGACAATTATTACCCCTATTAACCTCGATAACCTAATCGACATCAGTTACCTCACCCATTAACCTTGATAGTATAAATGATATTACTCACTTCCTTACCAACCTTGACAACATAATGAATGTCAACAATTATGGATTTCCTAACCCTTCTAAAACCCACCCAAATAATTTTCAAAATATAAACAAAACAGACCACCTGCACTCTATTACTTTCTACTACATTTAGGTTGTGAATAATGATAACATTATCTCTCTTTTACTCTCTCTTTGCTTCTATTTTGGTTGTTTATTACTCTTTTGTCTCTCAAAAGTGCGTTGTCATCTCTAAGGAAGTTTCTGATCCAAAACTCAAAAGTTTTGATTGACAGATATTTCAAGAACATGAAAATAAAATAGTAACAATGATTTCTCTAAGAAGAGATTTTTATTACTCAAGATTGCAATACAACCATATGTTTATCTCTGGGAAGAGATGTCTGATTTCCATTTCAGGTTAAATCTTCATTTATACACATTTTGAAGGTAGGAAGAGGATGTGGAATGTCACCAATCTTGAGGGAGATTAAGTGGTACAACTTCCATGATTTACAACAATATAGAATTTGAGGAATTACTATTTTTAAAAACTTACTATTTTTAGACTACACTATTAAAATTAAATTTTGAGGCACTTCCATTGGGTTTTCAAGGGCCAAAAACTACTGAGCAAAGCTTTGTACCATCTCACCACGTTCTCCTCATTCTTATCTTTCCAATGGTTCAAAAGGGAGTCAATTGGATATATGGTGCAAAAGTTATGGTTCTCAAAAGTTCCATCATCAATTGGGGTAGAACCATCATCCAAATTGTCCCCTGAATTGTTGCTCAGATTAGTTTCACACTTCCTAGAATAAGTGTGTAGCTTGGCTGCCCACTCATTTATCTACTAACAAAAATTTTGTGGTAGTGATTTCTTACTTGTAGGTAATCCTCCCAATCCAAAGAGGAGTGCTCACAATGTCTAGATACGGTGTGCAAACCAATCCAAGATTATTCTAATCACTTATCCCTATCATATTTCTCTCTTTTTTTAGACTTAAAATAGATAAATTTAAGCAAAACATTTATAATGTTATTAACTCCCTCATGGGGGTTTGGTTAGGAATGTGTAAAGTATTAACAATAGATCTAAAGTGATTGCAAAGTAACTACTTAAAAGACCTAAAGAATAAGTGATGTACTTAGCTACAATGGTGATTAAATGATAAGTGCCAGATGGATGGCCCCTATCAAGTAGTCCAAATTGATGCCCTAAATAGAGAAAATAAGTGGGTGCTACTTATCTTCAAGATCTTGGTTTTTGATCTAGATTGACTTATGCAAGATAACAATAAGCCAGAATGTTGAAAGTTGAATATCGAGAGCTTGGATGCAAATAAGGAGTTTTCTTGACTTTTGCTGACCTGAACATCAGGTTAGAGTTTGGCTTCTATAATCAATGTTGGTGATCTTATTGGTGTCAATTATGGGTTGACCAATGTCAATGGCCTTAGAATAGGTAAAACTACTATCTTTAGCCTATTATCTATTACTCCTCATGCCAAGTGTGGAACCTATTACAAAATGGTAAAAATAGGAGGTTGAGAAGGACATAGTTGGTAGGGAATTTAGTTTTGAAGTGATAATAAGTCTTAGGTAGTTAGGATGAGGGGACCAGGTCTTGAGGTGACTCATTAGGTGAGAATTAGTGTAAGGATGAGGTGGCCAGGTAAGGTGGAAAAATGGGTTTTTAATTTACTTAAGTATTTTAAATTAATTAAATGTGTGAGGGGCAAAAGCATGGGTTAGGGAGGCTAATTATTATTGCTAAAATTTGTCTATTTCAAGTCTAAAGAAAAATAGAGAATAATGATAGTGATAAGTGATTAGAATGAAATAAAACTAGTTTGTGCACCATATCTAGATGTTGTGAGCACTCCTCTTTGGCTAGGGAGGACTACCTACAAGTAAGAAAGCAATACCACAAAATGTTAGTAGATAAATGAGTGGGATTTCAAGCTACACACTTGTTCTAGGAAGTGTAAAACTTCCTTAGAGATGATAGTCCACTTTTTAAAGATAAAAGAGTAATAAACAACCAAAAGAGAGGCAAAGAGAGAGTAAAAGAGAGATATTTTTATCATTATTCATAACCTGGGAGTAGTAGAAAGTAATAGAGTGTTGGTGGTATGTTTTTTTTGTATTTTATAAGTTATTTGGGTAGGTTTTAGAAGGGTTAGGAAATTCATAGTTGTCGATGTTGATTATGTTGTTGAGGTCAATAAAGAAGTGACTGATATCAGTTATACTTCTGAGGTTGGTGGGTGAAGGTAACTGATTTTGGTTAGGCTACTGAGGTTGATAGGGTAAATAATTGCCTAAGATCTTGTAGAACACTTTTTTGGGTCTAGGAAATGGTTTTGGTCAGGTCTACAAGGTTGGGGAGAGTTTTGAGAGAGATAATATGGTTTGGATAGATCTGGTTAGAGGTTCAGTGTGTTGGGTCAAGGGGAAACAAGCAGGGAAGCTTTATAACTCCATCATAGGGGTTTGGTCAAGAATGTGTAAAGAAATGAACAATAGATATAAAATGATTGAAAAGTAACTACTTAAAATACCTATAGAATAAATGATGTACTTAACTATAGTGGTGACATTGTAGGGCTAGGTTGGGGCACTACAGGGCTAGGTTGGGGCACTATAAGGCTAGGTCAAGGTGTTACAAGGTCAGGTTACTATACTAATAGTAGATAGGGATAGTTTAAGAGTAACAGGTTAGGCTACTCCTCCTCCACCCTAGGGACCCATATAGGCTGGGCCTTTAGTCAGTATAATAGGACCAATGTAGACCATATCTTTGATGAGATATACTACTACCCTAGATGATATTGCCTATTACAAGAGGGCCATCAAAGAGTTCTCATAGATTCAGAGGTATTCTGAGTTTAGAGAGTAGGAGAGATATGTGTCATGTACCATGTCTTCTATCTCATGCAGACAAAGATGGATAGAGAGTGGTGATGACACTACTTCTTCACGACCACATGGAGAGCCTCAAGGACTCTGAGTGCCATAGTTTTCATTTATTATATATGTTATATGTACATCATCCTACGAGTCAAAGATGAAAGATGTATAGTTTGAGAGAGAGATGATATTATGATGATGTATTGATGGACATGTATTTTGAGCATATATATATATATATATATATATATATATATATATATATATATATATATATATGAGATATTTATTTATTATGATTTTGAGATGCATTTATTAAGATTATGATGATGTTGATGTCAATGTTTATTTAATGTTATGTTAATTTTGATGATAATGTTGATCATGTTAGTTGAGTTAGACTAGCATTTCCCATAAATGTGATGGTATATGTATAGTTGGTTTTTTATCTTCATCTTAGTATTTTTCCATATTCATGATGGTGTATGATTTAAAATGAATAAGTTGGTTATGTTATTTTATTTCAGCATTTTTCCATATTTGTGATGGTGTATGCATAAAATAAATCGAGTATGCTTGATAGTGTTGGTATGACATTTCGATCTCAGTAGAGAAATCGACATGTGATCTAGATGGGAAAATAAAGAGGCATAATGCTTGTGTACTAGCAAAAACCATAATCATAACATAAATAGACTTAGGAAAATGAGCCTCTTTCATGCCTTACATCATTAGACAATTTTTTTTTGTTAGATAAGTGTTGTGTTCACCTTATATTAAGTGAACTCAAAGTCTCTTGAAATAGTATGAGGAAAAAAAAGGTAAATGAGTGAAAGTGTTTGGGTAGCATAACCTTAAAAGTGGGGATGATATACCCCTATTTTGGGTGGCTCGAGATCTACTGTAGGTAAGTTCATGACTTAAAGCTTGTTTTTTTTTTGTAAGTTGATCAATGCGAGAAGCCTACAATGGGATTTTGTATGTGTTGAGGTCATATAAAGCTGATCAATACAAGAATATTTTAAATTGTATTCCTCTTTGAGAATAAATATTGGCCTAGCCATCCTTCAAGGGATTGGTCTAAGCATTTATGTTTGAGTTTAAATATTTGTCCTTTAGGGGATCAGTCTATTGATAGTAACAAAGAGAAGCTACGTAACTGTCCAAGGGAGTAGTCAACATTGAGAATCATGACCTGAGAGTTTATAACTTGTCACATATCCCATTTTTTTTTAAAAAAAAATTTCTTTTGCTTTTAGTTATGGACAATACTATAACGACTTAGGATTTGTCCACTTTGAGGGAAAAACCATAGCACTTTATAAGTTAAGTATGTAGGAGTAAGGGTGAAGAGGAAGGGAGATGAATGTAATAGGGATGCTCAAGGAATGAGATTAAGTTAAACACTAGGTGAAGTGAGGCTTGGTTCAAAAAATAATGATCATAAGTGTAAGGCATTTAAAGGCTCAGGTTTTGGCCTTCCTTCGAGAGAAGACAAGTGATAAGTTCCTGAGCCATACTTATGAGTTATGATATAGGGTCCAAGCCAATTAGGAGCAAACTTACCCCATTTTATTTTCTCCATGTTCATCACATGTTGATTTTATTTTAAGATGAGATTTCCAATATTGAAATCTCACTCTTTGAGGTTTTTTTTGTAAGCACGTTTGATACACTATTGATAGATTTGGAGGTGGTTGAGGGCTATGAGACGATGCTCATCAAGTAACTCGAGTTGAGCCAAAATTTCTTAGTAAAAGTCATCGTTAGTAAGTATGTATTTTAGATAAATGTGAAGAGAATTAATATGAACCTCAAGAGGCAAAATAGCCTCCATCCTATAGGGGTTCACATGCTAGTGCGGTAAGCCCATAAAGCAAAAAAAATGTGTGTGCCAATCCTTTCCCATATCGTTGACTACCTTCATGAGAATCATGGTCAATATTTTGTTATAATCTTCTACCTATCCATTCATGTATGAATAGTATGATGATGAGAAGCTTAATTTAGTTTTGAATGTATCACAAAGACTTTAGATAGTCTTGTTTCTAAAAGATTTGTTATTATCTATTATAATTTAATGAGGGACACCCAAATGATAGATGATGTGATCGTTAATAAAATCAACAATTTTATTAGTCTTAGTGGAGATGAGAGGAATGGCTTTGACCCACTTAGTGAAGTATTCAGTGGTAGTAATGATAGAATGATGATAGAGGGAGGAGTGAGGGTTAATCTCCCTGATTAAATCTAAGCCACATTAGGAGAAGGTCCAAAAGTATTTGATTACTTGGAAAATGAAGGAGGTTAGCATGTTTTTGAAACTTAACACGATATTGAATGTAATCACCACAATCTTGATGGAGTGTTTGCCAATAATAGCTGAGTTGAAGGATACTCTTGGCAACTACATGACCATTGAAGTGTCCACCATAAATCCTATCATGGACCTCCTTAATAGCAAAAGGAGTCTTAGTAATAGTGAGTCATCTAATAAGGAGACCATCAAAACCTCACTTATAGAGAATTCCCCCTAACATAGTGTAATGAGTGACCCATTTTATGAAGGCAAATCTCCCATTATTGGAGAGATTAGGAGGGGTAATAGAAAAGGAAAGATAATCTGTGAGTTGATTGTACCATAAGTCATGTGGGTTAGATGTTACATTTCTAATAAAGAGGATATTAGTTGATACATAAGAGGGTAATGTTAAGCAATGCATGACGACAAAGATTTTTTAGGAAGAGAATGAAAAGGGCATGTGTGAATCAAGTGAAGCCATTATGTTAGCAAACTTATTTATAGATCAAGGAATAGTTTGTACAAGATAAGAGTCAAATGATCCCAAGAGCATATCTACATAATGTTTATAATTCTATAGAATACCATTAACCTGGTTAACTACTAGCTTAGAATCATCAAAAATGGTTATGGATTTGATACCTAGGAAGAGAGTTGTTTGAAGTCCTAAGATCAAAGCTTCATATTGACCATATTGTTAGTACACTTAAAATCTAGTTTACATGACAAAGGCATAGGCTCACCATCTAGATGAATAAGAATGACCCCCACACCCCCACCATGATAACATTTAGACCCATCAAATAACATCATCATTTGATAGGAGATGTCATCAGTGAAGAGAATTATGATGGATTCATCAAGGAATTCAAGGTTTGAAGATTGGTTGTCAAGTAAAAGGGTGGTAGCTAACTAGTTAGTGATTATTTTCACTTTGATAAACTTTTGTTGAATAAACTCCAAGTCAAATTTAGTAAGGAGCATGAGCCACCAAATGACATGTTGGTTATGATATGGCTTGAAATGCATGTATTTGAGGGGATCAATATGGGTGACCACATAGGTTTTGTGATTTAGTCGATAATGGTAAAGCTTAGAGGTAGAAAAGACCAATGTGAGGAAAAGTTTTTTAGTATAGGTATATTGAGTCTCATAATCAATAAGTGTGTGGCTTATGTAGTAAACCACTTTTTCTTGATGTTGGTCATCTCGATGTACAATCATAGAACCAAGAGAATGGTTTCTTGTGGAGATGTATAGGTAGAAAGGTTAATTTTCCTTAGGTGGAATAAGAACTAGTGGGGAAAGGAGATATTGTTTGAGTATGTCAAAATCTTCCTGGCAATCTGTATTCCAATGGAAGGAAACATCTTTTTTGAGGAGATGGTGAAAGGGTTGGCAATGATCTGGCAACTAAGAGATGACGTGGCAGATTGACTAAAGTTTGCCTTGTAGGATACAAAGTTATTTGATATTAGTAGGTGGAGGCATCTATAGTATTGCTCTAACCTTAGTAGGGTCAACTTCAATACCATAGAGAGAAATGATAAAACCTAAGAGCTTACTGGAAAGAACACCAAAGACATATTTCTCTAGTTTAGTCAAACGTTATATTGGAGGAGATGAGAAAATATGGTTTTGAGAATCATTAAGTGATCTTGGCAAAGTTTAGACTTGCTGAGTAAGTTATCTTCATAATCTTCCATATTTTTGTGTATGAGATCATGGAAAATGTAAGTCATAACACATTGATAGGTGGCACCAGTGTTCTTTAGACCAAAACGCATTACCAGATAATAGAAAGTCCCCCATGGGGTAATGAAGGTTGTTTTGTGTTGATCCTTAGGAGTGACCAAGATTTGATTATATCCATAGAACCCATCCATAAGTGATAGTATCTCATGGCCAACTGTTAGATCAACAAGTTGGTTAATACTTGGCAATGGGAAGTCATATTTTGGACAAGTGAGGTTTAAGTCATGATAGTTAGTGCAAATACAGATTCCCCTAGTAGCTTTTGTGATAGGAAAATATTGAAAATCCATTGTGGGTAGTCAATGGGTTGGATAAATTTAATAGAAAGGAGGTATTGGAGCTCTTCTTTGACAAGGAGAACAATACAAGGATGCATCTTGTGAAGCTTCTACTTAATAGGTTTAGCATCTCAATTGGTGACAATGTTATGGGTAATGATAGAGGGGTCAATACTAGGCATGTCTTTATAAGACCAAGCAAAGGCTTTGTTATGGTTATTAAGAAATTTGGCATAATTAGCTTACTCAGAGAAATACAAATATTAGCCAATCATGAGGATGTGGGGGTTATCATGAGAGGGCAAATTGATGTCATTAGTTGATTCATTTAACATAGCTTATGTTTTAGATGGGAGTGATCATTGGATATAGGAATCATCTGCACCCATGTATGTGAGAATTGCATCATCATATTGACATTGGATAGTGTTAATAGTGGGAGATTCTTCATCAATTATTTTAGGATGAACAAGAGAAAGTGACCTCATTTCCTTACCTTGGAGATAGGTGAGAGACCTCAAATGAATGGCATTTATTGAAAAAAAAATTGGGAGGTATAGATACCTCTAATTTTATAGGTGATGGTGGAGAAGAAGGTGGATAAGGAGAGACTAGCTCTTCAATAATTGATACATGGGAAATTTTGGTAAGTTTACTTGGTTCATCATATCCCACTCCATGCCTCTTTTTAGCATTTTCAACAGTTTGGCTAGTTAGATATTCAATAGGTGTATGGACTCCCTACTCGTAACGACCCAAACCAAATCCTTTCTAGGCACACCTATAGAGATAGGTGTGAGAAAATCTAGGGTTACTCAGGAAGGAGAAGTCACAGGAAAATGGTTATGGTGAAGAGGATGGATTATTGATAGTAGGAGCCTGATCAATTCCCCCATATGTGAAATTAATTTAAAGGTTAGGGGGCCCATAAGGGATGACCATCCTAATGTGGGGATCATAATTTGGGTGCATATAAATCTTTACATACTCTTGTGTAGTATAGAACATGTAAAGTTTCAATAAATGATATTTTCTGAGTGACAAACATTGAAAATTTTCATCCATGGGATCCTTATTAAGAATTTGTGTAGTCGATATCAATGTAATCAAGGGGGTTGAGCTTGTCAAAGATTTAGAATTATCATGTAGGGAAGATGATGTCTTCAATGGAATGAGAACATAATTGGGACTATAAGTCATGTTGCATGTTTTAAATAGAGGTAGGTTAGTGGGTATAACATACAATTGCCCATCCTGCTCAAACTTAATAGAGTGGTGCAAAGTTGAGGGTACACATGCCATCACACATATCCAAGGTCATCTAAGTAGTATGTTATATTATAAATCTCCTTTTACAACATAAAAGAGCTCAAAAAAATAGAATGTTGAAGAGGAATTTGAGTGGGAAAGCATAAAAATTTCTGAGAAGAATGTTTTGGAGGAAGAAGAAGGGACGAAAACTGGGGATTTTAGTTCAAATCTGGAAGGGTATCAGGAAAATGAAGACAAAAGTGAGAAAGAAAATGAAGGGGATAAAACAGAGGACAATATAAAACAAAATAATTCCAATCATGAAGATAATCAGACTGTGGTGGGGGGAAGTGTTAAAGACACAAATATTTTACTGGATGATCTAGCTTTGACAAGAGAAAAGGAACATTTGGTTCTAGTTTCCAATCATGCTATGGAGATTAGAGAACAAGAAAAGGATGATCATGAACAGCATAAAGACCTTGCAGAGACAAAAGAGGAGAAAATGATGGAAAGGGAGGACCAAATTGAAAAGGATGAGTCCTTTCCACAAGAGAATGTAGATGACAGTTGTGACGCTTGGCAGAGGGACACTAAGCTCTCCTTCATGAATTTGGCCAAATTCAAAGCTGATGCAATTTTCCAAGTTGATTCATGGATGTATAACGAAATGATTGAGCTAAAGAAGAAAGAAGAAATAATGCAACATAACCAGGAAGCTGATAGGATCAATATCAATAATTTGGAGAAGCAAATGAGAGATATTCCAACTAAACTTAAGGATTATGAGAATAATCTGAGAAGGCTCATCAAGGAAAGTAGAATGAAAATGGAGGAGGTTACTTCTAGCATATGTGCAGCTGCAACTAACCTTGGAAAATGAGCTAATGAAGAAATAAAATCTTTGGAGGGGCCTAGTAAGAGAACCAGGCAGAGCTCGAGGAAGAAAGCCCTGTAAGAAGCTACTACATCAGCTACAATATCCATACAAGATACAACAATGGTTGGAAATGAGGCTGTGAAGATGATCCTAAAATTAGAAGACTAAGGTACTCTTTATTGCTATTGATTTTGGTTTGGTCCTTTTTTCTGGATGTTATAACTGGTTCTGAAAGTTGGATCTTAGTTTTAAAAAACTTATTTTGAGTTTCCAGGTCTCTGTAAAACCTATGATCTTTTATGGTATCGGTCTGTGGTTTTAGGTCCCTGTAAAACCTGATTTTGATACTATTTTATAGTAAGTTTTAGGAATGTTCTTCCTATTGGGCATTATTGCTTCATCTTTCTTTCTTTGTTAAAGGGTTTTGGGGTCCCTTCAAAACCTACTTTTACCTTAATCTAAAACATAAAAGAGCTCAAGAATTGTGCAAGGACCTACATGGATATGTAAGACAATAGTATCCACTGTAGTAGTTGTGGTATCATTAAAGGGGAAAAGTATCGCGTCAGTTTGAGACATGCAATTATCAAGAAGAGCTAGTTGTTTGTAGGCATGGGTGGAAATAATATTAATACTAGCTCCCCCATCGATCATGAGTTTGATCAATAAATGTGGTAATAAAAAGGGTAGAATCCTGATCTTTAGGGTGTTGAAGTGGAATTTTTAAATTACTAAAGGAAATCAAGGAGATATAATTAAGGGAGCTAACCAAAGCTACAAGAGGTTGGGGATCATCAAGTTTTACCTCAAACACTTGCAAGGCACTAATCAAAGCTTGACAGTGCTAGGATGAGTTTTGGATTAACTCATACAAAGACATTTTCATAGGCATTTGGTGAAGTTGTTTCACCATCAAACTTTGAATACCATCTAAATATGTTGGTTTTAGAACCCCTAAGATAGAAACCTTAGGATTTGAGGGAGTAGTGTCTTTGGTGAAAGGATGATCCCAAAGAGTAGTGACCGTTTCTTTACCTTCAACCTTCTGGTTTTATGACCGTGTGGCCACATTAACTATGTTGATCTAAAATATAGGTGAAGGAGGTGGCAAAGGGGGTACGACCACATCTTTGGGTTTGAATTTAGGTGGAATAGTAGGAGGCATTATGGATACCAGAGGTGAAATAATAGGAAGATTAATGGGAGTATCATCAAAGAGAGTATCGACATCAAAGTGTTGTTGAATGACTTTTGTGAGGGCTTTACAACTCTCAGTATTGTGTCTAGGTGAACGATGATATAGACACACTTGTGTATCATTAAACTAAGATGGCTTTGTTCTAAGAGGACTATAAGGCTTAATGAGAAGAAGATTTATTATGAAATATTACACTAATTAACATAGGAAAAAACTTTGAGAGCCTACGAGCGGGCTCAAATTTGTTATTCGAGTAGGAGTGGCCACCTTCTTTTTTTAGGAGTCATGGGGGTAATTTTGCATGATGCCTTGTTTGGTGGTGGTGGAGTTACATGTTTTACTGACACTTTCTTGGTATTAGTTATCATGGTGTCATATGTGAAAGGCCTACCAAGTGGAAAAGGTAGTAGTGGAGGTAACTTAACCTTTTGTGTTTCTTGGGTCGGTAATACTCTAACTAAAGTAGAGGGGTGTGGTCCCAAAATTGATGATAAAGTTGAGGGTTGAAGAGGGAAAGATCAGTGAAATCTAGGAAGCTTAACATTTTTTTGTAATTCAGGGCATGAAACTCCAACTTGTGGTTAAGGAGTTAAATCTAATTTCACCTATGAATGAATTAAATTAGAGATGGGGTATATGCATAAGGGTTTGATCTGCTTTAATGTGGTAGATATTTGTGAGGGTGAGGGTTCTGACATAGATGGATGAACTTTAGGTGCTTTTGGTGAAGAAGCTCTAACATTGTCAAAGACCATGGGGTAAAGGGTAGTGAGAGGATTGGAAGTAAAAGTTGACACTCATTGTGTTGGATAAGGATTTTTAAACCGGTCCTAAAATGTTGTGTGATCTATCTTCGTGGAGTCAAGAAATTCTAGACTTTTCACCAATCATGAGAAGGGTTTAGATGAAGTTGATGTAGGACTTACTATTGTGTCTTTAGAAGGTTGAGGTGTTTAGGAAAGAGGGAAATTATTTGTCTCTACTACTTTGGGCCAAAGATGATAAATCACCACAATGTCATCTTCTTTGATGGAGATGGGAGAAGAGAGATGGTCTTCCATGGGTGGAGGAGAGGTAGGTGAAGAGGGTTCCTCAAAGGGGTAAAGTATAAGTATTATTACTCCCTCAACATGTGGGTGAATAATAGGTGAAGTATGATCCTCCATAGGTAAAAGAAGGGGTAAGAGTGGTACAATCAGAGTTGGCAAAATAGGTCTCTCGTCTAATGTGGGAGTAGATAATACTGACTCTTCTAGGTGTAAAGGTGGAGTGGATGGGGTACTACTCTCTATCGATGGAGGAGAGGTAGGTGAAGAATGTTCCTCAAGAGGGTATAACATAGGAATGATGTTCCCTTCAACATGTGGTTGAGGGATGGGTAGCGTGTGGTTTTCAAATGGTAAGAGGATAGGTAATGTTCGTGTAAAGGGAAGTGGCAATATTGGCTCCTCTGGTGGTAAAAGAAGTGGTAAAGGAGGCTCTTCCTCACATGGGAGTGAAATGGGTGAAATAAGATCTTCTACCTAGGGAAGAAGAATGGGCAAAACAAATGCCATTAATTGTGGGGGAGGATTCAATAAAAGAGGTGTCTCCTGTTGAGGGGAAGGTTGAACTAGAGGTAAAGGAGAGACCATATTAACCATATGGATATTATGATCACCTGAGTTAGTTGTGGTCTGAATAATATTTTGATTGGGTGAATGGCTAGGAAAAGGGTGTTTGAACAAATCCATACTTTGATTAGGGGTTGCACTAGGATTATCCAAGATGAGATCACCTTTATCAAGCATGTCTTGAACAATGTTTTTGAATGTCTTACAATTATTAGAATTGTGGCCTTTAAGTCGATGGTAGCCATAAAACCTATCTTCATTTTACCAAGTTGGAATAGGATGAGAGGGGTAAAACTATATAGAATGTTTGATTTGAGGAAGGGTTATGAGACCTTGTTGCAATAGTTTCTCCAAAATAGATGTATATGACTCCCCAATGGGAGTGTATTGTTTTTATTCAAACTGTTGTTGGAATTGCTTGGTCAAATTTTGAGAAGTCAAGGAATTAGATTGGTTTGTGGTTGTGGAATAATCTAACTTAACAACCATTGTGTTGGTGGAGCCTTTATATTTTTTGGTTAGAAAGAGAAGTTTTAGAAGAGGAGTATTCATTTGATTTGGAATTAGGGTTTTTACTGCACAACTTGACTCTTCCTTCGTCTATAGCCTAAATCTCAAATTTATGTGCTATTGTAAAGGCCTCATCAAATATGGGGAAAGTTTGAACCCAAAGTGTGGATGAGATGTGCTTAGCACATGCCCTTGAGAAGAGCTCAATAAGCTCAAGTTGGGGTAAGGATAAGGAGAGTTGATTGATCAAGCCTCTCAAGTGAGCAAAAAAATCTATGATATACTCATCATCAAAATGTCTAATAGAATAAAGGTCTAAAATAGAAATATTTTTATAAATGTTAGTAGATAAATGGTCTAGGAATATTTGTGTGAGTTGGGTAAATGAGAAAAGGGACTTTTGAGTTATAGATCTATACCAATCCAAGGAAACACCTAAAAGAGACAAGAAAAGTACAAAGTAATAACACATCATCATGCTCTATTAAATAACAAACATGTCTAAATGCTTGTAAATGTTGTTGTGGGTCCTCTTCACTCTGGAAATGACTAAATTTAAGGAGTTCCCATTAGTTTAGATAAGGAAAAATAGGCACAAAAGGATGGTTGGGTTAATTGTATATCTAATCATAAGATAATACATTCTTTGAACCAAAAATGGATGTCTCTAGATTAGACATCTTGTCCATTAGCATCTTAATGAGGTTTAGAGGGGGATTAGTTTGGGGGATACCTCCTAAGTTATAAGGAACCTGATAAGAAGTAGAGGGAGTGTATGACATAGCTTGTTGAGGTTGTGTGTTAGGGAAACATAAGGATAATGAGTCATAGGTTGGGGGGCAAAAAGAAAAGGGGCTTGTCTCATTGGGTTAGAGACTATGTTTTGGTTGGATGTTGTTATTATAGGTTGGGTTATTGGCATGGTTAGACTAGATGAAGGGTGAGACATAACTTGGGTAATTATAGGTGTGAGAGTAGATGGAATAGGTACCACCAAATTATGGAATAGAGTAAGACTTGACTAAATTATTTGTGGTTATGAAAGTAGGGAAGTCATGCCAAGGTTTAGGTGGGATTGAGTAGTTGGTGATGCTAAACTTTAGACATTGTTTATGGTTGGGTTGCTTGTTGAAGCGGTGGTTTGAGTAACCACATTGAAAATAGTGGAGGTAGCTGAAACTAAATTTGTCTCCATTAGAGAGGTTGGTATACCATAGATTGGGTCACCCAAAGAATTATGGGTTCAGCTCATGGAAAGGTAATGTTGAAGGGCTTCCACATTGTGATCAAAAAATTTAGCAAAATATTGATCTCCTTTAGGCACAATGGAAATTTGGTTGGGGCTGGGAGTATGCTCTATATCTGAAGTATGCTCCATGACAGACTCAATAACAAGAGGGGAAGGTGCAAGTGGTTGTCAACTTATGTAATTAGCAAGAATTTTGGCTTGAGCTCATGTCAATACCATGCAAGAGGAAGTATAAATAGTCTTACTACTTTGTATTAGTGATAGAATACCAAAAAAGTAGGTTCGAGTGTAGGTAAGTGGGTTATTTCAGATTCTTGTTTTGAGCAAATCAAATTTACACAGTCACTGATGTTAGTCACTTGATCAATGTTGGTAGTAAAAGTTTGCTGACGTCAGTAGAATTAATTGATGTCGATAGCTAAAGTCCACTAATGTCGGTGTAGTTAACCAATGTTGGTCACTATGATATCTTGAGAGATGGAAAATCCAACATTTTAGTAACCCAATAGTAGAAACTAGGTAAAATAGTAGATGCAAGAGGTCTGTGTAAGAAGGAAGAACACTCAAAAAATCTAATATAATAGGTTATACAAACTGAGTATTAGAAATAGTGTTGATTTTGTGAATCAATAGAAAAATGTCCTTACCAACTCCAAAATACAAAAGGCAATAGAAAAGCAAAAAAATTACATACAACCACTATTTATTAACTCTTAGAGATTAATTTTAGTCTCATGTTGGCTTATGCCTTAATTAGATAGTGAAAAGAAAATCTAGTTCTCAAAGGTAATAGAAAGCAATTTAAAGCTAGTTTTAGGTGAGTTTTAGTGCTCAAGAAGAAATATATGTTAGACCAGGTATGTGGCTTGTTATAGGATCTTTCTCTCTACACTTCATGGACCTGAAGCCAAGCTAGGCTGATTATCCAAAATATACCTTCTACCGAAAGTTTATACTCTACTAGAGAACGGAGTGGGTTCTCCCCTTGGTGGTGAAATCCAAGTAAGATAGTTGAGTAGGGTAAGGTAATCTACCAGGTGATGAAATCCTAATGGACCTTGTCTCAGGTGAGTTTATATGTTTGTTTTTGTGAGTGTGATCTAGTTATGTAACATAGGTGCACTACAATTCATTCATAATGCTTGTAATTAACTAGGTGAGCCAATATATGCAACAAGCAAACAATGAAGTGCAGTGAGTTTTAAACCCAAATTTGAAATGTTTAGATTCAAATGAAAAAAAAGATGAAATAGGAGTACATAATGAAATTCATTATCCTAATATGCATGCAAGAAAGAGATAAAGGAGAGATTTTTTTTCAATCTTGTAAGAAAAATGATAATTGCCTTTAGAGGCAAAGAGAAAAGAAGAAATTTCAGTTTATTGCTTTTAAACAAAAAAAATATAATGTTGAATTTTTCATTTTCAAAGAGAAAAAAAGAGGAAAGTTTAGGAAATAAAATTTTCACTATAATGCACCTATATAAATTCTTAAAGCAAGAAATGAGCCTAAGGAAAACTCCAAGGTCCCATCGAGGTGCCAGAAATGTTTTACTAAAATTTATCTATTTCAAGTCTAAAGAAAAGTAGAGAAGAATGATAGGGATAAGTGATTAGAATGAACCTGGATTGGTTTGTGCATTGTATCTAGACATTGTGAGCACTCCTATTTGGCTGAGAAGGACTACCTGCAAGTAAGAAAGCATTACTACAAAATGTTTGTTAGTAGATAAATGAGTGGGCTGCCAAGCTATGTACTTGTTCCAAGAAGTGTTAAACTTCCTTAGAGATGACAGTCCACTTTTGAGAGATAAAAGAGTAATAAACAACCAAAAGAGAGGCAAAGAGGGAGCAAAAGAGAGATAATGTTACCATTATTCATAATCTAAGTGTAGCAAAAAGTAATAGAGTGCAGGTGGTATGTTTTGTTTGTATCTTTTAAGTTGTTTGGGTAGGTTTTGTAAGGGTTAGGAAATCCAAAGTTGTTGATGTTAGTTATGCTACCAAGGTCGGTAAGGAAGTGACCAATATCAATTATACTGTCGAGGTTGATGGGTGAAGGTAACCAATGTCAGTTAGACTACCGAGGTTGGTAGGGGCAATAATTACCTAAGAGATTATAGAAGGATTTTTTGGGTCTAAGAAATGGTTTTGGTTAGGTCTGAAAGGTTAGGGAGAGTTGTGTGGGAGAGAGAGTATGGTCTAGATGGATTTGGTTAGAGGTTCATTGTGTTGGGTCAAGGGGAAACAAGTAGGGAAGATATATAACTCCCTCATAGGGGTTCGTTCAAGAATGTGTAAAGCAATGAATAATAGATATAAAGTAATTACAAAGTAACTACTTAAAAGACCTATAGAATAAGTGATGTAATTAGCTATAGTGGTGACTAAATGATAAGTGCCAAATGGATGGCCCCTATCAGGTAGTCTGAATCGATGCCCTAAATAGAGAAAACAAGTGGGTACTATTATTCTTCAAAAGCTTGGTTCCTAATCTAGATTGACTTACATAAGATAACAGTAAGCTAGGATGTCAAAAGTTGAATGTTGAGAGCTTGGATGCAAATAAAGAGTTTTATTGATTTCTATTGACTTGAACATTAGGTTAGAGTTTGGCTTATATAACTGATGTTGGTGATCCCACCGACATCGATCATGGGTTGACTGACATCAGTGGCCTTAGAATAGGTAAAACTATTATCTTTAGCCTATTTTCTATTTATCCTCATGCCAAGTGTGGCTCCTATTATAAAATAGTAGAAATAGGAGGTTAAAAAGGATGTAGTTGGTTAGGAATTTAGTTTTGAAGTGAGAATAAGTCTTATGTAGTTAGGATGAGGGGACCAAGTCTTGAGGTGACTCATCAAGTGAAAATTAGTCTTAGGATGAGGTGGCCAGGTAAGGTGGAAAAAGGGGTTTTTAATTAACTTAATTAAGTATTTTAAATTAATTAAATGTATGAGGGGTAAAAGTATGGGTTAGGGAGGCTAATTATTATTATTATTAAAAATGGACTTAAGGGGGGTTTTGACATAGGGAGTTACACATGTGTGTGACATAATTTTGGTGTCTACATTTACCAAAAAAATGTTTTAGTATTATTCTCCTTAAAAATGAGCCACCATTCTCCAGCATCAATATCATCCTCTCCTAAAAATACTTGCAACTTCATGATCTACAAAAAAAACTAGGGTTCATGAAACCCCAAAATTTCAATAACTCATTAAAAACTAATCAAAATAGTCCCAAATTTTTATTGTAGCTTCATCTTACAATATTGTAACTTTATTAAACATTTTGTGAAAAAAATCCATAAATTTTGTTCTATAGAGTAAATATATTAAAAAAAATAAAATTACAATAACTCACTCCAAACATATTAAAAAAAAATTAAATTTTGTATATAGCTTTCCTGTATTATGATATAGCATTAATAAACATTTTACCAAAAAATTCCTTATATTTCGGAATGTATGATGAAATGAGTACAAACCCTAAAATATGAATAACTCCCTAAAAACTAATAAAAAATACTCAATTTTTGTATTGAGACTTCCTTGAAATATTATTTATATCTAGTTAAAAAATTATGCAAAAATTCACAACATATTGAAATATATTGATGATTCCAAAAAACTAGGATTTTACTCTACACAAATTGCCCAAATCGAAGCTCTGATACCACTTGTTATGATCTACACTTATAATATCCAAAAATAATGTAGAATATAATGTATATCAACACATAAAAAAAGATATGGGTGGACCAAGATGTCCAAATAATCAATAGATGCAGAAATAAATTACCCTTAAGGTAGGGCAACACCATACAATACTCCTTTAGGAAGGAATAACTCCACAATGTATCTTCGAGTTGAAAACCTCCAATATCATCTTACAATATAAAACTAAATTATTACTTGATACTTTTAAAATGATAATCATATCCTTTATATATACCTCTATCTAACTAACAATTGATGGGTAATCTCTTAATCCCAATGTAGGCCGACCATTACCCATTACACTAATTCTACAAGTTACTCCATTATCCTAATATATTAGATCCATATAACTAACTAAATGGGATGTGTGCCACATGTCATCATATACATAAACCCATATATATTAATATATCATATTTTTAGATACATAGCATACCGATTCCTGGCTATACCAAGTCAACATAAAATTAGAACTTTGCTTCTTGACACCATGGCATAAACTCTTAGGGTTTTTCTAAAAAAAACCTATCCATTCTGAGAGCTAAATAAATCAATTATGAGCTCATTCCTTCTCAATTAAACGTATAGACCATATATTCAAGATGCTCATGAAAAACCCATAATAGATCTACCATCTGTTTCTTTTACAAATGTCTATAGATGAGCTTTGTAAAAGCATGACAACTTTGTAAAACCTTTATGCATATTTTGTCTAAGTATGGAGACCATTTCATTTTTCCTGGAAGGCTAACTTTGCACCTACATAACTCTTGTTTTGCTTAGTCACATTACTTAAAAATTAGCTTAAATGATCCTCTCACATAAAGGATTCCATCCATATATCTAATTGCTCATGAAGCCTTAATATGTGTAAGATATGACATCATAAAAATGCCTTTTAAGATATTTCTTGCAACCAAAAAAATTGACAAATGTTGGAAAACACTATCAAAATGACTTGGATCCCTAATTTTCTCAATCATATCTTTTTTTGCACTATATAGTATGACCTGAGATTTAGTGTAAATAAACTAGACATAAAAATAAATAGACCCATCTAATCATTTTGTCCTAACACTTCCATGTGTGCAAGTGTTGACCTCATCAATATGCTTACTTGGCTCCATTTAGCCCTTTTTCAAATTTGGCTAAGTATAGAAACTTAGAGAATTTTGTCTTAGTATCCAACTTTACATCCCCATAACTTCAACTGTGCTTCATCACATGTCTTAAAATCTAGTGCATAATAAGTAGGGACTAATGTGATCACAACCATGTGACCAGTGCCTCCATACTTGATCACACATGGCAATGGTGATGTCAAAAAAATTCCTTCTCATCTTTTCTGTCATAGACCTAAAATGTCTAAATGTACAATATGAAGAACCATATGAATTCCATTCATGCACACAACCATTCCAATCATCTTTGACTTCTGATAGGATCATCATGATCACCATATTCATCTTTGAGCATTAATGACATGTTCATAATGTTCCTTTTGACATCAATGACAATCATATTTCCAATAATCTCCCCCTTTCTCATTGATGGCAAACTAAATGCTTAGATCTTCTATTATTCACTCCTTATATGGCATTGCTTGTATTAGCTTTTGATAAGTATGAACTAAAGTTGTTCATACCATACTTGTTCCCCCTTAGGCAATGGCACATTTGCCTAATACTCAACTTGGACACTTGTTCTGCTTCTTCGGTATTTGCACTTTTGTAGAGAACATTTTTCTCTTTCTCCTATAGAAAGCATTTCAACCTCTTTCTTCCCACTTTTACAAAGAGCATTTGCCCTTTTTCTCCCCCTTTGAAATCAATGACAAAGGGACTCTAGCTGACTGTTTATCTAAATATTTCTCCCCTTTTATCAGATAAAAGAGTTTATCCAAGAATCTATAACTTTTAACTCAATAATTTTCAAAAATATACATACTTGAGTTTACTTTTTATTTTCTTCCAGGGATTAATAAATATTCCATGATACTCCTCTTGGATTCATGCCCTATCACTAGTGATTTAGTGATGTGGTGTAGGAGCCACCACTCCCATCTTCTATCTTAGATATTAAAATTGTGCCTTGGGAAGAGGTTTGGTGAATATGTCTGCAAGTTAGTCCTTAGTTGTCACATACTCCATTGTGACCTCTTGATCTACAACCCTTTCTCTTAAGAAGTGATACTTGATTGATATGTGTTTGGTTCTTTAATGCATCAATAGATTCTTTGATATATTTATTACACTTAAATGATCACAAAGAATATAAATAGGTGATTTGTTATCAACATTGATGTCCTTGAGGTTTGTTTCATCCATAGGAATTGAGTGCGACATGCCACTGATGCTACATACTCTACTTCTATTATAAAAAGAGTAACTGACTCTTGTTTTTTGCTTAGCCATGAAACAATTACGTTTATAAGGAAGAATTCACCACCACTAGTACTTCTTATACCATCCACACTTCCTACCCACTCAGCATATATATATGATATCAAAGTGAAATATTCACTTGTAGGGTACCATAGTGCATAGTCATTTGTGCTCTTAATGTATAGCTTGAAATCTAGAAACCATGCACACTACTTGCACAATATCTAGTCTCAATGTATTTAGGTATAGCAAGCTTCCTATAGTTGATCTATACATAGTCTAATTTGCATTAAGTGAATCATCCTCTTTGCTCAACTTTCATCTAGTTATCATGGGAGTACTAACTAGTTTGTTATATTCCATTTCAAATTTCTTGAGCATCTCCTTTGCATACTTGGTTTGGGATATAAATATCCCTTCACCAATTTTTGTTATTTGTAGACCAAGGAAGAAAGAAATTTATCCTAACATAGACATCTCAAATTCACTTTGCATTTATCTAGAAAATTCATTACACATTTTATCATTGCTACCACCAAAGATGATGTCATCTACATAAACAACAACAATAAATATATGCTCACCTTCTCTTTTGAAGTACAAATTACTAACTGCACATCCTTTATTGAATCCTTATTGTTACAGGTACTAGTCCAATATTGAATACCATGATCTAGGTACCTATGTTAGACCATACAATGCTTTCTTCAGTCTGCATACATAATCTTCTTGTTCAGAAAACTGAAAACCTTCAGGTTCTTCTATGTAAACTTCCTCTTCTAGTTTCCCATTCAAGAAAGCAAACTTGACATCCATTTGATATACTTTGAACCTTTGATAAATAAATAATGCTAGAAACATTCTTATAGCTTCCAATCTAGAAACTAGAACAAATGTTTCCTCAAAGTCTATTCCTTCTACTTATGCATATCCCTTGCACACCAGTCTCACTTTATTTATTATAATAGTTCCATCCTCATTGAGCTTGTTTCTATAAACCCATTTTGTTCCTATCACATTCTTGTTTGAGGGTCTTAGAACTAATTCTCAGTTCTTCTTCTTTTCTATTTATCTCAGTTCTTCTTCCATGGATTTTAGCTAATTCTCATCCTTGTTGGCTTCAACATAGCTCTTAGGCTCAATTTTACACATTAAAGAAAAAATTAATTATTCCTTGTTCATTACAGCTCTTCTCCTTGTCTAAACTCCTTCATTATTATTTCTAATGATATGCTCTTTAGTATGATGCTTTTGAACAAATCTTGAAGGTGTTTTTTCACTCTTTTCCTCAGCATCTTCACTATCTGATTCTTCTTCAAAATCTGCCTCTTCATTACTAGTTTCCTTGTCAGGTTCAACATGTTTTATACCTTCTTCAACCTTGACATGTATGATATCCACCATATTTTGTAGCCTTATATTGTAACATAAATAGGATTTGCTTTGAGTGGAATAACTAAGAAATATTCCTTCATCACATCTTGATTTAAAACTTTATAGTTTGTCCTCATTTCTTTTTATGTAGCATTTGCTTCAAAACACTTTTAAGTACTTAACAATGGTAGGATTTATATACCATAGCTCATAGGGATTTTTGTCACTATTTACCCTTAGATGAACTCTATTCAAGATGTACACTAATATTTGGACTGCTTCTCTCCAATATCCATCAAGTAATTTTGCCTCCTTTAGCATTGTTTTGGCCATTTCCTTGACTATTATATTATTTATTTCAACAACTCCATTATAATATGGAGTCCTTGCTATAGAGTAATGCCTTTTGATCCCATGCTTCTCATAATACTCTATGAATTCATTTGAGGTGAATTCTCCACCTTTATTAGATCTTAAGAATTTAATTTTTCTTCTAATCTCATTTTCAACCATGGCTCTAAAGATCTTGAATCTCTCAAAGACATGAGATTAGTCCTTCAAGAAGGTTACCCATGTCATTCTTGAGTGGCCATCTATAAATAACTTGAATTAATTCTCTCCTATAGATCCTCTTGTCTTGGTAAGACCACAAAGATTAGTAAGAACTAATTGTAGAGGATTTTTATTTTCATACTCCTTTGAGATATGACCCTTATTTGTTTTCCTAAATGACATTCCTTGTAAGTAGTATTTTCAAGTTTGGTTATCTTGGGAATTTGTCTTACACACTTATTTGATCTCACTTTTACTAGATTATCAAAGTTGGCATGACCCATTCTCCTATGCCACAACCAACTTTCATCAATCTTTCCCATCAAGCAACTATTACCATTTACTTCAACAAGATTGTAGATATTGCTCTCAGTCATTTTTCCTTCTACAATTATTTTCCCAAATCTCTTTAGCTTGTAGCCTTCTACATCAAATGTGACCTTATATCATTATCAAACATTTGGCTGACACTTAGCAAATTATGATTTAATCCTTCAACATAAAGGACATCATGTGTAGGTAGTTTACCATCTACATTCAAGGTTCCTTTACCTTTGATCTTTACTATTGTGTTGTCTCCCAAGATGATAGATCCTTATATTTGCAATTTGGTGAACTTGCCCTTGTCACCAGTCATATGCTTTGAGGAACCACTATCTATCACCCACAAAAAAATTTCCTTGGCATGGAGTGTAGTCTGAGCAATCATGGATTGATTTTTCACTCTCCACACATCCTTGGGTTTCTTATTTAGTTTTTTTCAGAAACTTGTGAACTTTTGTTCACATTGGGAGGCACGTCTTTCTTTACATTGTGTACTTTTAATCTTACAAAGATAGTTCTATAATGTTTAGTTATGTGACCAAAGTTATTGTAATTATAGAACATTAAATTTGTATCTATCAAGGGTACAAATGGATTTTTTCTTACAAAATTGATTCTCTTTGTAGTTAAAACTCTATAATTACTAGCCTTATGACCAAAATGATTACAATTATACCAATAACCATAAAAAGATGAGAAATACCTATTCATATCATTTCTTGATGCATCATGAGGAATCCTTCTAAGTTGTAGCTTCTTAAATTTTCTCACCTTGGTGTATTCATCAGCATCAACTAATTTCTTCTTTTCTTCAAGCTTCTTTTTAGGTTCAAACTTATTCATATCCACATTGCTTGTGTTTGGCTTTATGTCCTTTCAAGCTTTCTCTTTATTTGCTCCTGATCCTTCTTTTGCTTTGAATTTTTCATATAGGTTAGTAGATCTACTAGTTGAGGAACTTTTTCCCTTCTCATAACCAAGACTTGATCTCTCTTTTGAGGGATTTTGAGACTTGATCAGTTCATCAAGAATGTTTGATCCTTCTATCAACTTCATACTTCTATTTAGTCTACCTTTGGCTTTCTCAAGTTCTTTTCTCAAAGCCACTATTTCTACCTCAAGCTTCACACATTCATCAAATTTAGATTATAGTTCCTTTTTTACAACATCTTTTATTCATTGCTTCTTCAACTTGTGTCTTTAGGCTAATTACTATCTAATTAGATTTCTCAAGATTTTGTCATTTTCTCAATTTCCTTTTGTCCAAGCTTCTTCTACCTTGAGTTCTCTTTTCTCATCTTATCAATCTCATCTATATCATAAATGATTTCACACTCAAGGTCCACTTCTCCTTCTTCTTCTTCATTTGAGTCTTCAACTTCATCTTAATCTAGATTTATAGAAGTTGATCCTACTATCATGAATAGGGATTCATTTCCCTTGGCCATAAAATCACATTCATGATCATCATTTGAACTATCACTATATTCTTTTGTGTATAGACCTTTCTTATTCTTGAATAATGTCTTCTTCTTGGGATAGTAAGGTTTTAACTTTTTGCTACTCTCGACTTGCTCTGAGCTATCATTTTTATTACGAGGGAATTTAGTAAAAAAATGTCTTACTTTACCATAGTTAAAGCATTTGAAGGGTAACTTACCTATGTACTTTCTAGATCCTCTCTTTAGTATTCCAACAAATTTAGCTTCTTCTTCATCAGTCTCTTTAGATTCAGATGTTGATGTTTATTCCTTTGCTTGCTTGGCTACTTTAAATGTAACTTTTTTCTTGAAGGTGTATGTCTCTCCCATTCTCATCTCATAAGTTGTGAAGGTCCCATGTAACTCATTAATAGTGAGTTTATCTAGATCTCTTACTTCCTTTATTATAGATATTTTAGAGTCATATCTTGATGGAAGAGATCTTAAAACCTTTTTGACAATGATTGACTCTTTCATTTCTTCTCCAAGGACCCTAATTGCATTGACTATTTCATCTACCATGAGGAGGTAGTCTGAAATCTTTTCTTCTTCATTCATATTAAGACTCTCAAACTTTTTTTTATAATTTTGTATCTTGGTTTGTTTTAGCTTTTCATCTCCTTCATAGATGCTCTTCAATTTGTTCCAGATCTCTTGAGAATTTTTACGTTGCATCACTTTGACAAACACTAAGTTTGATAGTCTGAAAATAATAGCATTCTTTGCCTTAGCATTGATCTCATATACCTTCTTTGAATCCTAATCAGTTGGAGTTATAACAGGGGTTGTATATCCATTTACCATATGCATCCATACATCAAACCCTAATGAAGATAGATAAGCTTTCATTCTTCTGCTCCAAAATGCATAGTTAGATCCATCAAAGAGAGGTGCCTTGTTTGATTAATATCCTTCTTTACTAGCCATTGTGTTCACTATTCTAAGATCTACCTAAGTTGATTAAGATTCTTTCAAAGTAACCCTAGGCTCTAATACCAATTATTGGAACACAATTAGATATTAAGGGGGGTGAATTAGTGTATCAATTAAAATTGATCTTTTAATCCTTTTAAAGCAAGTTCAAAAGCATATGAAAATTAAAATATAAATGCATAGATCACATACAAACACAAATGCACATGAACAAAATCTATATGTGGAAAACCCAAAGGGAAAAACCATGGTGAGAATAGCTGCTAAAATCTATTATTCTAATTCAGCCTCATAGTCAAAGCCTCACTAACAAACCTTACTGGTTAAAATGTTTAAGGACACCAATCCTAAGGAGACATAAATCCCCTAATTTAAGATCACCAACTCTAAGGAATAACCCACTCCCTAATTTAAGCACCCACTTAGCTTATCTGATGGCACCAACCTATTAGACCTCTATGGAGCCACAACTCTAGTTTACAAAATAGATTCATAGATGAATCAAGATCTCTATTCTCTCTATTAAAAATATAATCTATAACATGTTCATATTATGCACATTCTATTTGTGCCTTTCTTCCTCTCTTCTCTTCTCTGCTACCCACTATGGTCCTGTGTTTGGATATATCTTTATTTGACAGACTTTTTTGCCTTCACCAACCACTTTGCTATATATTCAATTTGGCTCAATTGCTAATGCAAATTATTCGGTATCACTTTTTAATTGTCCTAGATATCATATATATAAATAAATTATCTAGGGTTTTCTCCTTCTCTATGTTCACACTCGGACTACAAACACATCACATAATTTTGGACTCTAGTTCATTGTGACTTGAACTGTTAGTTCCCCATCTTAATCCTGTTGGTCCACCAGTTATCATTGCAATAGATTGCATGCATCACACTATAGATGAAAGTCTCTTTAGCATCTATTAGACTCAATTTTTGATGCACATGATCTTTAATGGAGATTTGATTGGTTAGATCGATCAATCTCATTATTTGTGTCAAGATATAGAGCTTATATGCAACTTTCTACATGTTCTTGTAACTAACTATTTATTTGGACATGACTTTAAATGTTTATCATTGATATTAAATTTGGCACCACTATCCAATGGTCCATATTTAAATATATTAACTTTAAAATGTGTCCATTTGATCTTTTTTTGACCAGTTCACATGCACCATTCAATCTCCAAAGATGCAAGAACTTTACCTTGACTTGGTCATTAAAATTCAAGAAATTTATATAATTTGAGTCTACTTGCTCCATTAGATCTATTTTTCATGATCATCCATGCACCGTCAAATCTTTTGACAAGCTCAATATTTATCTCTGGCAAGCTTACGCTTATTGTTCCTCTATCTGACAAACTCATGTGCTTGTGACACTTAGAATTAGCACATTCACATAGAGGGGCCTTTGACACTTTAAATTTACCATGCTCTATTGGATATCTAATGTATAATTAAGAACAAACTATTTGATCTACCAATTATCTTGTACTTTACCTTTGATAGGATTTTGCTCATTGGGTCTTTATTTGACAAGCTCTATGAATGTGACACTTGTCACTTTCACGTTCACTCGGATCACCTTTTGATAATTTGACTTTGATTCACTTTTTTGGATCATCTACATATAATGAAGCATGGTTCATTGATTAAACTTAGACATAATATAAATTCTAAGACTTAAGAAATATTGCATCCTTTGATCCAGTAATGACCAAGTCAAGGGGTCAATTTCATAATGACAAGATAGACTTAAGTTGTAACCTAAGTTATCATTTCTTGGCTATTCCAAGTCAATATTAAATTAGAACTTTACTTGTTGAGACCATGGCATAAAATCTTAGGGTTTTTTTGAGAAACCCTATCTATTTTGAGAGCTAAATAAATCAATTCTAGGCTCATTCCTTCTCAATTAAACCTGTGGACCATATATTCATGATGCTCATGAAAAACCCATAACAGATCTACCATCTGTTTTTTTTTAAATGTCTATATATGAGCTTTGTAAAAGCATGACAACTTTGTAAAACCTTTGTGCATATTTCGTCAAAGTATGGAGACCATTTCATTTTTCCTAGAAGGATAACTTTGCCCTTGCATAACTCTTGTTGTGCTTAGTCGCATGACCTATAAATTAACAAAAATGATCCTTTCACATATAATATTCCATCCATATTTCCAATTAATATTGAATCCTTCATATTTGTTATATATGACATCATAAAAATGCCTTCTAAGTTGTTTCTTGTAACTTGCAAATTTGACCAAGTGTTGGAAAACACTATCAAAATGACTTGGATCCCTACTTTGCTCAAGCATATCTTTTGTCATGGTACATTGTGTGACCTAATATTTAGCACAAATAAACCAATCATAAAAATAAATAGACCCATATGATTATTTTATCCTAAAACTTCCATGTGTGCAAGTGCTAACCTCGTCAATATTCTTACTTGGCTCTATCTAGCCCTTTTTCAAATTTGGTTAAGTATAGAAACTAGTGAAATCTATCTTAGTATACAACTTTGTATCCCCATAACTTTAAATCTACTTCATCGCATGTATTAAAATCTAGCACATAACAACTAAGGACAGATGTGATCATAACCATGTGACCAGATCTCTAATACTTATTCACATGTGGTAATGGTGATGTCAGAAAAATGCCTTCTCATCTTTTCTATCATAGACCCAAAATGTCTAGATGTATAATATGAAGAATCAAATTAATTCCATTCATGCACACAAGCATTCCAATTATCCTTGACCTTTGATAGGATCACCATATTCATCCTTGAGCATTAATTACATCTTATAATGTCCCTTTTGACATAAATGACAATCATATTTCCAATAGGTAGAGCTTAATTATGGTTGTATCCTACACCTGTAGTAGATTTATCTCTCTCCTTATAGGCTCTACCCCATAGATCTAGTAGATTTCCTTAATGCTTAGGATGGACTCGAACTTAGGCCCTAGCTAGAATACATGTCTCTCAAGTACCCATGTGGTCACCAATGCATTTACTAGATCCCTAAAGTACCATAGTGAAGGCACATATACTAGTCTCCATAGTCCTAAACTCTATAGGTGATCCTTATCCTTCATAGGTAGGGCATATACCTCCTTAGCCAACCATGATGGGACTCTCTCCTCGTTGGTCACCTCACATGGTCTCTCTCTCTGTACTGGTTTCTCCCTTGCATGTGAAGTCTCTCCCTCCTCTGATATGTTAATTCCTTCACGTGTCTAAATAAGAAAGTAATAGGTAAATGGATTAGTATACTAGTCATGAAATGAGTAAACATAAGTAAAAATCATCTATTTTTATCTACTTTACTTATTTCTCCTATCTCTTTCCTATTTTGGCCCCTTTCAAGACCTCTTGGACTCTTTCAAGCTCCCTAAGGCTTGTCCTGGGGCCTCACTACCCCAAGTAATGGATTTTTGGGCATACATGTGGCTTTATACTGGCCTAGGCCATGGCCCCCATGGCTTAGCAATGCCCCAGGTTGTATTTTTTCCTAGCAAGGTTGCGGCCTAGGACATGGCCCCCTAGGGAGCCCTAGGGTTCCCCATTTCTCCTCCTCTAGGGCATGGTTTGTAATATCATTTATCCCAAATTCTTTATCTCTCCAAAACCATAATTTTGAATTCTTATTTCACCTAGTTCATCCACTTAATCATTTATAATGATTCAAAATTCATTTAGGGCCTCCCAAACCCCAAAAATGAATAAAATTTATAAAAATGTTGATCAAAGGACTTACCCAAACCATCCTATATGTTTGTGGCATGCTCTCTCATCCTCATTTGCTTTGATTAGGCTTTGGTGGCTTGTAGGATCTCTTTTTTCTCTCTTAGAGTGAAAACAAGAGTGAAAATGTCTTACTTTTTACTCTTTTTTCCTTTAGGGCCTCAAGGTTGCGGCCTAGGACGTGGCCCCCTAGGGAGCCCTAGGGTTCCCCGTTTCTCCTCCTCTAGGGCATGGTTTGTAATATCATTTATCCCAAATTCTTTATCTTTCCAAAACCATAATTTTGAATTCTTATTTCACCTAGTTCATCCACTGAATCATTTATAATGATTCAAAATTCATTTAGGGCCTCCCAAACCCCAAAAATGAATAAAATTTATAAAAATGTTGATCAAAGGACTTACCCAAACCATCCTATATGTTTGTGGCATGCTCTCTCATCCTCATTTGCTTTGATTAGGCTTTGGTGGCTTGTAGGATCTCTTATCTCTCTCTTATAGTGAAAACAAGAGTGAAAATGTCTTACTTTTTACTCTTTTTTCCTCTTTTTGGCCCTTTTTCTTTCTTTTTGTGGGCCCTTTTTGAGTGTTTTTCCCTTTTTTATGTTCCAAACATTAAAACCTCTATCTTAGAGGTTTTAACACATTTTGAACACATTTATGGCCTTAATGTTGTGATTTGAGGCTTTCTTGTGATTTTTCTAGCCCCATTTTGGTCCTTATAACCCCTTTTGGGTCCCAATTGACCTCGTAGACCCATACCCCATCTCATGGGCACCCAGGGATAAAAGTTACTTATTGTAATTATTTTATTTAGTCATTTCTCTAATTTTCCATAGTTGATCCATTATAAATCCCTCTCTCTCTTTTCATCATGGTTGTAGGTCAAGTTGTTAGCTAGCTATGATGGTTTGGGACTTACTCTAGTCTTATCGACTAGTCTTCATCTTCTCTAAACTTCCCCCAACTTTCTATTTTTACCTCTTACCATGACTGGTGTTGGTCAACCATTATGGTTATGGCTTGGTTTTATTATTTTTTTCCCTCAATCAACTTTATTATACTACCTTGCTTTGAGATTTCCTTTCGATAATTGCTAGTCTTGAATCCTTAACCCCAATCATGGTGTACCTCTTAGTAATGATTCACATAGATGGTGGTAGTCAAAGTAACCCAAGACAGATAGCTATAGCTTAGGTTATCAATGATCTATGGGTCCATGAGCTTATTGTATCTAGTTTTTTCCTTACCAATGAAATGAATAATGCCATCAAGTATCACAAAATCATTGGCACCTTGATCAATACCCATGAGTTAAGCATGTGTTATGTGCAGTTATTATTTGACTCATTCTTAAATATGTCTCAACTCATCAGTATCTGAGCCATATTTAGCTTTGAGTTTCTCCCCCTCTTTGAGGTAGCGTGCGATTTTCTCTCCTTCTTTGAGGACATCCAGTTCACCCACATTCATTATAGGGAGAACACTAGGGCTGATGCCTTAGTGAATGTCATTATAGATAGTATGATTTGATTTTATATCACTTGTGTCCCTTATTTTTAGGAGTTGGATCTAGACCTAGAGTTAAATTTTAGATTATGCAACATTTTCACTCTCACCTATGAATTGCATCATCAACTTCTTCTACCACCATCCTTATCTAGTAAGTACAAGGAATGTTCTCTTTTATATTTTCAATTATTATTTTCATTGGATTTTGTGTGTTTTTTAGGGACTACAAAACACTCTTTTTTAATTTAAACATAAACTTCTTATACCTCAAGGGCATAGGTAATCATCCTTCCCAAAGCCCTACTCCTTCATATGATTACACATCAACTCACGTGTAGACTACCAACCTTGGTATCCCACTTGGATATTTTATCCATTCACTTGGACTTTTCCCACATCATATTCTCATCCCCTACACATCCTTAGTACATCTCAGTCTTTTCTTATGCCATACAAGCTCTCTAGGGACCCCCAAGGCCCTTTTAAAGGCTTGTTGACCACAATGGGTGGCCTCTAGGCCCAGGCCATGGCTTAGGGAGGAAACTTGTATCTTAGGCTACATGTTTTCTTCATAAAATCCATGGCCTAGTTAGAATACATGAAAAATTGCAATGTTTGGGCCCAAATGACTAGACACAACTAGTTTTGGGTTGTTTGGTGGATTATGGTTGAGATATATGCCTTTTACTCATCCATTTGAGCCTCTTCTCTTCATTCACTTCTGTATTATTGCTCTAATATTCCCACTTTATCATCACACTCAAATCTTGGTTACCTCCTTGAATCTCTCTTGGTTGTTTCTTGGCACAATAGCTTTCCTTGTGACAGGGGATGCCCTACTCTATTTCAACTATTCTTAGTGATTCACATTGATATCTGCAATGTTCTTAATGCTTTTTGGATGATCTTTCTCCCTCAAAAATCCATTTTACCTATCTCTTATTCTCCTTGCATTTTCTCTTCCAAATATTGGTAGCTTCTCCTTCACGTCTTCCACAACTTTTGGCTCTTGGTTTGGACTGAGCTCACATATACCTTGGTCCTCTTCCTCTCTTGCCTCCTAACTTGGATAATTGGTTGGTAAGTATGCACATCCCTCTTGAATTTGATATGAGGGCACTTTATTTTATAAAGTGAAATGCTTATTTATTTATTTTAGTATACATGCTAGGGTTTGATTCATTTTAGTGATTTAGCTTGTTTAGAGTTGTTTTAGAATAGTTTCTAAAGTTTATGCATTTGTATGTGGCTAAAATATATCTTAATTTCTTTAAATACTTGCAATTATATTTTATGCTTGCATTATAAATGTTTTCTCATTACATAATATAATTCTACATGCTCAAATCAAACTATACAAGTTTCACAAACACACTCTCTCTCTCTTGCTAAACTAGAAAATTGCATTGTTAGAAAATAATAGTGTTGAAAGTGAAAGATAGCCCAAACCTAGATTAGTCATGCCCTTGAACCCTTTCTTTAAAACATATCTATTTCATAAAATGTCTATAATTTGGCCTGAAAGTGCCTTTTCCTCTAATTTTACATATCATTTGTTAGCTCTCTTTACTTGGCATTGTTATTTTTGTAATTTGTATGCAGTCAGTTGCCTAGTCTTATCTACTTGCTTTACTATGGTTAGGTATACTAGAGATACATGCATCCTTTGGACACTTGATCATGTTATCCCTAACCTAGTTTACAAGTATATCTATAACTTGGTGCAATCTAATAAACCAAATAGCCACTATAAATCTATTGTAGCCCATAGAAGCCTTGAGCCTTCTAACCTCTTAGTGGTTTATTTTAGTACCATGTGTAACCCCTACCAAACACTAGTTATTTCATTTAGATTATTGGAGCTATAGAATAATGTAAGATGGCCCAGATGATTTTAGATATGTCATATATCCAAACACTATCTACATAGTCCAAATAGACCTCAAGCCAATGTAGTTCACCCAAAAGTGGGAGAGAATGGAATGAGGGATGAATAAAATAGATCAGAGTTCAATTATAATCATAGTGTATGTCAAAAGATGTGCATCTTGTATAGATTCAAGTGTGAGATAAGTCATAGGTACCTAGTTTCATTGGTGTTCTTGAGAGTTATTCATTAGAGTTGCATTTACATTGAGACTTAAAACCAAGCACATAGTGCTTGATATAGCCAAATGAAATTATGCATCATAAATATGAGCAAATTATAATGACATAGAATTTTAATTGTGTTGAGATGATTCAAATGTGAATATTTATAACTAAGGTTAATGATAAGAACTACCAATACTATAGTTACAACCATTTACATTTAAATAAAAATAAACAAACACCAAGAAAAAGAAAACATAAATGAACCTAACTCAAAATCAAGATATGAACAATCAAGACTTAAGTAGGAACAAGAATGTACAAAAAAAAAACAAGAATAACTTAATAACATGAGATCAAGATATGAATGATCAAGATCCATGTGGACCATCAAGATGTACTTGGAAAATGAAAGAAAAGAAACAAACAATAAGATAAAATAGTAACTCAAAACATCACACAAACACACAAAACACCACAAATAATAAAAAATTGTTAACAAATGTTTTTGGGATTTTCTAAGTATCTCAACTCAATTAAGGATTAAGAGACACAAAATGGTCCAACTCGTAAAATGATGAAGGTATTACAAAGAGTGATCATGAAATGGTGAGAGCATGCCAACTTTGAATTACTCAAAAAATGATGAGAGTGTATGAAAATGGGGGACTGAATTGACCTCAACATGAATCAAGCACAACCTATGTAATCCCATTAGGACCTCAAGTCACAGTAATTTTGCCCACACAAAAAGGTCGTGAAAAATTGACTAGGTCATAATAAATTTGCAAATAAAGGTAACCATCAAGGCAAATGATAATAGTAATGACTAGGTGATGTGACAATGCATGATAAAAAGGGCATTATACCTAATTTTCCCATAAGCAATTATAATTAGGCAATAATGTCATAATTTTTATTTTCCCAAAGGCAGTTTTAATCAGGGGTACCAAATATAATATTAATTTTCTCATAGGCAGTTATAATCATCAATGCTAGATAAGATGATAGATGAAAGATAACTTGTCAGATCAAATATCACACTACTTCCATAAACTATCATTCAACATGATAGTATAAAATTATTGAAACTAGATCGTAATCCCCTCATGGAAAGTGCGAGAAGAACCAAATGAACCAAGATAAAAATAGGGTAATTAGGATGGCTAAAAACAAGACTTCATTAATAGTAAATACATGGCATAATAAAAGGGTACATGGTATGGAAAAATGATAAGATGATACTTGGCTCATAAAATGGTGAGAGCATGGGGTTAGTTTGCTCATAAAATAACAAGAGCATTCAAACTTAACAATTTCTCACAAAATGGTGAGAGCATGGCTAAGGTGACTGAGATGACCTCAATAGAAATTGAGTGTTGCCTACATAGTCTTAAAGGACCTCAAGTCAATGTAGTTTAAATAGAGGAACAAATGGGACACAATGGTAAAATATGCCTAAAATGAAATGCTCTATAGGGTTTCTCCTAAGAGATAATGCAAGGAAAATGGAAGGGTAAATGGAAAATGAAAAATGGCTCTACTTTTCCTACTGATGTGGAGATGCATGTCTTAGTTAACATGTGAGATAATAGAAATGATCAGTTATAAAACTTGTTACCCAACACCTCATCTAAATAGTTTCTCTTCTTAATGTGGAGATACACATCCTATTCAACATATGATACAACTATAATAATCAATCATAAAGTTGTTATCCAACACCCTTTCAAATTACTTGCTCTGTCAATAACCTACTACAGATTATGATTTCAATGATGTTGATGTGATCCTTGTTGATCATTGATTCTGGTTCTTTCAAACTTTGAGACAAGGTATCCTTATAGCATCTAAAAAATAAAGTATAGCCAGGGATGGTAAATAATGTTAGGCACATGGTATATGATATAAGTGGGTAATGAATATGTGGATGATAATGGACTATATAATGATTGGTAAATAAATGATTATTGGGGTTTTATGGCATACACAATGTTGTTGATTTTGGATTTGACATAACTTTGGTTGTGGTGGGGCTGAAGACCTCTAAAGATGCTCTTGATAGGACCACCATATTTTTATATTGTTTGATCATGAGAGCATCTACCATATGATTTTACTATAGATTATAATTTGTATTGATGTGATCTTGAATAATATCTTCATCATGTAGTGAAGAACTTTTGTGCTCAGCTATTGGTGCCTCTACAGGGTTTTTACCAATGAATTTGTTTTGATTATCCCATAGTGCCTCCAAGAAGGTTTCAAAAAGATATGTTAACATTTTACTTTGATTTCCTTATATCACCTTCAAAAAGGTTTCACTAAAAGATCATGAGTTTGAACATTGATTATCCCCTAGTGCCTGTATAAAGGTTTCACTAATAGATTGTTCTTCTTTTGTATGAATGTAGTCTTGGTCCCCCTGATATGTCACCATGGATGCGGTTCAATAAAGTGTGATTCTATTATTCCTAATCGACATTTATGAGAGGTGGAATGTAAATATAGTGGCTATGTTGGGTAGGGATAATGGAATGATGAAAGGTAGCATAATCCTCATAGAAGATACTAGGAGACCTATGTCGATGCTAAAGTAATCATCCTCAAAAACCATAGAAGGATCACAAAGATATTCAAATTGATCTATAAGGAAATTTTAAATAATGTTATCACAACCAAGATTATATTCTATTTTTGAACTTGAGTATGAGTCAAAGGACTCTAAATCCAATGTTGAGACTAATAGTGAATTTGCTTCTAATGCTAAAGCTAATGTTGGTTCAAAAAGGGAACTTCACTCTAATGTTTATTCTTCATCTAACATGGATGTTTACATAATGATGTTTTATTTAATGCTTGGTATTACATAAGTAATGAGCTTGATAAAAATTGATTCATCTAAGAAGGGTTCAACATAGATTGGCTCATCTAGGCGAAGCCCCTCAAAGAGAGGGATGACTCAATAAAAATGTGTCTATCAAAAGGAGACTCCTTATTGAGTGGAAAAATATCAAGAGACAACTCTACAAAGATAGGTTTTTCAAGGAGATGAATCTCATTAAAAATAGGTAAAATATGAATAGGTGATTCATCATAGGTTGACTCATCACAAATGGGTGTTTCAATAATAACATCATGATCTTGGTTTATGATTGGTCATAAAATATCAACACATTTTGGTCGTCACAAAATGACTCTTTAAGAGGTAATGGTTCTTGTTGAGGCTCAAATATTTCCATAGAAATTATAAAATGAGAAACAATTAGTTCAGGGTGAGCAATGGTTTGTGTTTCAATAATAGGCTCTCCAAAAATTAGACTATTGAAGAAGGGATCAACAAAGACTGGTTTTTCAAATGGATGTTCTTCAATAATAGGTTTAATAAATACCAGTGATGGGCCAAGAACAGAAATGACAAGATGTTGTGTAGTTTGGTAGCTCATGCAAACCAAAGGAGGAAGTCCTAAAATGGTAACCTTCACACACTATAGAGCTTGATGGCTCATGTAAGCTAAAGATTGATATCCTATAATGGTAACCTTCACATGTTGTGTATCTTGATGGATCATGTAAGCTGAAGGAAGATAGCCTAAAATGGTAACCTTCACATGCTGCAGAGCTTGATGTTTTGTGCAAACTGAAGGGGGATAACCTAAAATGGTAACCTTTGAGCATGGTGTGTAAATTGAAGGAGGGTATCCTAAAATTGTAACCTTAAAGTGTAGTGTGCAAACCAAAGGGAAAGAATGAGGATGATGTATAAAAATTGACATGGATTGGAATGGTGTTCAAAAAATAGGCCCAAATAGGGCAACATCCTCAAACAAGCTAGCGTGCTCATGTCCACCATAAAAATGCTCTTCTTCATAATGAGGGCCACAAGATACCCTACTATGAGTGTACCTTGGAGTCATGTCTAGAAAAATTGTTCTCTACATTTGAAAAGATTTGGGAAAATGTTTTTAAAATGTTTTAAAAAGGTGTGTTTTGATCTTCTATAAAAAAATGACAAGGTAATAAAGATACTATAATTAAATTGGAGGTGATGTAGTACCACAAATTATAAGAATGTTTGTTCATAAAATTACTCAACCTTGGGTAGGGTTAAACTCGTATAAATTGGAATAGGGTATGATAACTCAAAGACCTAATTATAAACTAGTACACCAAATGTAGGTTGAGAGATACATCAATACCATAAAATCTAGTTCAAATTTAACAAGTTGCTACTAGGAAGTTAAAAGAAAGCCCTTCAGATTAGGAAGGTGACAATCCAAATTAAGAAACTCAAGATGTGAAAACATGTAATAATTACTAAGTATAAAATTAAGATCAAATAGGTAGCACAACACCGCTACATGGTAATAAAAGGTAGAATAAAATTTGTTCCTATAACTTAAAGTGTGAGCGATACACTAGATGACCTAAATTCACAACGATCAAATGATGATGATGAGTCTATAAATGACGTTCAAACCAAATGGGAAATTGAACTCAAGTTAACTCAAGTCAATTGTAAATGGTAAAACCAATTAACACATTAACTTACAACTTAGAAAGGTGAAATTCCAAATTTGAATTATCAATGAAAGAATTAAATATTTTGGAAAGTCATTTAGACTTAAATGGTCAGCATAACTACATTATTTAGACAAAACAAGCACAATTGTTTAAGATGAGGATTTGAACAAGGAAAAGATGATTTGGATTTTATTCAAGAAATGATGGACAACAAATGTGTTTAGTTATGATGTGTTGTTTACAAACAAGTTTTAGAATCAAATCAATGACCAAGTAAGCAAAGAAAAAGACTAATATGGAATTAAGTAAATTGTCCTAAGCCCTAAACTAACAAGGTTGCTTCATATTATTGAAATCTATCTATATATGTGCTCTTGGGAGGATTTTAATTATTAATCAAAAATAAAAGAACATGAGTTGGTATGGTATTTTACACCCCCTTCTCCCAAGATATTTTATGGTGGCATGGACTTTTGGGTTACTCACCTTGCATCAAAAATACTCTGTGGCAAGTGGGTTTGTCTAAAACATAAAATGTACAACCATCTAGATGGTCTTAAGCATGGCTGATGATAGATATGCAACACATCAATTAGATCAATGTCAATTGGCTTATTTTGAAAAGGTCTTGTCCTTTTCACAACCACTACATCCATAAATTTCTCAGTGTAGTACAATGTCCTAATTGATCATATGTTATGAGTTAGATTGCCACTAACAGAGTTTACTTAACCACTCAAACAAACGTCCCAATGGGTAACCCTCAATTTTTATACCCCCCATGGAGAGGGGTTGAAGATAATGTTGGGAGATGAAACCTTGGGTCAAAACATCCTTAAAGAACTTGTGAAGAGGCTATGAACTCCCCTCCACAAGCCAAATTGCATAAAAATAAATGATCTAAGTGAAAAGGATTTAGAGGTTATTTTTAGATCACCCAAACCATATGGGTTTTGGGGAGAGCCTAGACAACTTCCTTTTCATGCCTTGGGGAAAGACACAATTGTAATAAAAAGGCACTCTTGGTCACTCGAGTTCCCTAAAGGGGATGGGGGGAGAGCATATGCACACTCTTCATTTTTATCAAAGAACACACAAGCAATAGATAATTTTGCATAAAATAACACTTCAAAAAATTTGAAATTTGAGTGAATGTTCATTTTAAACACCAAACTGAAAGGTTTAATGAATTTCTTATCCCCTTGGCCTTAGTTTACAAGAAATTTGAAAAGCATTCATAAAATGATCAAATAATCCATCTAAGTTCCTTTTAAACACCAAAGAGAAGGTTCAAGACTTAAATCATGCTTCAAATTTTGATCACTTTTCCATGTGGATCCTATAAGGTTAGAGAGTTTCCCTCTGCTTAAAATCACAAATTATAATGAAACAAGCAAGTTTAGAATTATTACTCTCAGATTCTCTATTTTTAACACACATAGACTGACATTAGTCAGCAGTGACTGATGTTGTTTGCAGCAAGACCGATGTTGATCATAAACTTAACTAATGTCAGTCAAAAATGATTGATAATGATCACCTCTGAACCCTTAGTCAAAAAACATTTTGATAAAAAACTTTATTAGCCTAAGCTAGGATAAAATATCCAAAAGAAACTTCTGGATCAGGCAAAAAGATGTTCAGACAAAGACTTATAAACCCAAATAACAAATTATAACTTGAGAAAATCTCTAATAACATAATTTTTTTGACATATTTTTTCATACAACCTAACTAATGTTAGTTAGCCTTTATCCCTGCCAGTTACATAGAACTGATGTCAATCATTGTGTGACTTGTGTATCAACAAAAAATGTCAAAAACATGAGAAAATGAAGTTAAAAATTGATTACTAATGATTTTTAAAGACTTTTTAGCTTTTCTAGAAATGCCAAAGTGTCTCCCTTTTTTGAATGAACTGTGTAGTCCCATCAGGTGTGGCAAGATGTAGAGATGGATTAAAAAGATAGTTAGATCAAGCATTAGTCATGAAAACTAAGAAAATGCACAAATAACTAATAATCTAGGCCAACCTATTCAACGGGGTGTGCAAATGACAATTAAGATCAAATGAAAGAAAGCAAACACAAGTTACCTTCTTAAGATTTTCTCATCACACAAATACAGCTCAAAACATGATTTTCTTCTTGATTTGGTGCTCAAGTCTTCAATAATGGTGTAACTTCAAGCTCCTCCACCATCTCAAGAACACCAACTAAACTAGGTTCATGATATGAAATCAATGTTATGCTTATTAATGAAGCTATCCTATTGCAAATAAAGCATTATCAAACTACACTAAAATGGCTTGTAGAGAGAATACTGCATTATAAGTTTAGACAAATGAAGCTTGATCAAAGTGGTCTTGACCCTCCTATTTATAGATTTTTCAAATTGATCGAGATCAACCATGACCATCCATCTTGAGATCAAGATGTGTAGCCACAAATTAATCCAATTATGTAAATAATATCCATAAATTCTCTCATAAATATTTGGGAGGAAGGGACATTAAAGAGGCATGGGAAGACATAATCTTGATATTTATTGCATTTATGACTTATGGATGCCACCCTATTGATCATGTTATTTGATGATACAGTTAATAGGAATCAATTTGTAATAAATAAATATTCAATAAATTCCATGGAATTCCTACTTAAGATCATAATTTGATTTAATTTTCCTAAGTAAGATTAATCAAAATTTAAGCAATTCTTTGGAAATTTGTTGCACTTCATTAATCAAACTACTTAGAAAGTCATATTACTAGGTCATAATTTGACTAGAGAGGAATTAGAAGGCGATTTTAGTTGCATACAAACCATCATCCCATTTAGGATGTTGTCGATACAAAATAACACATGCATGTGTCATGTGCTTCTGAATTAGAATTAAAAAGTGATCTAGGGAACCAAAATGCATTTTCATCATTTTGACTCGAAATGATTTAATCAAATTCAATAATCACATAAAATGCATTGCCCCATTTAGGGATACATTAGCCTAAATCAGCACTTGTATATGACTAGTTCGAACCATTTAGTGCATTTTTAGTGATTTTGGCCTAAATGTGTGTTTTAAAAAATTTCAAGTAAGATTTGATAATTTCAACACAATGGTGTTAAGAATTGGATGTCTACATAGCTTAGTTTTGAAATTTATTAAATGAGCTTAAATAGGTGTTTTATTGGTATTTTCTAAATGTGTGTTTGATAATGATGAATGATCTTTGTTTTGTATTTATATCACACCTTTCTAAAGTATCTCATAGAAGGTTAGATAATAAAAATAGGTCAACCCATGCATTTCAAAATATTTACAATTTGGATGAATTTTGAGGCATGGACACTTGATAAGGAAACTAGACACTAGCATTAATACAAGTGTTCTTGTGTAAATGCAAGTGTCTAGTAAGATAGAAAATTATTGAAGGTTTATAACTAACAATGAAAGATATATATCATATTTTAAGCTTTCTATAGTGTACAAGTGAGCTAGTTCATCAAATTCATAGGTTCAAACTATAAGATAAGTAGTTAAGTATAGTGAGATTGTGAATGTGAGCCTTTTAGTAGTTGGAAGGTCTATGACTAAAGGCTAGAACCCTGATTGGTATTTGTCAAGTGTGTAAGACTGAGATGATATATACACTCAAAATTTAGTATCTATAAGATCATCTTGACTAGAAAATTCTATGAGATTATCCAAATTGACATTTATAATAGAAAGTTCATAATTTTATGCAATCCAAATAATGTGCTCAAATCAAATTGAATCACATGTCTATAAAAATATTAAAAAATCATCCTCTTCCTATTTATTCTATCCATCTTATCTTCACCTACAACTATAATGTGCTCAAATATAAAGGGAAGATTAATTTATGGCCAACAAGATGATTTATCTAAGTATCCCTAACCCTACCCTATTTATTTTTTGCATGGTCTAATAATGATTATTTTATGTTATAGCACATGATAATAATCATCTACTTTGTTGTTGTTTTTTTAGTTATTATTATGACCATTTCCTTTACCTTAATCCTTGGCCTAGTTATCATATCTCTTTCTTTACTATCCAATAACATGTTGGTTATAGTAAGGTCTTCGACCATTCTCTCTAAATATAAATATTATGTGTATGTTCCCATTTTCTATACCTATCCCAACCTTTACTCAACATTTAGTTAATTCTTTTATTGAGAAAACCTCTTTCTTATATTACTATATTGATTTATGGACCAAAAAACCTATGCATTAGATCTAGAATGGTCTTCTATCATCTAGTTTATAAAAACCCTATTTTAAGTTTAATAATAATTTAAAAAAACTTATGGTTGCACATCTTAGAGGTGACTTGGGCTTCACACCCTTATTAATATGCATGTTCTCATTAAATATTAGACACATTTGTTTTCAAGATCATGTTGATGGATTTGGAAACCATTAATCCTTGGCTTATTTAAAAGGGTTATAAATTTTGGCTAATAATTTTAGTCAACACTCACTTGTTATGGAGGTATCCACTCATCAACTTTTTAATTCCCAAAATTGCACTGAAGTAATTGGGCCCTTGTCAAGTATAAAATCCTAATTCCAATGCGAGTCAAGTGAAAATGCCTAAGTCCTTAGCCCAATTTCTATCTTCAAATGTTCACTCCAAGGTCAAGTTCATCTTAAAATTGGCTTATTCTTAATTCAGTCTTTAATTAATGTGTATAAAGCCTTAGGGTTCTCAGGTTTTTTGTGGGGACATTTTGCCTGACGAAAATAAGTCTTTGGTCTTTTTATTCGTGTAAAATTTTTGAAGATTTATTTCTATTCGTAAAATCATCCGCGACAAAAATTCTGAAGGAATTATGAAGTTTTGGAAAAGGTGCAAAGTCTTATGTTGTTTCAGCCAAAATGTTTATACAAAAAATTTGAAGAAAATACGTCAAAAATTTTATCCACGGTAAAAATTTTGAAGGTTTATTTCCTTCAGTCATTTTATCATGGAAAAAATGTCTAAAATAATTGCATTATGATAGGAAGATTTAAAGTCCTTATTTGTTTCAAAAAATTTGTTCATAGCAAAAATTCTAAAGGGCACTTGCCCTCTAAGCATTTTGCCTACACAAAAACCCTGCTAAAAGTCCTTTCCTTCTTTAAAAATGTCAAGTCCAAATTCCTTTGGCAAAAGTGCAAAGGTCTGATTGCTTCAACAAAAGAGATTAAGTCTAATTTATTTGGGGAAATTGTTTCAGACAAAATGTCTGAAATGACTATCCCAATGAAGACAAAATGCCAAAGACTCAATTTTTACAAGAAAAGTGCAAGGGTTAATTTCTTTGGGGAAATTGTTTCAGAAAAAATGTCTAAAATAATTATTTTGATAAACAAAGGACCTGGGAGCCGAAGTGTCAAGAGTAAAAAATCCCATAATAATTCTTGTGGCACAAAAAGCCCACACTAATTTTGCTAAAGATAGGAATGCCAAAGACAAAAGGCCCAATGACTAAAGTTTAGAATAAAAGGCCCATAGTAGGAATGTTGAAGACAAAGTCCTTAGAGAAATTTTCTTGAATTTTAGGTATGATAGTCTTACAAATGTTTTTTAATAGGCATGCAAATATCAATCTTAAGGCATGACAACTAGTCATTAAGATTCAAATGTTTCAAGATGATTGCATGAGAATCAAATTTAGCCCTGTGAAGTAGTCATTTGTTTTCAAATAGAGGCATGAGGTGCTGCCACATAGTGTGATGGCACTTAAAGCAATAGAGACTACTTGCAAGGTACGTAGGAAGCTTACAGGGCTGCCAAGTGGCACATCCTTGAGGCTAAGTATAGGTAGTGTCCAATGATGCTCCATCTCATGGATTGCAATCTGACGATGCATTTTTTATCAAATGAAAAGATTCAATGGCATGAAGGCAAATTTGAAAGGTCAATACATGGTCACAGGATAAAGATTGATCACATTCTCAGAGATCAATAATACATGTTTAAGTATACAAAATCTGATTTACAGTGCATATTAAGTCAATACTTTTCAACAAAGCCCAGAATGAATGTAGGACCACCACTTATAAATAGCATATTATCCTAATAGGACTGATGAAGCAAGATGTAGAGAGCCTATGGAAATACCAAGTGGCACCATTTTGGTACAAGACCTATAAATATCCAATATTGCTCCACCCTTCAGATCATGATCCGATAGAGTGTATTTTCTCACCCCAGTTAGATCTAATGGTGTGTGGTTGAGATAGACTTTTCAAAGGGATCAAATTACATAAAGAAGCGATGCACATTCAAATGAAGCTAGTTATGTAGCCTAGTCACTATCTAAGCCCCATGAGTGCCTAGTTGGATCTAATATGGTGTGTCATATGTCAATATCTGGTGAGCTTTGGTTTAAGATATAAAATTGATGGTTCCCTTCATGAACCAACATAAATTTACAGCATAGATAAGGGTCTATGGGCCATTCTAAATCATATTTTCTAAATGATTGTATATCTTTTCTATTTTTATCATAGTTGGAGCTTTCCAATTATAATCATCACAAGGTAATGGAATTTCCTTGGTGTGCACAAAAGGGATGATTTCTATCCAGAAGCTTCCATGATTTGAAAATTGGTTAGCAAGAAATAATCTCCAAATGGTTACACATAAGGAAAAATTATTTTTGGCTCCTCAAACGATGTCCTCTTTCCATATCATGCAAAAGGGAATCTTCAATCAAAAGATCAAAGGCTTGTTTCAAATCATCATCATTCCTTGCAAAGGCAGTTGCAAAAATGATTCTTTTCTTACAAATGGATGAGGATCTCGGGCATGGCAAAGGGCATATTCTAGCTAGAGGTATCTTGGTGGAATTGAAGGCTTATTCTACAATTTTAAAAATTGTGACCCATAGTCCTAGATTTAAAATGTATAAATAGAAGGCTTGTATTCTATTCATTGGGTTGATTGGCCATTGTGTTAGTCATTATGGGGTTCATTATTTTTGGTATATGTAATTATAATTATAGGCTCTTCCACATTTTGGGATCAAATTTGTGTGTATTTTATCTCACTTGATAAGGTGGTTGTAATTTTACAACCATTAGTAAGCTCTAAGAGCATCTCTATATGTTTCCCATGTCTAACATGGAGTGAATCCACCATGCTTGTCCCCATGGTAGCATTTTGAAATTCTGATGTGTGCAATATTGCTTTTCAAGTTAATGAAAATGTTTGTGGTTCTTTGTTGTTTTCTATAGATGAAGTGCAATGACATGTTTTTCAAGAATTGTTGATTGGACACTTGAGTTTGTGCTCACTATTCATTGTCATTTTGAGCATACATTTAGATTATAAACTCTTTATGCATTACTTCAAGATAGGTTGTTGAATAACTTATTAGGTCACCCTAGGCTTATGGATTTGACAAGGAAAATCATTTGAGATATTAGTTTTAGTTTATGTTCTAATCTCTTAGGGATCATTTGATATTCACCACTAGCTTGCATTTGAATTTTCCCTACATCTTTGTTAAGGAATTATGTCATGAATGCTAAAATAATCCCTGTTGTTTGAAAACTACCAACACACCACCATGCCCCTCTTATGTATTATCATCTAACTCATCCTACCCTACAAACAATATACCCAATTGTATATCTTAAGTGTTATTTATTAAGAAGATGCATAAATATTGTATACTTAACATGTGTTTGCATTTTGTGATTTAAACCCCAACATTGCAATCTTTTATTCAACCCCTATGTTATTGAAAATTCTTTCGAATGAAGATTGCAATCACTTTTATATTTGTCTTCAGTAGCTTGTATCTAGCCTAGAACATTTTCTTATTCCATGTGACAACCCATCCTGGGTGGAGTGAGTGAGTTTGGTTGTGTTTTGGTCAGAATTATGTCTATTTGTGCCAATAATCCCCATGGAGGTTGAATCATAGAATCTCTCCATGTGAGCAAGCTACCTCATATGTCCTCTCACCTTCATTCAGGTAGAGCCAAAAGTAGTAAGGAGATAACCATACCCTTTGTAAGTGTTTCTCAATCATTTTATATGTCTGGTCTAGTCTTGATGTGAAACCCTTCCCCAGCTATAATGACATACTAATAGGTTTCTCATCTTTGTTTGTCATTCTCTTTCAAGTGTTCAAGGCTGAGTGTATGAGGTGTACAACTGGGAACCAACACTTAATTAGCACCATTTTGGGGGAAAGAAAAGACACCCATGGCACTTATGTTGTTGAGGACTCTTACAGAGAGCTATAAGTATTTAAAATTTGAAGGTTCTCTACTTGTTATTTGCTATAGTCAGATTATCTTGGTCATCAATGTTGCATCACTCCACTAGGGACGTGTCAAGAATTGAAGGTTTTCATAATTGACATTTGTTACAAATATCTATTAAAGTTTCATGTTGGAAGGTGAATTTTTCCCTTTCGAACATTATTATAAAAAATTTAGTATCTTTACTTTCTATCTCATCAATAAATTCAGCAAATATGTTTCCAGCGTGTATCACAATCAATGTGTTAACTGTTATATTCTAGACTTCTAATTCTAGTGACAACTCTAATTTTATCAGCTGGTTTCAAGGAAGATCAGTGCCTATTTTGAATATCTATCTTAAATTTCATCTTTGAGTGTATTCTTGCTTGTAAACCTAGGAGGATTGAGATCATCCTTCAAATGTGACTCATTAGAACCTTGTCTCACTACTATGTTTGCATCAAATATGAAGGAGACAAGTTTGGATGCCAGAATGGAAGTGCCTGATCTATTAAATGCCAAAGTAAATGCTATGAATTTTGATTTTGACATTGACTGGTGTGATAAGTACTTCTTCCCACATCCTCCATGTGATACTGCTAAACAAATTCATGAATATTTGGATAAACTTGAGTATTCATCATCTAAATATGATATTGTTATGTTTAATTGTCAAAACTCCCCATGTAAGTTTTTTGCCTCCATGGAAATGATGTTTGTTACTATTGTTGATTAGTTTTGGAGTGCGGTCAAGAGGATCCTGACGTATGAATTTGCTAATGATGATAGTAGGACACAAGCAAATGATTTACCCAATCATGATGTAATAAAATATCTGAAGTGTGCTTTAAAATAAGTGTTATATAGGGATGTGATATTGGGTAGCTCCATTGGGAATATGAACATTGTTGAGCAACCAGTTGTTCTTGATACTAGGTTTGATAATAAAGGTGTTGTTGGAGAATGAAATTTAGTGAAGATAGGGTTATCTTCTATGCCCCTGAGGATGAATCCTTTCAGTTTTATTTCAAGCAGTAATTTGAGTGCACAAATGCTATTGTTGATCCTAGTGCACTCTTTCTTGGTACTCACCTGATTGTACCTAAGAAACAAGTTCATTTAAAACTGCTAAAAGAGTACCAAAGTATTTTGGCATGGTCTTATCAAGATTTGAGATCATGCAAAGAGGATTTGATTTAATGTGTCATCTTAATACAGCCTAGTAGTAGGACCTTCAAGCAAGTGCAAAGATTATTTTACTTTATCTTGGCCACCAAGCTGCTAGAAAAGTCTAAGAGATTAAGGGATGGCAAAATTTTGGAACCATCGATTAATAGCAGGCATCTGAAGCATTTCCTTGACTGAGCACATAACTATGTACATAATTATATAGTGTTTTATTACTTTGTCCTTTTGTTGCTTTGTTTCCCCTCTACTTCGAGCCTTGTTTGTATAGTTTCCTTTCATGTTTTTGTCATGTGCTCATTCTTATATCTTCCTGATCTATTTTTTTTAGTTTGCCATGTTTTGTTGACTTCATGAGTGTTTACTGAAAAGTGCTAAGTCTTAACTTTATGACCCAATAGATTGGCACCTAGTCTTACATTTTGGGGGTTTTTTTGCACACACTTAGGGGTATGCATCACCGAGTGAGAGCCAGTGTTAGTGCCCAAAATTACACTGAAGTAATTGGGCCCTTGTCAAGTATTAAGTCCTAAGTCCAGCCTGAGTTGAGTGAAAATACCTAAATCCTTAGCCTAATTTATGTCTTCAAAAGTTCACTCCAAGGTCAAGTTCATCTTAAAATTGGCTTAGTCTTAATTTAGTCTTTGCTTAATGCGTATAAAGCCTTAGGGTTTTTAGTTTTTTTGTTGGGAAATTTTGCTCGATGGAAATAAGTCTTCAAGATTTTTTTTCGTGCAAAAATTTTGAAGACTTATTTCCATCGGGAAAATTATCCATGACAAAAATCCTGAAGGAATTATGGAGTTTCAGAAAAGGTGAAAAGTCTTATGCTATTTTGGCCAAAATGTTTATACAAAAAATATGAAGGAATTCTATCAGATATTTTATCTGCAACAAAAAGTCTGAAGGTCTATTTCCTTCAAGCATTTTACCATGGATAAATGTCTGAAATAATTTCATTATGATAGGAAGATGTAAAGTCCTTATTTATTTCAAAAAAATTGTCTACAGCAAAAAGTCTAAAGGGCACTTGCCCTTCGGGCATTTTGCTCGTACAAAAATCCCGACTAAAGTCCTTCCTTAAACAAAAATTTCAAGCCCAAATTCTTTCAACAAAAGTGTAAAGGTCTGATTTCTTTGGAAAAAGAGCTTAAGTCTAATTTCTTCATGGAAATTATTTCAAATAAAATGTCTGAAACAATTGTCCCGATGAAGATAAAATGTCGAAGACTCAATTTTTATGAGAAAAGTGTAAGGGTTAATTTCTTTAAGGAAATTGTTTCAGATAAAATGTATGAAATAATTATCATGATAAATAAAGGACCTGAGAGTAGAAGTGTTGAGAGAAAAAAAACTCGTAACAATTCTTATGACATGAAAGGTCTGCAATTTTTTTTTTGAATATAGGAATGTCGAATAAAAAGGCCCAATGAGTAAAGTCCATAACAAAAGACATAGAGTAGTAATGTTAAATAAAAAGTCCTCAAATAAATTTACCTAAATTTTAGGTATGATGGTCTCGTAGACATTTTTAGATAGGTGCACAGACGTTAATCTTAAGGCACGATAACTAGTCATTGGGATTTAAATATTCTAGGATGTATGTGTGAACATCAAATTTAGCCCTATGAAGTAGCCTTTGTTTTCAAATAGAAGCATGAGGTTTCATCACACAGTGTGATGGCAATCAAAGCAATAGAGACAACTCATAAGGTACACAGGAAGCCCATGGGGCTACCATATGGCACATCCTTAGGGCCAAGATTAGGTAGTGTCTAATGACGCTCCATCTCATAGATTGCAATCTAATGATGCACATTTGATCGGATGAAAATATCTAACTGTATGAGGGCATAGTTGAAAATTCAATACATGGTCATAGGATAAAGATCGAGCATGTTACCAAAGATAGATGGTACACATTCAAGTGTACACAATCTAATCTACATCATATATTAAGTCAAGACTTTTCAAAAAATCCTAGAATGAATGTGAGACCACCACTTGGCAATTGTGCATTATCCTGATAAGATTGCCAGAGCAGGATGCAAAAAGCTTGTGGATCTGCCAAGTAGCACCATTTTGGTACAAGACCTATAGATAGCTAATAACACTCTACCCCTCGAATCATTATCCGATGGAACACGTTTGCTTGTACCAGATAGATCTAATAGTGCATGGTCAAGATAGACATTTCAAAGGGATCAAATTTCATAAAGAAGTGACACATGTCTGAATGAAGTCAGTTATGTAGCCTAGTCACTTTTTAAGCCCCATGAGTGCCTAGTTGGATCTAATGTGGTGTGTCATATGTTAATATATGGTGAGATTTAGTTTAAAAGATAAAATTGATGGTTCCCTTCATGAACCAACATAAATTTGAAACATAGAGAGGGGTCTGTGGGCCATTCCAAAAGCATATTTTCCAAACAACCATGGATCTTTTATGTTTTCATCATAGTTGGAGCTTTCCAATTGTAATCATCACAAGGTAATGGGTTTTCCTTGGCATGCACAAAGTGAATGATTTCTATCTAGAAGACTCCAAAATTTGAAAATTGGTTAGCCAGAAAGCATCTCCATATGGTTACACATAAGAACAAATTCTATTCAGATCCTCAAAAAATTTCCTCCCTCCAGTTCATGCAAAGGGGCATCTTCAATCAAAAGATCAAAGGATTGTTGTAAATCTTCATCATTCCTTACAAAGGCAGTTGTAAAAATGATTCTTTTCCTTTAAATGGATGAGGATCTTGGGCATGGTAAAGGACATATTTCAGTTAGAGGTATCTTGGCAGACTTGAAGGCTTGTTCTACAATTTTACAAATTGTGACCCATTGTCCTAGATTTAAAATGTATAAATAGAAGGCCTATCTTCTATTTATGGGGTTGGTTGGCCATTATGTTGATCATTGTGGGGGTCATTGTTTTTGTTTTATGTCATTCTAAGTATAGGCTCTTCCACATTTTGGGATCAAAGATATGTGTATTTTGTCTCTATTACTAAGGTGGTTATAGATGTACAACCATTAGCAAGCTTTAAGAGCATCTCTATGTGTCTCCCCTATCCAACATGGAGTGAATCCACTTGCTTGTCCCCATGGCAAAATTTTGAAATACTGATGTGTGTAATATTTCTTTTCAAGTTAATGAAAATGCTTGTGGTTCTTTGTTGTTTCTTGTAGATGAAGTACAATGACATGTTTTACAATAATTGTTGATCAAACATTTAGGTTTATGCTCACTACTGGTTGTCATTTTGAGCTTAGATTTAGATTATAAACTCTTTCTGCATTACTTCAAGATAGGTTGTTGAATAACTTGTTAGGTCACCCTAGGTTTATGGATTTGATAGGGAAAATCATTTGAGAGATTAGTTTTAGTGTATGTTCTAGTCTCTCAAGGATCATTTGATATTCATCTCTAGCTTGTATTTGAATTTTACCTGCATCTTTATTAAGGAATAATGTCATGAATGCTAAAAGAATCCTTGCTGCTTGAAAATTTCTAGCATGCCACCACACCCCTCCTCTTTATTATCATCTAACTCATCCTACCCTGCAAATAATACACCTAGTTATATATCTTAAGTTTTATTTACTAAGAAGATGCATAAATGTTTCATACTTAACATGTGTCTACATTTTGTGCTTTAAAGCCTAGCATTGCAATCTTTTATTCAGCCCTTGTGTCTTTGAAGATTCTTTTGAATGAAGATTGCAGTCACTTTTATATCTATCTTTAGTAGCTTGTATATGGCCTAGAATATTTTCTCATTACATGTGACAACTCATCCCATGTGGACTGAGCAAGTTTGGTTGTGTTCTAGTCAGATTTGTGTCTCTTTGTGCTGATAATCCCCATGGAGGTTGAATCACATAATCTCTCCATGTGATCAAGCTACCCCATAAGTCCTCTCACCTTGGTTCAGGCAAATCCAAAAGTAGCAAGGAGCTGACCATACCCTTTGTAGGTGTTTCTCATTCATTTTTTACATCTAGTCCAGCCTTGATGCGAAACCCTTCCCCATCTACAATGACATACTAGTGGGTTTCTCATCTTTGTTTGCCATTATCTTTCAAGTGTGCAAGGTCGAGCGTATGAGGTGTATAACTGGGAGCCAACACAACTATCATGGAGTACCCTTTGTTGAAGTCTCATGGGTGAAGACCTTTTTAATTCAAAAATGATGGACCATTGATTACCTTTTCAAAAAGGCTACTTGTTCCTAGTTCTTTTGACCATATTTTTAATCCAAATTGCATCTTAATTGAGGTGTCTCTAATATTTATGTAGTGAAATAAATATGGAAGTTCTCGACAACATTATTTATAAAATTGGTGTGACAACATTGCTATAGTGGTGGCTTGTGGACACAACTCTACTTTGGTACAAATCTTGGCTTGTTTATCAAAGTTCTCTACTAATCTTGATCTATATGAGCTAGTCTATAAATATTGTAGTCTTAATTTAGAAGCTTTGTCTTGAACAAAGGTTTTTTCATGGTTTGTAAATCCATTAAAAAAATTTAAAAGGCTAAATTTTCTTAGTGATTTTTATATCAAGGCCTTCATTTACAAGATATGATCATGCACATGGGTATACTAAACCCTCATTATGAAGTGTGCAATCATCCAAAATCCCTCAAGAACCCTTTTTTATTTAATATTCTAGATCTAAACATACATGAAAATAAATTCATTAGTTTTTCAAACCCTTCCATCCATATTTTTCTTCTTGGAATTGATACTTTTAAGGGTTTTTTTCCATGTGACCTCAAATATAGATACAAATTTGACACATGTTTCAAATTAATGAGAACCTTTTCTAGTTATGGAAAGACAAAATGATGATATTTTCAATCATGAATCATTGAAAACTCATTTTTATATTAAAAATATAAACTTTTTATTTTGAATTTTATGTTATGAATTTAAGTGCAAGCGTGGATAATGTTGCACTAGAGTTGAAACACCTTCACACCCTCATTGGCCATAGAGGCAACACCCCTTTTTTAATTAGGAAATTACTTTTAGATTCTCAATGATTTGTCTTATCAGGCCATAGGAGAGGACATGGTGACCATTGCAATATTCAACACCGTTCTCATAAATGATCTACGTATTTTCCACCACCATGTATGAACTCTTTACCTAGCAACTATGGTGGATATGATCATACCCTATGGAACAAAAAAATCCCCTATCTATTATTAGTTATATTATTAATGCATTTTTAATAGCAATAACCCAAAGAAGAAGAAAAATGAACACATCATGTAGAGGGGATGGGATCCCATACTAGATAATAATGATCTGGCAAGCAATAATAGGATAACAAGATATCTGAGATGATGTTTTCCTCCATTTGTGGTGGGGCTTATGGTGCAGGTGGTTCAATTAAGTTTCTATTTTATTCTATATTTATAGACTTGAGTGCCTTAGTGGCATCATTTTTTTAAAAACTTATATGATATTTATATTTTTGACAATTTTAAAGTGGTTGCTTAGTGGTATTTAAGTACACTTTTTGAAACATGTAAATTGATATTTAAAAATTGATTATGTTCAACCTCTTATTTTTTTGGATTATGATAAATTATATAATTATATCAAGAGGTGTAATCTACAATAGCTATTAGAAGTGGTGGTGGAGTGTAATTTCTACGAGTGTACTCGAACATAAGATTTTCCTTGTGCGTGCTTAGGTGTTATACCACTTGAGCTATCGACTCTTTTATAAACCTAAGAGTTTTTGATACGTTCTTTGTTGTGGTTCATACATGCATTTATTTCTTCAACACCCCCTTTTGAGCCAAACTTAGGTGGTTGAGTCTCCTAGTCTTGTTTTGATACCATGTCATGGACCAACTAGCACTTGAATTGAGGACCGGTTTTATGAATGTTAGGTTACTTTACGATTTGAGATATCGATCATTTTGTGACCAAAGCTTTTTTTGTATGTTCTTTGTTATGGTTCAAGCATGCCTCATTTTTTCTAACAATATCTCGATCATATGGTAGAGTTTAAAGTTCTTTTTTTGGAGAAAGGACTTTTTTGAGCTCAGTTAAGTAGTGTATTTAGTTTGAGACCATCTTTTTCTAGTCTTTAGACATTTTTTGGAGAAAGTAATACAATTGTCAATCAGTAAAAAATTTAAATCTAAGATTGAAATGTTTTGATATTTTACAATTAAATTCATTTAAGAAATAAGAACTAGTTGTTATGTTTTTCTAATATAATAAGCTTTCCAATCAAAGTAAATATTATATTCCTACACACGAGCGTGTTTTATTGAGATGGTTTAAATGTTTTAATAAATTTTAATACTCTTGAAAACTAAAATATATATATATATATATCATAAAGAAGTATTATTTTGTAAACCTTAAACAAAACACTTGACATTAGAATGAGAGATTATTTTGTAAACCTTAAATAGAATATTTGATATCATGAACCTTAAAAATGATTTTCTTTTTTAAAATGGATAGAGCTACAAGGGATTAAAACCTTAAATACTTTTATGAGAAAATTAACAAACTTAAAAACATAGTGCAAAAGGGATTATTTTGCAAATTTTAAACAAAATACTGAATATTATAAAGAGTTTATTTTATAAACCCTAAACAAAACATTTGATGTGGTAAACCTTAAAAAGAATCTTTTTTAACTTAGATAGAACTACAATGCCCTGAAACTCTAAGCATCCCTTTTTGAAATCCACATTATCACAAATTTAACTTGCTAGCCATTACAATTCTTTGTAAATCCACATCACCACAAACTTAACTTGCTGGAATTTAACTTGCTAACCGTTACCATTCTTTGTAAATCTACATCACCAAAAATTTAATTTACTGAACATTACAATTCTTTCTACAATAATACACATTCAATCATATATATATATACATATACATATACATCCACACGATAGAAAAATTAAAAAGCATGAAAGACTTTTTATCATTCGTTATACTATATGATATTTATATGATATTTATTTTCAGTCAGACAAAAGGAAAGGAAAGGAAACAAAAACAAAAACCAGCAAGGACTCTTTTATTGGATTTTAGTAGGCGACAGCTTGCACAAACTAATCTTCATTATTAGGATCATCGCCATACTATTCCACACGTTTTCAACATAAACATTGCTTGACGATAGAATTGCAGTTAATGATGGCATAAAAAATACCAAGAAATATACAGTAAATCTTGTTGGCAGTTGTCAGATCCATTTTCCAGGTAAAGCAAAATGAAATCCAGTACTCCTATACCACACAATAAGCCTTTTTTTTTTTTTTTTTTCCTTAAAATCCATTAATAAATAACATCAGCGATCGGAGCATTCAAATTTTTACTCAGATCTGATCAGAGGAATGGAGAGACATTTAGCCTCTCTCTTTCTCTCTATTATAACAGTCAGATCTATATTAATCTAATTTATGTGAGGTATATACCCTGATGTGATGAGGTATATATCTTGATATTTGACAGTAAATAGTCGGTGCGTTCATATTGAATGGTTTTGAATCCACGCCTTTTTTTATATTAGTCTAATTTATATGTCAGGATATATACCCTGATTTTTTTGAGAATAATATAGACTGCACGATTCAGGGTAATTGGCTTTGAACCCACGCCCCTCTTTATATTAATCTAATTTTATATGTCAGGATATATACCTTGATTCTCTGAAAGTAAACAGCCAGTACGTTCATGTTGAATGGCTTTGAACCCGCGTCGCCCTAATCAAGGAGCATCTTGAGCATAAAACTCAATGAGCTCCTCCAGATTGACACTTACAAGGGAAGGGTCATCGTTGTATACAAGCCAAAGAATGTGCTCAAACAGAATTGAATCACACTGCTCTAACAATATTACAAAATTATCCCCCGCCTGGTTCTTGGTAGCCTTGTCCAGCAGAGACCTTAATAAATCATCTTCAAGAATTTGTGGATCCACCTTAAAAACTCTCCCTTCTTTCCCAACCACCACGGTCACATGGGCTGGACCGCCGGCTTCAGCATCGTCATTATCCTCCTTCAACAGTTGTTGATAAGGCACATCCACGGGCACAGACATGGCCCCCTTTCTCCATTTCCTTGTCACCCTCTTCAGAATGATTCTGTTAGCTGCAAGAACCCCACAATCCATGTCCATATATCTTTCTCTACACAACATGTCAGGTCTCTCAGTGCAATATATACACAGAATGTGTGCCTCTGGTTAGCGCGTATAACTGTCTGCATATATCGTTGGAAATTGGCTGTTACTGTGAAGACAAAGCATGGTGATCGTCGATGCTATCGATTACATCGTGATTTGTGACTCCTCGTTTGCCGTCGCATGTCACGCATTTATATTGGACTACAATACAATAATATATTGCTACCGTCGTTAGGTTAAGGTGTGGTCTTTATCCAACAACTACCACTATGCTTCCAGTAGAAGAAATTGAAACTGATGTGATTTTATTTGGCGTAACCACAGGTGTTCTTGGTCAACTGTAATGGTTCTCTTTCTCATCTTTATTCTTTTGGGTCTTCCTTTTGAGAAGAGAGTTGTAGAGGAGAAAATAAGGTTAGAGAGAAATTTGGACCTCATTTTCAATTAAATTCTGGAGGTTTTATAGAGGGAATTTTCGATCGTGGTGTTTCGAAGAATTAAGTGGTTTCTCCAAGCATCCATATTCCACCTCCTTTTAATTTTAAAGGTGGGAAGCCTAATGCGAATGTAGGTGTCTCGGCTAAACATAGACATCAAAGATTTAAGGTGAAAAGATTGAGATTCGATGCAAAAGCACTAATTAGAGAATAGTACTTAGAGGATGATGGAGGAAGAACTTACCATGAACAAGGTCAATTCTTCCATTTGGATGATTCCTTTGTGTACTCATTCAAAGTCCTTTATTGGTTTGTGAAGTTTTCTTCTCTTTACGCTTTTTTTGTTATGGTTGTTTGTTGGTTGTTTGTTTATTGTGATCTCACTACCCAACGACAAAATGTTTGCTACGAGTTTGTTGTAGGTTTATAACCTTTTTTGGGGTTGTTTGTTTAATAGGTCTCTCTGGGGGATTTTATTACTACTTTGCAGTCTCTATCTTGTTAATTAAGGTGTGTGCTCTCATATTTTCTTTTGTCCTTCATTATGACAGTTGTATTGGTTGATGTTGTTTGCATTGTGATTTGGGGGGACTAGGCCTCTTATTGTATCTCAGTCCAATTTTTAATTATGGTTTATGAAAAAACTATTTCTTACGATTCATAGTGCTAATAAAAAGCGTTAACCCCTTCACACACACAGATATGATTTGCATTTTTTTAAAAGCCTTGCAAACAATTGTATTGATATTTTTAGAAGTTTGTTGTAAAGATTTTTCTTTGAAATTTTCAAAAGAGAAAAAATTTAGTAAAAGAAACCTACTTATTAACAACCTATTAATCATTATTTTAGTAGGAGAGCCATATCTATCAATAAATTAAACTAGAGAAAATTATATGGAGAAGAGCTAAATATCACAACTAGATTTTATTGAAAAATATATATTTAAAAAATTGTTATAAAGATTTTTCTTATAAATTTTCAAAATAAAAAATAATAATAAAAGAAATCTACTTATTTATAACCTATTAATCATTATGTTAGTAGGAAAGCCACATCTATTGATAAATTACACTAGAAAATTAATATCGAGAAGAACTAAATATCACAACGTATTAATCATTACATTAGTAGGAGAGTCACATCTATCTATAGTTAAACTAAGAAAAATATATTAGGAAGAGCTAAATATCACAACTAGATTTAATTGTAAAATATATTTTTAGAAGTTTGTTGTAAAGATTTTTATTTTAAAATTTCAAAAGAGAAAAAAAATAGTAAATGGAACCTACTCATTAACAACCTATTAATCATTATGTTAGTAGGAAAGACATCTATCTATAAATTAAACTAAGAAAAATATATTGAGAAGAGCTAAATATCACAACTAAGTTCTATTGTAATATAGTGACGTGTATATATATGATTTACTATTTTTAAAAGCATTGCAAACAAATGTATTGATATTTTTAGAAGTTCATTGCAAAGATTTTTCTTTTGGAGTTTCAAAAGAGAAAAAAATAGTAAAAGAAATCTACTTGATAACAATCTATTAATCATTATATAAGTAAGAAACCCATTTTTATCGATAAATTAAAGTTAAAAAAAACATAAAGAAGAGTTAAATATCACAAATAGGTTATATTGTAAAATAGTGATGTTTAATCAAAACGGTTGTAGTCCAACTAGTGAGAATGATGGTTGTTTATATCCATCTACCAAGGTACAAATCCCTCTAGATAATCGCCACAAAGAGTCAAGCGGTTAAAACTCGGATCATATCGTAAGTGATTTTGACGACATTGATACTCCTTACTCATAATTACTTAACCAAAAAAACTCATTGATATACATATATGCTTACATAATATTATAAATTCGCTATATATTTATTTTCAAAATACGAACAAAGATATCGACATTATATAATACTTTTAAATATATGCTTATCAACTCTCTTATTTTTATTAAAAAATTTAACCAATACACAATTTTGTTGCTTAAAACTAATGCACCGACTATGTGTAGAAGACTAATTAAAATGGTGGAAACTAACGATTAAATTTATAAAAAAAATTGGAACTGGTGAATGGAAGCGACATGGTAGTTCACCAATATGGCCGTATTGTTCTGACCTTCTTAATAAACAAATAGAGAAGACAGAGCCAGGTCTTAGTTTCCCTGTCGTTACTAGGATGGGGGGATCCCTTTTATCGCTAGAGTCCAGTGGGACCAAAACTCTAGATTCATAGAGAAGCTTTTGCTTTCTTCTTTTCCTAGCTTTTGTGTAAGACGTGTGGTTACTTATAGGTAGAGTTAGTTGCACATATATATATATACAATATATATTTTTAATTAGAAATATATGATCATATTTATTTACCAAAAAAATAAAGAAATGAAATATACGAATGATTTATAATAATAAGTTGTAATTCATGATTCATAAGTATTAGTTGACAAATTTACGGTAAGAACATTTTACAGTGAGTATTTTTTTTTTCAGAACAAAGCGTGAGTTTATTCTTACGCAAGTTCTCCACTACTTTTTTGTCATAACCATCCTCTTTGTGTCTGAGCATTGAACTTTTGCTAATTTTACAAAAAGTTTTTTACGCATACCTCACGAGATTCATAGCTTTCTTTAGTCGAATCATACGTTACAGGGACATCAACATAATTCTTAGTTGCGAAGTTCCCCTGATCATCTTGAGTCTTGGAAACGAGTCCCTCGAGGTGTTTTGACGCTATCAATACCTCTATTTCTTGAATGGTATTCTCTCTTGGACCCAAGATCGCGTAAGAGATAGAACTTAAAAAACCAACATGAAAACTAATGTTCTTTGTTTTCTATTGAAAATTCTCTTTCCCTTTAGAATCAGCTTTAGGATTTTTCTTTCTTTTTCTACCCATCCAATGATATTCCTCCTTTTGCTCTCCTTTTTAGCAAATGCAGCTAGGGGTAAGTCCCAAGCTAAATGACCATAATTATGGCACATCAAACACCAAAAAAATAGGTTATCATAGCTGAGAGGTTGTTCAAACATCTTTCCATCTAGGGATTTTAAGCAAATTCTTTGATGAAGAGGTTTGCACATCTATTTGAACACAAACTTTGTCATAGCAATACACTTCTTATTATGAATTTCAAAATAAATACAAATCATCTACCTGAGGGGGTTTCCAATACTTGAAAGAATGGCTCCAACACATAGGTGTGTTGGCTACCTTTAGATCCTCTTGTGAAAATTCGATGTTGGGGTTCTACTATGCAATGAATAACCCTGATCGTCCCAAAAAATAATGTCCCAATTCAAACACATTAGCTTCGTCTTCTTCTGTTGTAAAAACAACAATAAATAAGCCTCACATACCAATGTGAATATTCACTTGCCCTTTTACCTTCTAGTGCTCCATTACCTAAGCTTGTAACTCCTTTTCACCAAACCCTAGATCCACAATCTTGAAGATCAAACCTCATTTAATTAGGTTAATCATTTATTATTCAATCTCATTATGTTCAAAGGTGATAATCGACTCTTCCTCAACTATGTTGATGCATCTAGATTTGATCCAAAGGTTCTCATTCCTTGCATTCTTGGCATGATCCGTAAGGTCTAAAAAAAACTTGACTCTTTGAAATGGACAATAAATATGTAAATCATGAGAAGGGCAAAGAAGGGAGGAATAGAGAGTTGGCTCGATTATTGAAACAAGTTGTAGGTGTTGTCCAAAGGGTTTGAGGATGGGACGACCTTAGCAGGGACTATTGTAAGCAAATATGTCACCACTTCCCCTATTTTCCATTGTGCATCATTGTGATTATGTGCCCTTAGAATATACAATTTATTCTATCATGAATTGTCATATTTATTATTTTTCAATCAAAAGAATGTATATTAGGAGAAATAATGGTTTGATTTGAGTTTCGAAGTTTATTTATAATAATTCATCTTGATGAAAATTTCTTGATACAATATTGTAATATTAAGTGATGATATGCATAAAGCACTAATAGTAATACACTTGTAGAACAATGATCCTTGATTAACTTTGATGATCCTTTTGAATTTGAAGGCAAAAGATTTATATCATCAAAATGATCTCCAAAAAATTGTTTTGTTTATTAAGGTAGTGATGACTAATTTGGTTGTGTCATAAAAAGGAATTTAAATTTATATCACTATGCTATAAAATTTTCAAGCTCAATAGACCCTTTAATAGAATTCATCCAAATTGTAACACATTTCCTTTAGTTAGTTCCTCCCGAGTCCTTAAAAACATAAATGAATCCCTTTTATTGCTAGACTCATATTGTGACCATAAAATAGATTAGTAACTTTTTTTATTTTCCTAATTTTTTTTCCTTTAAAAAATAAGAGATAATTAGTAGAAGAAATAGTTTATATGTGAAGTATAAAAACTGAACTACTGTAGATACTCCTTTTCAACCACATCCATGTCTAAAGTGGATTTCAAACTGATTTCTACCAAACTATGCAAATTGAGCCTAGGAATCATTGAGCGTCCCAAATTCATCTGCATATTAGATGTAAGTGTCCAAAATTATGTCATGGTATTCCTATTTGGGGTATTACCCTGTACGCAATGATAACTTCCCACAGACTCATCCCTAGTTAGGTTGCGCTCTAACAAACTGACATTTTAAAGCCAATTAAGTGGGGTACTTGATCAAATTCTTGAAATAACCAAAAGCTTAAGTAGAATTAATTAAGAAAATCAAATTAAATGCTTAGTTAAATATTCCATGTTGAATTAGTGAAAATATAATTTTCAAAAATCAAAATTCAACAAATATCAAAGGGAAATGAGCTCATGGTGACGTCATCATCCTCAAAGTAAAAAATTTCAAAATATCAACATGAATGTCTTACAAAATTTAGAAATGTTGAGCCATGCCTCCATAAATGCATAATTAAATACATTATTTATTGGATTTGGACTCCCAGGATTAGCCTAGACCTAACTAGACCTAGGTTGGGGTTAGTTTGAAGCCTATAAATACAAGGCCTCACATGCACTTCCAATAAGTTTTTTTTTGTAGTTTTATAATTCCAAATTGAATAAGAAAAATTTCATAAACCAACACATACAAAGCCAAAACCATAGTAGACAAAGGGGAGGGGCTTCCCACATAGTAAGAGCACCGATGAAGATTCTAATTTGGACACAAGCTGAACAAGCCAACTACCATTCGACAAATGACATGGATCTACAAATAAGGTGAAAGTATATTTTATATTTTTAGTTGTGTTTCATTTGGTTTTGTTATCATCAAGCTCCCCTAGTATCTAAGCTTGGGAATGATTGGTCTCAAGATTATTTTTAGATGCTTGATTTTACTAACGATATACTAATGCATCTTTTCCCTTGGAATCTTATTGCATATATAATGGCATGACCAATGGGACCATGTAACCCACACTCATCCTAAGAGCATTTTTAGACCTCCTTGGAGCCTATAAAAACTCAAACTAGACCTTAGTTTTAGAATTTACTTCAAAATCCCATGTTTTTTGTTTGCTACTAATCAATGATTTTGACCTGAGAAATTAGTGACTTCTCCAAGTTTTTACATTCCATGTGTGACTATGTTCTAAATTATATTAGATACTTCCATACTATTTATTGACAACTTTGATGGAAAACAATGACTTTGCATTAAATAGTGACTTTGACCAAAGAAATCAGTGACTTTAACCCATGAAAAAGGTAGCTTTTCCAAGTAATAGTCTATTGTTAATTTGGTGACTTATCTACTCTTTTTTTAGAAAAAATGACTTTGATAATTCTAACTGGTGATTTTCACCTACTAGTCAATGACTTTGCCAAGATTTGTGTTCTATGATATAGGGAAATTGATGACTTTGCCCTGTCTGATAAATGATGACTTTACTCTGAGACCAAAAACTTGATACCATAGAAGTTGAAATTATTTTGTTGTTAAATCAATTTAAACAAGCATAAATTAATCCTCTAATGTTTCGTGTATGGAACTAAGCAAATGAGAAGGGGTTTCACATGTAAAAAAGTCACTTCACTTGTCTTTTGGTGCTTAAAACACTTTTGTAAACTACTTTCTGTTAATTTAAAGATTGTAACAAAAAGCCAAATCTTCATTCATATTTTGATAAGTTCTTTAAAAGGAACAAGCACATTAGATTTACATCTCTTAAGAGAAATTTAATTTTTGTTCTTTATTTATCACTTAGCATTATTTTTTTTAAACCTTGTGCATATGCTCTCCCATTGTCCCCTTTAGGGAACTTGGATGACAAAAAATGCATTGTTTTACTTGTTATTAAGTCAAAAACCTAAATAAAAGTTGTGTATGCTCTCCCCTTATTCCTAGGGACTTGGGTGACTCATAAATGACTTAGTTCTTCCATTTATTTATTTTTTACATTAGCTTATGAGCAAGAGTTCATCACCTCCTCACAAGTTCTTTAGGAGGACTTTGACCTGGAGTTTCATCTCCTAGCACTATTCCAACCCCACTTTCCAGTAGAGTATATAAATTAGGTATATTGTTGTATTAGATAATCGCTGAGCAGTTAGCCTTATAATTATAATGGGTCCTCAGGCCATGCAACAGTCTAGACATCGGACATCACTAAGTAGTACATGGCTGAAGTCATTATGCAAAGGTTAAGACATTTGCATAACAAGATAGACGGTTTGGATCTAAGTGATGTGAATTTTATGCACAAGTGTTTCTAGTAATTTTTAGACCATCTAGATAATCCAAGTCAAAAATTTAGAATAGTTGACCCCATTTACCATGGAACATCCTACCAAATGTTGAGTTGCTTAGACACTCTAAGTTCCTTTCCATGTACCAATTATTGAGAGACAAAGCGGGGCTCAAAAACTCTACCTACATGCACTCTTTTATTTTTGGATTAATAAATAATTCCTTTCAATATATATCGGTGGAAACTTTGGCAGATAATATGCATAACTCATGTTACTTTTAGCATAGGAGTGTGCACTTAGGTGCTACTTATTTTTACTTATTTTTGTTTGAGTCTAAAATCACTTAGCCAAATCAAAAACAAATCAAACAAACACATGTTACACGCACTACTTTGAACCAAGAAGTGTTGCATTGTTAAAAGTATTCTAGGATATTTACCTTGTTCAAATGAGACCTAAGCCATTTGTGCCTTTTGTTTCTAAGTAGTGTTGTTACACTGGCCATTTTCACCTAGACTAGTTGGAGTTACTTTAGACCAAGTTCTAAGCATCTGAGAAGTGTGAAACCAATTTTCAAATCTAGTGTGGTTATGCCATTTATGTATAACTTTGACGCTTGTGCCTGGAGTTAAGTTGTGTTTTTAAACCAAATATGAAACCTCACTTCTAAGTATAGACCTAAGCATAACTAGTTTAAATTTGAATCTTGTCTATCACCTGGGCTCGAATGTTTTACTTTTTACACTTAGTTTTTGATACTTGAGTTGCCTTTATAATTAGTTTTCTTAAAACAACTTCAAACATTTATTTTTTGATTGTGAGATCCTTTTATACCCAATCCACTTTAGACCAAGTTTTCCAAGTTTCCTTAGACTAAGTGCATTCTTTGCTTCAAACCGATTACCTTATATTTAGTTTCATTTTTGAAATTTAGGCCTTAGATTAAGTTTATTTTAAAAGACTAGTTTTTTGGCATTTACCAAAGACCCAACATCATTTGGATTTCATTCTTATAGACCAAGTTTGTTTTACTTTAGACCAAGTCTAAGACATCTCTCACAAACTAGTTTTGTGTTTGCATTTCAAATTTTCCTTAGATCTAATTCAAGACCTTAGCCAAAACTATGTTCACATTTCACTTTTAGACCTCTTTCCTAGACCTAAGTGTGTTTTCCATAAACATTTTAGACCAAGACCAAGTTTGTTTCAAGTTTAAGACCAAGTTTTAACCATTTGAACTAATAGACTGATTTTCCATTTTAGGCCAAGTTTCAAGACATTTACAAAAAGAGATAGACATTTTTAGAGACCAAGTTTTAGACATTTAAAAGAATAAACCAAGTTTATTTTTGAGAGACATTTACCTTTGCTTTGGCCATGCCTTGTTATACATGTAGCAGGACCATGTATAATGCATAGAAGGAAAACATTATCTCAAGTGACCCTTTTGCTCAAGACCCCTATGGAGATGAGATATCGTATACAATGAATCCATATCCCACATATGATGTTTACTATACAAAGTAGGTCCAAGACCCATTAGCCCATTATCTTGCCAACACACTATCTTATGAGGGGCAAGGCCAAAACCAAACCATGTAGTAACTTGCTATCATACCACTTAGCATAGAATAGGTCCAATAACAACAAACTTACTATGTGATTTCTCCAACTCAAACCACTTATGATCCTTACTTGTTTGATTGTCACCTTTTGGAGCATAGGGATGAAATCCTTATCAAAGCAGTAGAAGTAGGTAATAAATTCCCATCTAAATTTACCCATGAAAATTTATCTAGCTTGGTTAAAGCTCCTAACAATGTGTTGGCTATTAGACCACTCAAACATGCATCATCTAGCTATAGTCAGAACCCCTCCTAGGTAGTATCTCCCTAATTGGATAGTAGCACCATTATTGGAAATGTGGTAATAGTGTCCTCTATGTAGGACTATCTTTTAGGTGCACTTGTGTCTATATCTATGATGTATGTTCCTATCTACATGAGTTTTGAGACCCTATATATTACTGATTTTGATTGAATTTATAAACAAACCCTAATCCACCATGTTGATAGGGCATTTGGTTGATACAAGCTAAAAAGTGTGTTTGTTAGTGGGGTAGGCTAGACATCCTCAACACCCTATTATGATGATAGATGCCTACATACTAGTAATATGAACAATGATCAATCCTGATGTAGTTCTCCCCACCTAAAATTTGGTGCAAATGCAAGTGAAACTAGTATGATAATTGACTTGAGTGCTTTGAATGTGCTTAAGACTGTAAATCTAGGTAATCTAAGTTTGGGACTATTGTAGATGGTAATATGAAGAAGTAAGGAAGAATAGGGATTGATATCCTTAATTATGCATAACTTGTTCTAGGTTTGCATATGTAATTTGCATCTAATTTACATCTAGTGGTTAGAGGGCTAAAGTTATGTATTTATAATATTTTGATGCTTGTATAGGTGATAAAAGAGGTCTAGGCCAACCCTAAGAGGTTTTAGATTTGAAAAGATATCTATTTGTGAAAAAGGGAGGGAAAGGACATTAGTGCCATTATTGGGACATTAGCACCATGTGGTGCTACTATCCCTATTATGATGTTAGTGTCCAAGTGGCAGAACACTAGGCACAAAAGCCTAAGATGCAAGAATGAGGGTTTGGGACTACTTTAAGGCTAATTAGGAATGCATGTGGCCCACATGAAGGTTGGAAAAGTGTAAAAATAGGTTCTATGATAGATCTATGGCTAAGCTAGGGATAAGTAGTCTCAACTAGCACTCTTAGCACTTAAATACCACTTTTAAGTGATTACATTTGTCCCCCACATTTATTTTATAAATATAGTAAAGCAAAATGACTAGGCAAAAGGAAAAAGAAACATACCCGAACTTACCAAGAGGTGAAGCCTGTGAAGCTAGGTCTGAGTATGTGAAAAATGCTCTAATGTGTGTCTTGCAAGTGAAATGTGCATAGATCATTCCTTACTTAAGAGATATCAAAATCAAACACAAAATTGATTAAAGAAGTAAAACTGAGTAAAGAGATAGGAGAGAGGAAAGGAATGAATACACCTCACTAAGTACATGAACCAATGCATAAACTTGGTGACAACATGTGTTTGTGCATGTAGATAATGATCAATCAATGAATAACTTGGAATGAGTTGATTTATTTCTCAATCCTCATGTGTGGGTGGCTCAATAACTTAATCCAATTTTGACTCCATCATTGCCCACCCCTACTTGGTGGATCATGACCTGTGAATAAATTAGATTGGACTGATGGTGTGTCCAAACCTCTCATGTAGGTGGATCAATAACTCAAGTGGGATATGACTCCATCATTTCCCACCCATTTGTAGTAAATGCATCTGAAACTAAAACTTCATGATGTAACTAAAAATGTCTAACTAGGTATACCAGCTTTACCACTCGAGTATATTAGGCAACTTTGGGCCAATCAGGAATGCCAACCACTGCAGATGGAGTAAGGCATGAAACTAGTGTTTAACCTATAATATGATGTCATATGTATACAAATCAAGAATGACATGGAATTTGTCATTGCATCTAATCAACCAATGTGTAAGTGAGCATATGAAAATAATGTGTTGCATACATGCCCCTAAATCTAATATCTAAGCATATGGATTTTATACTAATTTGTGATAATTTGTATCTGAGTATCTAAACTAAATATGGGAATGGTCATGTCATGTATTATGCCCCCATTCTGATCAAATGGGTATGAATCTGAGCTAAATTGGTATGAATTTGAGCTAAACTAGTAAATTTGTAACTAAACATGCACAACCATGTATTGTTTTGTTGTAATTTTATATCCAATCTAGTTTTTTCTAAAAGCAAGGCTATTGGACATTAGCACCATATCTTGGATAGTATCACCATGTGGCGCTAGTGTCCCAATTTTGGAGCTATTGTCCTTCTACTCTAATTTTTGTGCAACTATATTAATCTCTATGTTACTATTTTCCCACTATGTTTACTTGAGTCTAATTTCTATAGGTTGAGCTTATGTGATGAAAATGTACTATGAATGCATTATAGGAGCCTAATCTCTATGAAAAACCCCTGTGAATGCCCCCTCTTTTGAAGGGAGTTTTTGAACCTATGCAAGAACTATCCTCAAAACAAAAATATTTGCACAATGTGTGTTAACTAGAGCATATATGTATCTATATAATAATCCATTATAATTTGCATACATAACATCATAATCTAAGATATATTATGAACATAAGTATGTAATGTGTGATTTATGTCATGTCTAACATTTAAAAAGGTGTCAATATAGATATAAAAATGTATGTAATAGCATATTTGAGTAATAACTGAGTAACTACCTAGGGAGATGGTGCATGATGTTTATCACAACACCCAAGTAGGAAGGAGAGATGCATGAGGTCCCTCATGGCATCTAAAATTGGAGAGTGTAACAAGAAATAGATAAGTGTCATGGCCATGATGCATATAATAAAGCATACATAAAACACACATGAGGCACACACAGTAGGTTAAGGGGTCAAAATACAAGGGACATGGGCACATAACATTAGATCTGAGAAAACAAGACATATAAGGACAAGTTCAAATGTCCACATACTTAAGTAACACGTAGGTTGGTCTAGAGACACATATAAGAACATGTTCAAATGTCTGCATACATAATCAAGAATAGCACATGCAAGGACATGGGCACATATAAAAATCATATATACTATGAAAAGAAGTGGTGTAGAGCCAAAGAGTAATGGCATATTCAAATTCCCTAGAATAGAAGAAGCGTAGAGATATAATCAAGTCTAAACTAGGAACGCTAGAAATGAAATTATGCATGGACATGTAATACAAATTTGTGTAAGAGCGAGGACGTACATATGTTGACTCTAAAGTAGTAATAGTTGGTATTTTTTTTGAATAAGTGTAGCATGATTAATATCAAGATATAACAATGCTAAAGTTATGGTGTAAAGTATAGAAATATGTAACTTGGTAATCGAAACTATATATAGGGTGCCCCCAAGTGGGTGAATGTGTCAAATGAATAACTTGTGTATTGGTGTATATGCCCCTAGTGGGTAGATAATAACAAGTTTAAATCAATGTAGTGGACCAAATTCCTATAGCAATCTATAAACACTCAACAAGAACATGTGAAGTATGTATGTATGATAAAACCGACTATACTAAGCTAGCATATGTAGTGTTTGGAAAATATAAGAAGTGTAAACATGGAAAAGCATATAATCTATAATTTTGTGTTTTCTAAGTAAATATTTGAATGTTTTTATGTTTTTGAAATATTGTATTATTTTTGTATTTTATAGATATAATCTATGTACAAGCAACATAAGAATGAAACTATATACAAGGAGCAAGAGGGAATGTAAAGTATGTATAAAAAAGGAGGAACAATAATAAATGATGAGTTTCATGAGATATTCACTATCAATGTGGCATGTGTCAAATAAATAAACTGTGATCATTCATATAGTATGAAAGGTTAATTGTAGTCCCATACTATACTATACTTAGTGATCTATGTCTATCATTGCCTATGAAGTGGTACTTGGAATCTATGACACTAACTGTGGTGTCTTATGAATTGTATGGGTCTTAGGGACCCCATTTGGTAGAAGATGTTGTAGGTAGCATAGGTGTCCTATGCTAAGAATCATGATAACTCAATAATATATATCTCAAAATAAATTGAGTAAAGGGAGGCCCTCTAAAATTTGTCACATATCTATGATGCAGGGGTCTCTCTAATAATGGTCTTTGTGGGAGAGTATACGTACATGAAAACATTATAGGAGTAGACCTCACATGCACTAGTGGATCTACTAAACTTTGTGGTGTATTGATAGGAATTATGCTTGAATCTATAACTAGTAATAGTGTTATAACTGGTAATTGTGTTGTAAATAGCTATGGGATAGGTAGAGGATACTCATATGAAAGAACCTCAACTATTATCACCTGATTTACATGTATGTATTTTAGGAATCTCTGCACTATGGATAAGATGGTTCATAGTTGATATATCCATGGCCTACCTAGTAAAATGTCAAATATGCTTACACTAGGTACTACTAAGAATCTAGTGGACACATGTGCTAGTCTAACCTATAGTAGAATTATAATCTCCCTGATGGAGCTCTAAACATGGCCATTGAAACTAATGATAACTATGTCTTTATGAGATACATCCTAATCTGAATACCCCAAATGTTATAGAAGTGTGATAGTGCACATACTAATACTTGACCCATTATTAACCATAACACTCTAGATAGGATGATTATCTATTTAGGATTGTACAAAGAGTGTGCATAAATTTGAATCATCATCAACAATCTCCTACAATGAGAAGTGATGAGTGGTCTAGCTATAACTATAGTGTGGTACACACTGATGATATTGTGCAGTGGGCGTGCCTCCTCTATAGTAGTGTGATATGATGCTAGTGGTGGATGTGCCTGGTATGTGTAGTGAACACTTGAAGTGCTCCCTAACTCTTTTGATGTATGCTTTATAAATAGATTTGAGAATATTTCCAATGACTTAGCTTCCATTTGTTTTACTTTGGGTGCCTCTATGGGTGTGCCCACATAAATAATGTTAGCCTCTATGAAATCTTGTATCTTATGTTTTAAGTTGATGCATATGTTTGTTGTATGGCTTGGTGACTTTTGATATTCCTAGAATGCATTAGAATCATAGTTCCTTATAAGAGGCCATGTTGTATCAACCTCTTTGATGGGAAGGAGAGTTATGACATTTTATTCCAAGAGCTGTTGTAAAACACTTGTTGGAAATTCTAAAAGGTTCATGAAATCTCTTCATGGAGGATCTGATAAAATTAGGTGAGGATATGGATTTGAAGATTTATTAAGTATGGCCTTTCGATCACTCTTATTTTTAGTGGACCTTACCTTTTATGGAGGCTTACTATAACTCTTAGCAGTTGATTCTAATCCACTGGTATATTTTAGTTTTCCCATTAAGAGAAGCTTGAATTCTCTTTCTTTTATTGTGTGGCATAAATTTGTGAAGGATGGAAACTTCTTAAACAGGATAGCTTCATGTAATGCCGGTATAAGACTCTATTTAAATATGTCTTATATCTTTTTATCTTCCATGGGGCTATTCAACTTGGCCAATATAGTCTTACATCAAAAGACATATTCTATAATAGGATCATTTGATTTTTGTTTTAATTTTTCAACTTGAGCATATGAGATCTTATCACTTATGTTTATGGAGAAGTGTGATATAAAAATATCTTCCAATAGATTAAACACGATGATAGACTGATTCGATAGTTCATAAAACCACTATAAGGCATAATCCTTTAGACTACATGGAAACAACTTAGTGAGGAGCTAATCATTAGACTTTTAGTCCAAACATGTTACATGAAAAGCTTAGAGATGGTGCTCTGGGTCATCCTCACCATCATACAATGTAATCTTAGGTTCCATGAATCTAGATGGCAAAGGAGTTACTGCTATGTGATGTGCCTAATGTGTATGTAAAATAACATGTGAATCTAAGGCATGTGATGGCCTAGTGTCTCCCTACTCAAGATGTACAACACCTTAGCCTACAAGTTATGAACCTCCTACATAATGGATTATACATCTAGAGTGGAGGAACTAGCCATAAGAGGTGTAACTATCACTAAAGGTTGTTGAGTTATAATTGGTTTTTATGCTATTTATGTTGGCCACAATGTAAGTGTAACAATGTTATTATCTGGGGGAGTAAAAGATTGACCATTATTTGATTTATTCTTTATTTCCATCATGACTTATGTGCATGATACAGGGGTTGTTCTTGAATTCTATCTATGAATCTATATAGAATCTCATCCTTACTGATAATTAGGTTTTTATTTTTAAGTGGAAGGAGTGTGTCCCATTTTCCACCTTATGTATCACCTTCATCTTGATTATATTTCTCATCTTTGGATGCATTATCATTAAAATCCACACAATTGGAGTGTGAAGGATCAATGAAGGGAGTTACAATTGGTCCCTTTTCTATGGTATAAGCTCGAATATAAGGAATCCAAATATGCTCAATAAGATTGCCACCTAGCCTAACATTTCTTCTTAATGGAAGAGAGATAGATTTTTTAGATGGCATATAGTAAACAAAGTGAAATAGGGCTACTAAATAAAATGTATGAAATCTAAAAATCTTAAAAAAACCAATGAAAATATGAAAAAGAAGGATACAAACCCTAGTAGCATATAGGGTTAGAATTTGAGCAATTTTTGAAGTAAGTTGGGTTCACCAAATGTTTTAACCTTTTAGGACTTAGCAAATATAAATCTTATATTTTTAAAGAGATAAATATACTAAATTAGGGTATTAATATGCAATAAATAAAACCACTTATTTTTTACAAAATTGACTAATTTTGACCTTTCTAAAAATAGTAATAAATAGTGCAAATAATAAATTAGCTAGAAAATGACTAGGATAGATGATTTGAAGGGTAGAAACTGAGGCAAAGGATGGTCTAAGTGTCATAAATAAGATCCTAGTGTCATAACCCATATTGGATAGTATCACCCTAATTAGATATTAATTCCATTATTAGAAATGTGGTGGTCGTGTCCCTATATTGGCAGTAGTGTCCTATGTGCATGACTATCTCGAGCTTTTGGGTGCACCTATGTTTGGATCTGTGAGATTCATTCCTACATGAATGAGTTATGAAACCCTATAAATTTCCTATTTTAAATAAATTTATGATCAAACCCTAATCCACCATGTTGCTAGGGCATCTGATTGATACAAGTTAAAAAGTGTGTTTATTACTAGGATAGATTAGACATCCTCAACACCCCGTTGTGATGAGAGTTAGTGCAAGTGTTAGTGAAGTGTGTTTATTAATAAAAAATGTATCAATATTGATGTATTTCTCCCCACCAAAGTGTTAGTGCAAGTGTAAATGAAACTAGTATGATAGTTGACTTGAGTGCTTTGAATGTGCTTGAGACTAAAAAATTGGGTAATCTAAGCTTAGGACTATTGTAGATGGTAATATATAGAAGTAGGGTAGAATAGGGATTGATAACCTTAATAGTGAATAAATTATTTTGGATTTACATACGTAATTTTTATCTAATTTCCATCTAATGGTTAAAGGGATAAAATTCATGTATTTATACTATTTTGATGCTTGTGCATGTGCAAAAAGAGGTTCAAGTCGACTCTAGGAGGTTTTAGATTTGAAAAGATATCTGTTTGTGAAAAAAGGGATGGAAAGGACATTTGAACCATTATTGAGACACTAGTATCATGTGGTGCTACTTTCGCTATTATGGCACTAGTGTCCAAGTGGAAAAACACTAGGCATGAAGGCCCATGATGGAAAAATGATTGTCTGGGACTATTTTAGGGGTGACTACAGATGCCTGTAGCCTACACAAAAGTTGGATAAGTGTGAAAATAGGCTCTAAGATAAGTCTAGGGCTAAGATAGGGATAGGTAATCTCAAGTATAAATATTATCACTCAAATATCACTCTTAGTACTCAAATACCACTTTAGGTGATTACACACACACACACACACACACACATACTCTGGCATTTAAATCCATGATCTAGGTTTTCAATTTCCACACAAAATACACAAGTACCCTCTACGGAATACAAATACCCTCGCATATTAGACACTAAATAGTTTTTATAATTAAAATTTAAGCTTTATTTTGCATTTACAAGTAAAATCAATCCACATGACTTAAAACCATAAAAATTTGCAATTAGCAATGCAAGTTATTTTTGAAACTAAAATTTTAACTTCTTGGATTTTGAATTCACAAACTAAGTCTTTGAATTTCCAAACAATATATACATTCCTTTAAATTTTACAAAAATCATACATCAACTATAAAAAAAGACAAAAAAAATCTAGAGCTCTTTATTAATTTGTAAATGTCCCTTAGTCATCTCATGACAATGCCCAGAAAAAGAATGCTAGTCAAATCCCTCCAAAGGAATCCCATCAAGATATTTTCCAGTCATGAGCTCTAAGGTATTCCTAACAGATGCAACTCTCTTGAATTCTTAAGTGAAATTTCCAAAGAAGGGGAGAAAATATAAATTTTAACTCAAAATACACTGAATCATACCAAGAAGGTGCTCTCATTGATTTGGACAAGGATGGATTGACCTATCAAACACACAACAATTGTCTTGCCATTAGCCCCAGCATCTAGGCATGCCATCATGTTCCTCACAGGGATGCTTTTATTTTTTTGTTTTTATTTTTACCACCCATCACCTAAAAAAATAACTTATACAAAACGTCCATGAGGATCAAAATATTACCTTTGCCTAACTATCACTAATAGTAAATTTATTATGACTACATGAATTGATCCCCTTGAAACAAGTGAAGCCAAAAATGATGGTTCAAACATTAATAATTGCCTTGATTCATGTGGACTCAGAAATAACGAAGAATTTTTTTCAATAATCAAAGTGTAGGAAAAATAATATAATATTCGATTAGTTAAAGAACTTACAACTTATCATACAAAATATTCATATATTATATAACACGTAAAAAAATGCAATTTGATTGACTGGAGGAGTAGGAATTAATAAAGAGTTAAATCAAATTGAAGACAAAAGTATTCCCTTCAAGACTAATAACAAGAAAAAAATTATTAAACATAACTTCTATCTTTGAAAGGAAGCCAAACTTAAATGAATGAAAACTCTAAAATGAGAAAAAATTGCATAAATAAGACAAATATACTTAAAATAATATAAGAGGTGTAAAGACAAACACACTTGAAATAATAGAATAGGAAATAAAAGACACACACAGAAACAATATAAGAGGTTTTCATTAAGAATATAACTTAAAAATATAGATCACTACAAGAATACAAGGAAAACTATATCATTCATACAATTCCAAAGATGAAACAAATTTGATAAATATCATATAAACATTTAAAAAAAGCAAGTAGTTGATTGTAAAGTATTCTAAATAATGGAGATGGGGAGTTAGTTTTTGGAGCTTTGCATTGATGAGCCTATAACTTTTTCTATTACTTTTTCACAGAATGGAGGGTGAGTTTATTCCTACACAAATTATCTAGTGTTGTTTTCTCATATCCATCCTTCTCATGTCTTACTATTGAGATTTTGATAATTTTGTAAAAAGTCTATTACACATACCTCATGAGATTCATAGCTTTCTTTAGTCAAATTATATGTTACATGGACATCAACATAGGCCTTAGTTGCAAAGTTTGCCTAATCATCTTGAGTCTTGAAAAAAGTTCCTCGAGGTGTTTTGATGTTGCCAATACCTCTAATTCTTGAATGATATTCACTATTGCACCCAAGATCACAAAATAGTTGGTTCTTAAACCAACATGAAAAATGATGTCCTTTATTTTCTCTTGAAAATTATCTTTCCCTTTAGAATCAACCTTAGGATTTTTATTTCCTTTTCTACCCATCTCATGAAATTCCTCCTTTTCACTCTCCTTTTTAGTAGATACCATAGGGGGAAGTCCTGATCTAAATGACCATAATTGTAGCATATCAAACACCAAAAAAATAGGTTATTTTTCAAACATATTTCCATCTAGGGATTTTAAACAAATTATTTGATGAAGAGTTATGCACATCTATTTGAACACAAACTTTGTCACAAGAAATACACTTCTTACTATGGTTTTCAAAATAAATATAAATCATCTCCCTGAGGGCATTTCCAATACCTAAAAGAATGGCTCAGTCCACAAGTATGATGGCTACCTTTAGATCCTCTTGTGAAAAATTAATGTTGAGGTTCCAAAATGCAATGAATAAACCTAATCTTCCCAAACACTAATGTTTCAATTCAATCACATTATCTTGGTCCTCTTTTGATATAAAAAAAACAATGAATAAGCCTCATATACTAATGTGAATATTCAATTGCCCTTTTACCTTCTAGTATTCCATTACCTAAGCTTGTAACTCCTTTTCACCAAAACCTAGATCCACAATCTTGAAAAACAAACCTCATTTATTTAGGTTAATCATTTATTTTAAAATCTCATTGTGTTCAAATGTGATAATCTACTCTTCCTCAACTGTGTTGATGCACCTAGATTTTATCCAGAGGTTCTCATTCCTTGCATTCTTAGCATGATCCTTAAGGTCTACAAAAAACCTAACTCTTAGAAATGGGCAAGAAATATGTAAAACATGAGAAGGGCAGAGAATGGAGGAATAGAGAGTTGACTCAATGATTGAAACAAGTTTTAGGTGTCATCCAAAGGGTTTGAAGAAGGGATGACCTTATCAGGTGATTATTGTAAGCAAATATGTCACCACTTCACCTTTGTGTCATTGTGCATCAATATGATTATGTACCCTTGGAATATACAATTTATTCTATCGTTAATTATCATATTTATTATTTTTCAATCTAAAGAATGTATATTAGGAGAAACAATGGTTTGATTTGAGTTTTGATGTTTATTTCTAATAATTCATCTTGATGAAAGTTTATTGATACAAATGCTTTTAATATTAAGTGATGATATGCATATAACACTACTAATAATATGCTTGTAGGAAATGATCCTTGATTGATTGTGATGATCCTTTTGAATTTGAAGGCAAAAGATTTATATCATCAAAATGTTCTAATTTTTTATTTATGAAGGTAGTGATGACTAATTTGGTTATGTCAAGGAAATGAATTTTAGTTTGTCCCAATGGGCGTTCGCATCTAGTTATATGTTTCCCTCATGTTAGTAATTGTCTCCTTGAAGGAACTATGTTATCAATCTACTATAAAATTATTGGTGCATTTATTTGCTTTATTGCATTTACTTGTATTTATTATTTAGATCAGTGCACTATTTACTTATTGTAATTAGTTTATTACATTTATTAATAATTTTCACTAGATATGATAAGTTTGCTTAGCTATTAGTCAACTTGGACACCTATCTTTTTACTGTGGAGTTGCACTCCACTATCCAGGGTAAGATAGGATAAGATTGTTTAACTAGTAGTCAACTTGTGTTGAATATTTACACAAGTTTGACACCTATCTTGTTATTGTTGAGTTGCACTCCACTATTTATGTAGTCAATATCAGTTGAACTACATGTATTGTGCTAGTTCCCTGATCTTTATCTTGCATGATTTGATCTATTTAAGTAATGGTTATTTGTGTATTCTATATCAGATCAATATTGAATTATCAGAGTAATTTATCATATTTGAGTTATTTATTCATTTCACTTATTGTCTCAGATATACAATTATTATTTATTACTATTACTATTTTATCTCTTGTTTATGATTTCTATTTGATTCATTAGATATTATTTGTTAATTCTAACATGGTACCAAAGCTATCTTAAATCTATATATTAATAAATATATAAGAGAAAAATATCCAGATATAGGATCAGTTTCTTGATTTTGTATACAGGCACAAATTTGAGCTTTGTGGAGAAATTTTGAGCTCACCATTGAGTTCAGAGTGCCCAATATAGTTGAAATCATCTACAATTTTGTCTAGATCAGACACAAAAGGAGAAATTATCAAGGGTTTGATCTAGAAGCACCATGCCCAAATCTGGTGGGTACTTAAAAATCAAAGCATTTTTGAGAAAAATAGACCTCACAATTGCATTTGAAAGGTGTCAAAACCTATAGATCAATATATAATTTTTTCAATTTAGACACGATCACCTAGGAGGCAAAAAATTTTTTCTCCCAAGTATGACCATACAGACTGTACAGACTATGTAGGGGGAAAAATTTTGAGTAGGCCTCATGGATCAATAGGCAGAATTGATAGGTAAACTTCGAGAGCCCACCATTTGAACACTAAGAGGTATTTTTGAGTGATTTTTTTTTGAAATAACTTAAAATTTTTTGCTCTTCACTGTTGTACTTTTAGTTTTTTTTTAGATTTTTATAGAATTTAGGGTTTTTAATAGCATCTCTTGCCTGTCCTTATTTCTTCAACTTTAGAGGCTCATAAATTTCACAAATGACCTCGTATTGAGGTCTCATTTTTTTTTTAAAGTTAATATTTTTTCAAGCACAACACATTGGTGTAGAAATGTTTGTGATAAAGTGCATAATTATTTTAATTTTATCCTAGAGGGCCTAATTAAGCTTTCTGTAAATTGAAAAAATTGTAATCCAACCTTGTAACTACACTCAATTATAAAGTTCCAACAAATAATTGCTGGGTGGGATAAAACTAAGTAATTCAAGGGGGTTTTGTGGGATAAACTGTCACATTGGGCATAGCATATCAATTGCCCACCTTTGAGGTATTCTTTGAGATTCTAATGGCTGAAGAAGAAAAGTTAATAGTTATGGGTCTAATCCAGTCATTTAAATCTCAAGCTCTAGTTACAAGTCAACCTCAACATAAGCAAGTTTCAACATCAACATCAAATACAAGGTCAAGTAAAAAGAAGTATAATAATAAAAATAAGTCACAAAAAGATAAGAATAAAGGGAAACAATCATCCTCACAAGGAGATTATAAATCCACTAATAAAAAGGGAGATTCACAAAAAAGCACTAGCACTCCTTGCCCTTATTGCAAAAAAGGGTTTCATAGTGAACAAGATTGCTGGAAGAAAGAGATTGATGACCTTAAGGGTCTTCTCAATAATAATAACATCAATCAATCCTCTTAAATAGATTATTCCACTCTTTCAAATTTAGGGAAAGGGAAAGTTATGACACTAGTTGCATTTCCAAATTCTCCCAAGTCATGGGTACTTATGTGCTTCACACCATATGAGATCTAATCAAGAATAATTTTCTAGATTAGAACTAAGTTCCTTGCCTCATATTCTCATAAGTGGTGATTCTAAGGTAGATGTCATAGGAAAAGGTAAAATTGATGTTGATAGTGGTGTATTTGAGGATGCCCTCTATGTGCCAAAGTTATCAACTAACCTTCTTTTTATCTACCAAATCACTCACTTTGATACTAATAGGAAAGTTGAGTTCACACCTGATTCTTTATCAATCAAAAAAATTGGAAGATAATGCCTTAGTTACAATGGGAAAAGTTGAAAATAATACTCAAATTTATTCATTCTCTCATTTTGTGCCTTAGTCTTCCTCTATAACTTTGCTTTCACACACTGACTCAATGAGCAAGCTATGGCATGAGTAATTTGGTCATCTAAACTACCGTCATTACAATATCTTAGTTAGCAGGAGATGGTTACAAGACTTCCATAGATTTATTTTTTAGTGAGTGTATGTCATGGTTTTTCCTTAGGCAAACATCTAGAGGATAAGTTTAATAAAGGGAAGGCTTGGAGTGCTACACAAGTCCTCAAACTTGTTCATAGTGACTTAGCGGGTACATTACCTACTTTATCTTTTAGTAAAACCTGCTATGTTTTCAAATTCATTGATGAATATTCTTGATACACTTGGGTTTATTTTTTGAAACTCAAGAGTGAAGTGTTTGATATATTTTTAGAGTTCAAAGCTCTAGCAAATAAACAATCTTGAAAGTTTTAGATTAAGGTAAAAGTAGGTTTTGAAGGGACCTCAAAACCCTTAAACAGAGAAAGAAATATGAAGCAATAATGCCCAACAGGAAGATCATTCCTAACACTAACTGAACAACAACATCAAAATCAGGTTTTACAGGGACCTGAAACCACAGACCAAAACATAAAAAAGTTCACAGGTTTTACAGAGACCTGGAAACTCAAAATAAGTATTAAAACTAAGAACCATATTTCAAAACCAATTATAACATCCAGCAGAAGGGACCGGAACAAAAAAAATAGCATCAAAGAAGACTCTAGTCTTCTAATTCCAAGATCATCTTCATAGCCTCATTTCCAATCGTTGCAGTATCCTGTATGGATATTGTAGCTGAAGTAGCAGCTTCTTATAGGGCTTTCTTCCTTGAGCTCTGCCTGGTCCTCTTACTTGGCCCTTCCAAAGATTTTATTTCTTCATTAGCTCATTTTCCAAGGTTAACTGTAGCCACACATATGCTTGAAGTAACCTCCTCCATTTTCGTTATGCTTTCCTTGATGAGCCTTCTCTGATTATTCTCATATTCCTTAAGTTTAATTGGAATATCTCTCATTTGCATCTCCATATTATTGATTTTGATCCTATCAGCTTCCTGGTTATGTTGCATTATTTCTACTTTCTTCTTTAGCTTCATTATTTCCTTATACATCCATGAATCAACTTGGAGAATAACATCAGCTTTGAATTTGGATGAATTCATGAAAGGAAGCTTAGTGTGCCTCTGTCGAGCATCACAACTATCATCTACATTCTCCTGTGGAGAGGACTCATCCTTTTCAATCTGATCCTCCCTTTCCATCATTTTCTCCTCTTTTATCTCTGCAGGGTCTTCATGTTGGACATGATCATCCTTTTCTTGTTCCCTAATCTCCATGGCATGATTGGAAACTAGAACCATATGTTCCTTTTCTCTTATCGAGGTCGGATCATCAAGTAAAATATTTGTGTCTTTAACACTTCCTCCCAACACATTTTGATTATCCTCATGATTAGAATTATTCTATTCTGTATTGCCCTCAGTTTTATCCCCTTCATTTTCTTTCTCACTTTTTTCTTCATTTTCCTGATAACCTTCCAAATTTGAACTAAAATCCTGAAAGTCAAGAGCTTCTGAATAGATAATGGGAGGGAATATGTGAACATCAAGTTTAAATAATTTTATGCTCTTGAAAGAATTGATCTTCAACATTTAGTTTCATACACACCTCAACAAAATGGTATAACAGAGAGGAAGAACAAATTCTTAAAAGAGATGGCAAGTTGTATGATTCATGCTAAATCATTAGTACCTAAGTACTATATAGAAGTAATCAATTGTGTTTCATATATACACAATAGAGTTCTTCATAAAGATTTAAAGGGGATAACACCTCTTGAAGCTTGATATAATAGGAAGTTAGCATTGCATCATTTCATAGTCTTCGGTAGTCCAGCATGGGCTTACATCCCTTTCAACAAGCACCATGCTTTAAAATAACAAGGTTGGACTTGCATATTTGTGGGATATCCTAATGGTGTTAAGGGATATAGCCTCATTGATCCAAATTCACATGAGTTTATTATAGCAAAAAGTGTTTACTTTGAATAAAGTCCTTCAAACTTGTCTTCTAACATTTCTCATTCTTCTTCCTTAGAAGAATCAGATAGTAGTGATGATGATTCTCCTACTTCATCTACTTATAGGGATGATGAGGTAATACCTCCCTAGCAGGGTTTAACATGTCATATTCTAGTTCCTCCTCCTCCTCTATATTCTAGTCATATTCATTGATTCCTTTGTGGGCTAGACAGACTTTGGTGGATGCAGACCCTCTTTTTGGGGATCCATTAGATAAAAGGAGAACATGGTCACAACATGATCTTCCACATTCCTACATTGCCACGACATCTAATCCATAGTATTTTTAGGAAACCATAGGGATAATTGAGTGTGATTAAACCATGGAAGAAGATTATGACTCATTGATTAAGAACAACACTTGGGATCTTGTTCCTCTTCCTAAAAGAAGAAAATTAGTATGATGTAAGTTAGATATATTGGACTAAGTTTTCAATGGATATAAATATTGATAAGTATAAATCACACTTAGTGGCCAAAGTTTTTTCCCAAGTAGAAGGCATTGACTATACAGAAACCTTTGCACATATTGCTAAGATAAATTCCATTCAATTAATACTAGTTATTGGTGTAGCTCATGGTTCGACTGTACATCAGATGGATGTGAAGAGTGCATTTCTTCATGGGTATCTTCATAAGGAGAGATATATGGAACAACCATAGGGGTTCATTTAATATTCTTCATTGGTGTGCCACTTAAAAAAGTCTCTCTATGGTCTGAAACAAGTCCCAAGGTTTGGTATTCCAAGATGGACACATGTCTTTTCTTAGTGGGGTTAGCGAGATGTCACTCAGATCTGAATGTATACATTATATGATAGGAGGAGTCACTATTGTATTTGGTTCTCTATGTTAATGATCTCATTATTATAAGGAGCACAACATCCATCATCAGTAGTGTTAAGACTACACTTCACAATAGGTTTTTTATGACATACATGGGCCTATTGCATTATTTTTTTAGGATTTAGATAATACAACCTTCTTTCAAGATTACTCTTTCACATCCCAAGTATGCCATGGACTTGTTAGCTCAATTTCACATGGCTGATTGTAGCCCTGCACCAACTCCCTTCTTATCTAGAGTTAAACTTTAGGTTTATTATTCCACTCCCTTGGTTGATGCAACATTGTATCTTTAGTTTGTAGGCAACCTCATCTATCTAACTCATACATAGCCTGATATTTCATATGTAGTTGGCATGGTTTCATGCTTTATGTAGACACCACATGAGCTTCATTGGAGAGCCACCAAACATATTTTGAGCTACATTCAAGGCTCTATCAGATATAATATTCACTGTATAATAGGTACAAGTTTAGACTTGGTGGGATATATAGATTCTGATTGGACTGGTGATTATGATGATCGTAAGTCCACTTCTAGTTATAACTTTCATTGTATATCTAGCCCCATTTGTTGACAAAGTAAGAAGAAGCATGTTATTTCTCTTTCATCTATAGAGGCTGAGTATCATGGCATTGTTAATCCCACTACTAAGGCTATTTGGCTTCATAATATTCTCATTAAACTTAGAGTTTCATTTTGGAAGCCATTAGTCATTTACTATAACAACCAGAACACTATCTAGATCTCAAAAATCTGGTTCATCATTAGAGAACCAAACATATAGAGATGCATATGCACTTTATTAGGGAGTTGATTCAGGAAGAGATCATTGATCTTCAATATTGTCATATGAAGGAGAAGATTGCAGATATTTTCACCAAACTTTTCACTGAGAAAAATTATCTTCACTTGCAATCTCTTTTGGGGTTACGAGACATCAGTTCTTCAAGGGACATCAATTCTTCAGGGGGGTCTCCTAGACCTTCATTTTGAAGAGGAGTTTTTTTTCCATCAAGTTTTCTCCTTTCCTCATCTATTTATACAGAGTACCTAATATGGCTACACATTGTCAGGACTCTTATCCGCATATCCCTACCTAAGCTTCACATATGGGGGGTGTTGGTTCATTTATTTATTTTATTACATTTACTTGTATTTATTATTTATATTGGTACACTAATTACTTGTTGTAATTAGTTTATTATGTTTATTAATAATTTTCACCAGATAGAATAAGCTTGCTTAGCTAGTAGTCAACTTGGACACCTATCTTGTTATCATGGAGTTGTACTCCACTATTCAGGGCAAGATATAATAAGATTACTTAACTAGTAGTCAACTTGTGTTGAACATTTACACAAGTTTGACACCTATCTTGTTATTGTTGAGTTGCACTCCACTATTCATGTAGTTAGATATCAATTGAACTACATGTGTTATGTGAGTTCCCTAATATTTACCTTACACACCTTACTCTATATAAGTAATGGAAATTTATATATTATATATCAAATAAATATTTAATCACTAGAGTGATTCATCATATTTGAGTTATTTATTCATTTTAGTTATTATCTTGGATATATAATTATTGTTTATTACTATTAATATTTTATCTCTTGTTTATGCTTTTTATTAGATTCATTAGATCTTGTATGCTAATTCTAACAAAAAATTTCAATATCAATAGACCCTTTAATATAATTAATCCAAATGGTAACACATCTCCCTTACATAGTTCCTCCCGAGACCTTAAAAACCCAAATGGATCCCTTTTATCTCTAGACTCATATTGTGACCATAAAATAACTAGAAACTTTTTTTTATTTTCCTAATTATTATTTTAGAAAATAAGAGATAATTAGCAGAAGATACAATTTACATGTGAAGTATAAAAAATGAACTAATGTAGACACTCCCTTTCAGCCACATCCATGTCTAAAGTTGATTTTAGATAGATTTCTACCAAACTATGAAAATTAAGCCTAGAAATCACTGAGTATCCCAAATTCATCCACACATTGGTTATAAGTGCCAAGAATTATGTCATGGTATCCCTATTTGGGTATTACCCTATATGAAATGATAACTTCCTACATATTCATCCCCAATTAGGTTGTGCTCTAACAAACTGACATTTTAAAGCCAATTAAGTAGGGCACTTGATCAAATTCTTGAAATGACCAAAAGCCTAAGCAAAATTAATTAAGTAATCAAATCAAATTAAATTCTTATTTAAATATTCCATGTTGAATTAGTGAAAATATAATATCCAAAAATCAAAATTCAACAAATATCAAATGGAAATGAGCTTATGGTGACATCATCATCCTCAAAGTAAAGAATTCCAAAATATGAACATAAATACCTTACAAATTTTAGAAATTTTGAGCCATGCCTCCATATATGCATAATTAAAGATGTTATTTATTACATTTGGACTCCCAAGGTTAGCCTAGACCTAACTAGACCTAGGTTGGGTTAGTCTGAAGCCTATAAATACAAGGTCTCACAATCACTTCCAACAAGTTTTTTTGTGTAGTGTTATAATGCCAAATTGAATAAGATAAGCTTCATAAACCAATGCATACAAATCCAAAACCATATTAGACAAAGGGGAGGTGCTTCTTGCATAGAAAAATCACTAACAAAGACTCCAATTTGGACACAAGCTGAATAAGCCAACTGCCATTCGACAAGTGACTTGGAGCTACAAAGAATGTGAAAGTGTCTTTTATCCTTTTAGTTTTGTTTCATTTTTTTTGTTATCATCAAGATCCTCCTAGTATCTAGGCTTGGGAATGCTTTTTTTCAATCTTGTTTTTAGATGTTTTATTTTACTAATGAGAGACTAATGCATCTTTTCCCTTGGAATCCTATTGCATAGATAATGGCATGCTTGGTGGGACCATACACACCACACTCATCCTAAGAGCATTTTGGACCTCCTTGGAGCCTCAAAAAAATCAAATTAGAATTTAGTTTTAGAAATTTTCCTTCAAATTCCCATATTTTTTGTTTATTGCTAATCGATGACTTCAACCTGAGAAATTGATGACTTTCCCAAGTTTTCACATTCTATGTGTGACTATTTTTTTAATGATATTATATATTTACCTACTACGTAGTAACAAATTCAATGGAAAATAATGACTTTACATTAAATGGTGACTTTTACAAAAGAAATCGATGACTTCGACCCATGAAAATGATAGCTTTGCCAAGTAACAATTTATTGTTAATTCGATGACTTCACTATTTTTTTAGAAAAAAATAATAAATTTGATAATTCTAACTAGAAATTTGCACCTGCTAATCGATGAATTTGCTGAGATTTATCTTTTGTGATATATGGAAATTGGTGATGTTGCCCTATTTGATAATCGACAACTTCACCCCAAGACCAAAAACCATATAAATTAAAAGTTGATTTTTTTATTAAAGGAATTTAAATAAGCATAAATTAATACCATAATGTTTTTTATTAGGAATTAAGTAAATGAAATAAATTTTTACATGCTAATAGATTCACTTCACTTATCTTTTGGTACTTAAAACACTTTTGTAAGCTACTTTTTGTCATTTCAAAGGCCATAAAAGGCCAAACTTCATTCATATTTTGATAAGTTCTTTAAAAGGTACAAACATATCAAACTTAGAAAATTTAAGAGAAATTTATTTGTGTTCTTTACTTATCAATTTTTTATCTTTATTTTTGTAAAACCTTGTGCGTATGCTCTCCCCTTGTCCCCTTCAGGGAACTTGGATGACCAAAAATGTATTATTTTACTTGTTGTTGAGTCAAAACCCTGAAGAGAAGTATTGTATGCTCTCCCCTTATTTATAGGGACTTGGGTGACTCAAAAATGACTTAGTTATTCCATTTATTTATTTTTTGCATTATATTATGAGTGGGAGTTCATCACCTCCTCACAGGTTCTTTATGAGGACTTAGACCTAGGGTCTCATCTCCTAGCATTGTCCCAACCCCACTCTCCAGTTGGGTGTATAAATTGGGTATACTGTTAGATTGGATAATGGCTGAGTGGTTAACCTAACAAGTCTAATGGGTACCCAAGCCATGCGATAGTCTAGACATCAAACTTCACTAATTAGTATATGGTTGAAGTCATTTTGCAAAGGATAAGACCTTTGCATAACAAGCTAGATGGTTTGGATCCAATTGACATGAATTTTATGCCCAAGTGTTTCAAGGTAGTTATGAACCATCTAAATAATCTAGGTAAAAAAATTATAATAGTTAACCCCATTTACTATGGAACAATGTTGAGTTGCTTCAGCACTCTAAGTTCCTTGCCACGTACCAGTTATTAAGAGACAAAGGGGGGGTGTTGGGGGGCTTAAAAACTCTACCTACACACACTCTTTTATTTTTGGATTAATAAATAATTCATTTCAAGATTGGTATATCAGTGGAAACTTTGGTGGATACTATGCATACCTCATGTTAATTTTAGTGTAGGAGCGTGCACTTAGGTGCTACTTATTTTTACTTGTTTTTGTTTGAGTCCAAAATCACTTAGTCAAATAAAAAACAAATAAAATAAACACATGATACACACACTACTTTGAACCAAGAAGTGTTATGTTGCTGAAATTATTATATACCATTTACCTTGTTAAAATTATATATAGACCATTTATTCCTTTTATTTCCAAGTACCATTATTATGTTGGCCATTTTCACCTAGACTAGTTGGAGTTACTTTAGACCAAGTTCTATGCATCTGATAAGTGTGAAACCAGTATTCAAATCTAGATTGATTAAAACATTTACATAGACATTTGACCCTTGTGCTTGGATTTAAGTTATCTTTTTAAACCAAATTCGAAACCTCACTTCCAAGTATAGACCTAAGCACAACTAGTTTAAATTTGAGTCTTGTTTATCACTTTGACTTGAATGTTTTACTTTTTACACTTGGTTTTTGATACTTGAGTTGCATTTATAAATGGTTTGCTTAGAACAACATCAAACCTTTATTTTTCAATTGTGATATCCTTTTATATTGAGTTCAATTTAGACCAAGTTTTCCAAGTTTACCTAGACTAAGTGCATTCTTTGCTTCAGACTTATTACCTTAGATTTAGTTTCATTTTCAATTTTCAGACCTTAGATAAAGTTTGTTTTCAAAGACTAGATTTGTGATGTTTACCAAAGACCTAACACCATTCTAATTTCATTCTTATAGACCGAGTTTGTTTTACTTTAGATCATGCCCAAGACCTTTCTCATAGACTTCTTTCATGTTTGCATTTCAAATTTGCCTTAGACCTAGTTGAAGACCTTAGCAAAGACCACGTCCACATTCCAATTTTAGACCTCTTTCCTAGAGATAAGTGTGTTTTACATAAACATTTTAGACCAATACCAAGTTTGTTTCAAGTTTTAGACCAATTTTTAACTATTTGAAACAATAGATTGAGTTTCCATTTTATGCCAAGGTTTAAGACATTTGCAATAAGAGACTAATCTTTTTAGAAACCATATTTTAGACATTTGCAACAATAGACCAGGTTTGTTTTTGGGATAAATTTACCTATGATTTGACTATGCCTCAATATACATGTAATGGGACCATGTATAATGAAGAGAATGAAAACATTATCTCAAGTGACACTTTTGCTCAAAACCCCTATGGAGATGACATAGCATATGTGACAGATCCATATCCCACATACAATGTCCACTATATATAATAGGGATAAGACCCATTAGCCCATTATCTTATCAATACACCATCTTATCTAGGGAAAGACCAAGATCAAACCATGCAATATCTTGTTATTAAATCATTTAGCATATAGTAGGTCCAATAACAACAACTTTACTATGTGACTCATAAAAATCAGACCACTTATGATCCTTACTTATTTGATCGTCACCTTTTGGAGAATAAGGACAAAATCCTTGTCAAAGTAGTAGAAGTAGGCACTAAAATCTTGGTTGACTTTCCCCATGAAATTTTATCTATCTTGGTTAGAACTCCTAACAACATGTTGGTTGTTAGAATACTCAAATAGGCATCATCTAGCTATAGTCAAAACCCATCCTAGATAGTAAAAACCTAATTATACAAGAGTGTTATTATTGGAAATGTGGTGGTAGTGTCCCTATATTGGTAGTAATGTCATTTGTATAGGAGTATCTTGAGCTTCTAGGTTCACTTGTGTCTAGATATGTGAGGTATGTTCCTACATGCATGAGTTTTAAAACCCTATATATTTCCTATTTTAACTAAATTTGTGAGAAAACCCTAATCTACCATGTTGTTAAGCCATCTAGTTGATACAAGCTAAAAAGTATGCTTGTTAATGGGGTAGGCTAGACATGCTCAACACCTCGCTATGATGAGAGTTGCCTATATACTGATACTCTAAAGAGGGATCAAGCCCAATGTAGTTCTCCCCACCTAAGTATTGGTACAAGTGCAAGTGAAGTTAGTATGATAGTTAAATTGAGTGATTTTAATGTGTATGAGACTTCAAATTTAGGTAATCTGATCTTACGACTATTGTAGATGGTAGTATATAGAAGTAGGTTAGAATAGGGATTAATAACCTTAATTGTGCACAACTTATTCTAGGTTTGCATATGCAATTTGCATCTAATTTCCATCTAGTGGTTAGAGGGATAAAATTTATGTATTTAAACTATTTTGATGCTTGTGTAGGTGATAAAAGAGGTCTATACCAACCCTAGGAGGTTTTAGATTTAAAAAGATATCTATTTATGAAAAAGGGAGAGAAAGGACATTAGTGCCATTATTGGGACACTATCACCATGTGACACTATTGTCCGTATTATGGTGCTAGTGTCTAAGTGGCAGAACACTAGGAAAGAAGGCCCAAGATGCAAGAATGAGGGTTTGGGATTGCTTTAGGGCTAACTATGGATGCATGTGTCCCACACAAAGGCTGGATAAGTGTGAAAATAGGCTTTAGGATAGATCTAGGGCTAATCTATGGATATGTAGTCTAAAGTATCATTCTTATCACTTAAATACCACTTTTAGGTGATTACATTTCCCCCCCTTATTTTATAAATGCATCAAAGTGAAATGACTAGGATAAAGGAAAAAGAAGCATACCTGGACTTACCTAAGAAGTGAAGCCAATGAAGTTGGGTCTGAGTATGTGAAACATGCTCCAATGTGTGTCCTTCAAGTGAAGCATGTATATATCATTCCTTACTTAAGAGATATCAAAATCAAATACAAAAGTGAGAAAAGAAGTAAAAATGAGTAAAGAGAGAGGCGAGAGGAAAGGAACGAATACACCTCATAGAGTATGGGAACCAATGTATAAACCTAGTGACAATATGTGTGTGCATGTAGATAGTGATCAATTAGTGAATAACTTGGACTGAGTTGATGGATTACTCAATCCTCATGCATGGGTGGCTCAAGAACTCAATCTGGTTTTGACTCCATCATTGCCTACCCCTGCTTGGTGGATCATGACCTATGAATAACTTGGATCAATGGTGTTTTTAACCCTCTCATATAGGAATATCAAGAACTCAAGTGGGCTATGACTCTATCATTACCCACCCATGTGTAGTAAATGCATTTAAAATTGAAACTACATGATGTAACTAGAAATTTCTAAGTATATTGGCTTTATGGCCACTTGAGTATATTAGGTGACCTTGAGGCACTCAAGAATGCTAACCACTATAGATGGAGTAAGGCATGAAACTAGTGAGTAACCTAGAATATGATGTTGGATTTATACAACTTAGCAAATGACATGGAATTTATCATTTCATCTGATCAATCGGTGTGTAAGTGAGCATATAAAAATAATGTGCCATGCACAGGCCCCCAAATTTGATATCTAAGCTTATGGATTCGAGACTGAGTTATAATAATTTATATCTAAGTATATAAACTAAATATGAGAATGTTCACGCCATGCATGATTCCCCCAATTTGAGTAAACTAGTATGAATCTGAGCTAACTTAGTATGAATCTAAGCTAAACTAGTAAATTTGTAACTAAACATGAACAAACTTATACTGTACCTATTATATTTTTATGGCCAATCTAGGTTTTTTAAAATTAGGGCTATTGGACATTAGTGTCATATCTTGGATAGTTGCACCATATGGCACTAGTGTCTTTATACTCTAATTTATAAGCAACTGTACTAATATTTATGTCACTATTTTCTCACTATGTTTACTTGAGTCTAATAATTGTAATCTAAGCCTATGTGTTGAGAATGTACTATAAATGCATTATAGGATATTTATCTCTATGACAAACCCCTATGAATGCCCTCTCTTTTGAAAGGAGTTGTTGAACATGCGTAAGAACTATCCTCAAAATAAAATGCTCTACAAAATGTGTGTTATCTGGAACATTTATGATATTTACATAATAATCTATTATAATATGCATACATAATATCATAATCTAATATTTATTATGAACATAAGTATGTAATGTGCAATGTATGTCATGTCTAGCATTCATAAGGGTGTCAATTTAGATATAAAAATGTATGTAATAACATATCTGAGTAATAGATGAGTCCATTATGACACCCAAGTAGGAAGGGGAGAGACATGAGGTCCCTCATGACATCTAAAACTGGAGTGTGTAACAAGCAAGAGACAAGTGTCATGGCCATGATGCATATCATAAATTATACATACAACACACATGAGACACAAAAAGTAGGCCAAGGGGCCACAATACAAGGGACATGGGCACATGTCATTAAATTTGAAAAAACAAGACATACAAAGACATGTTCAAATATCCACATATACAAGCAACAAGCAAGTTGGCCTAGAGCTACATAGAAGAACATGTTCAAATGTCCATATACACAATCAAGAAAAGCACATTCAGGGACATGGGCACATGTCAAAAGCATATATACTATGAAAAGAAGTGGCATAGAGCCAAAGAGAAATGTCATATTCAAATACCTTCAAATAGAATAAGTATAAAGATACAGTCAAGTCTAAACTAGGAAATCTAAAAATGAAATTATGCATGAGCATGTAATATAAATTTGTGTAAGAGAGAGGATGTACATATGTTGAGACTAAAGTATTAATACCTGGTAAAAAATCTAAGTAAGTGTAGCATGATCAATATCAAGATATAATAAAGCTAAAGTTATGATGTAAAGTCTAGAAAGATGTAACTTGGTAATCAAAACTATTTATAGGGTGCTACCAAGTGGACAAATATGTCAAATGAATAACTTGTCTATTAGTGTATATACCCTCAGTGGGTAGATAATAACAAGTCTGAATCAGTGTAGTGGACCTAAGTCCTTTGGCAATCCACATGCACTCAAAAAGAACAAGTGAAGCATCTATGTATGATTAAAATGACTATATATATAGGATATGTAGTGTTTAGAAAATAAAAGAAATGTAAACATGGAAATGCATAAAATCTATAATTTTGTGTTTTCTGAGTAAATATTTGAATGTTTTTGTGTTTTTGAAATATTGTATTTTATATATATATATAAGTTGTGTACAAGAAACATAAGAATGAAACTATATACAAAGAGCAATAGGGAGGGAAAGTATGTACAAAAAGGGATGAACAATATTGAATAATGATTCTCATGGGAGACTCACTATTAATGTGGCATGTGTCAAATAAAGGAACTGTGATCATTCATGTTGTATGAAAGGGTAACTATGGTCCCAAAATCTAATGTACTGAGTGATCTATGTCTAGCATACTTTTGAAGTGGTGCTAGGAATCTATGACATTGGCTATGGTGTCTTATGAACTATAGGGATCTTAGGGACCCATATGGTAGAAGATGTTATAGGTGGCATAGATGTCCTATGATGAAAATCTTGAGAGCTCAATAATACTAATCTCATAAGAAAGTGAGTAGATGGAGGCCCTCTAGAATCTGTCACATATCTCTAATGCAGGGGTCTCTCTAATAATAGTCTTCATGGAAAATTATGCATACATGGAAACACTGTAGGAGTAGACATTGCCTACACTAGTGGCTGTACTAAAATCTATGGTGTAATGATAGGATTTATTCTTAGAGCTATAACTAGTAACTATGTTGTATCTAGTAACTGTGTTGTAATTGGTTCTGGGACAGGTAGAGGATACTCATATGAAAGACCCTCAACTATGAGCACTTAATTTGTATGTGTGCATTTTAGGTATCTATGCACTATGGATGGGATGGATCATAGCTTTTGTATACATGGCCTATCTAGGAACATGTCAAATAGGCTTGCGCTAGGTACTACTAAGAATCTAGTGGCCACATGTGCTAGTATAACATGTAGTGGAAGTACAATCTCCCCAATGGAGCTCTGAACATGGCCACTAAAACCACTTATAATTATGTTTATAAGAGACATATCTTACTTTGAATACCCAAAATTTTGTATGTTTGATAGTGCACATGCTAATACTTGACCCATTGTCAACCATAACACTCTGGATAGGATAATGATATATTTAGGCTTGTATAAAGAGTGCAGATATATCTAAATCATCATCAATGATATGTTACTCTAAGAAAGTGATGAGTGGTTTAGTCATAACTGTAGTGTGCTACACACTAATGACATTGTGTAGTGGGTGTGTCTCCTCTGTAGTAATGTGATATAATGTTGGTGGTGGATGTGCCTGATATGTGTAGTGAACACTTGAAGTGCTCCCTCCCTCATTTGTTGTATTATTTAGAAATAGATCTAAGAATATTTTTAATGACTTAGCTTCCATTTATTATACTTTGGGTGCCTCTATGGTGCCCACATCAATAATGTTAGCCTATATCAAATCTTGTATCTTATGTTTCAAGTTGATGCATCTATTTTTTGTATGGCCTAGTGCCCTATGATATTCATGGAATGCATTGGAATCATATTTATTTAAAATAGGTCGTGTCATATCAACCTCTTTGATATGAGAGAGAGTTATGACATTGCATTCCAAGAGATGTTGTGAAACACATTTTGGAAATTCTAGAAGGTTTGTGAAAACTCTGCATAGAGGAGTTGATAAAACTAGGCAAGGAGTTTGATCTGAAGTAGTGTTAACTATGGCCTTTGGATCACTCTTATTTTCAATGGCCCTTATCTTTTATGGAGGCTTACTATAACTCTTATTAGTTGATGATGATCCATTGGTATATGTTAGTTTGCCCATTGAGAGAAACTTGAATTCTCTTTCTTATACTATGTGGCATAAATCTATGGAGGTTAGAAACTTCTTAAACAAGATAGCTTCATGTAATGCTGGTAGAAGACTCTGTTTGAATATGTCCTGGAGCTCTTTATCTACCATGGGGATATTCAAATTGGCAAATATAGTATTATATTGTAAGACATATTCTATAATAGGCTCATTGTATTTTTGTTTTAATAATTTAACTTGAGCATATGAGATATTATCACTGATGTTTATATAGAAGTGTGCTAGAAACATATCTACCAATGGATTTAATGTAGTGATAAATTGATTTGGACATCATAAAACCACTGTAAGGTATAATCCTTTAGACTACGTGGAAACAACTTAGTGAATAGCTAATCATTAGACATGTAGTCCAAATTTATTGCATGAAAAGGTAGGAGATGGTGCTCTAGGTCACCCTTACCATCATATAATATAAGCTTAGGTTCCATGAATCTAGATGGCAAAAGATTTTTTTCTATGTGATGTGCCAAAGGTGTATGTAAAAGAGCATGAGAATCTAAGGCAAGTGATGTCCTAGTGGCTCCCTACTCAAGATGTAATACCTTAGCCTATAGAGTATGAACCTATTTCATAAGGGATTGTATATTTAGATTGGAGGAACTAGCCATAAGAGGCATAACTATCACTGAAGGTTGTTGAGTTATAATTGGTTGTTTTGCTAGTTGAGTTGGCCCCAATGTAGGTTTAACAATGTTATTATCTAAGGGAGTAGAATATTGACCATTATTTTATTTATTCTTTATTTCCATGATGGCTTGTAAAATTTGTACATGATAAAGGGGTTATTCCTAAAGTCTATCTATGAAGCTCTATAGAATCTCATCCTTACAATTAGTTTTTGATTGTTAAGTGGAAGGAGTGTCTCAATTTTCATCTTGTGTATCACCTTGATCTTGATTATATTGATCATTTTTAGATGCATTATCATTGAAATCCATAGAATCAGGGTGTGAAGGATCAATGATGGGAGTTACAATTGGTCACTTGTCCAAGGTATATGCTCAAATAAAAAGAATCTGAATATGCTCAATAAAATTGCCACCTAACCTAGCACTTCTTCTTAATGGAAGATAGATAGTTTTTTAGATGGTATATAGTAAACAAAGTGAAATAGGGATGTTAAATTAGAATTTATGAAATCTAAAAAGCTTTAAATGACTAATGAAAATTAGAACAAGAAGGATACAAACCCTAGTAGCATATAGGGTTAGGGTTTAAGCAATGTTTAAAGTAAGTTAGGTTCACCAAATGTTTTAACCTTTTAATACTTAGCAAATATAAATCATATGTTTTTAAATAGTGGAGTATACTCAATTATGGTACTAATATGTAATAAATACAACCATTGATGTGTTATAGAATTGACTAATTTTGACCTTTTTAAAAATAGTAATAAATAATGCAAATAATAACTTCACTAAAAAAATGATTAAGATACATGACTTGGAGGCTAAGAATTGAGGCAAATAATGGTATAAGTGTCACAAATAGGATCCCATTATCATAACCCCTCTTGAATAATATCCCCCTAATTATATAATAGTGTTATTATTAGAAATGTGGTGGTAGTGTCCTTGTATTGGTAGTAGTGTCCTCTATGTAAGACTATCTCAAGCTTCTTGGTGCACCTGTGTTTGGATCTGTGAGGTCTGTTCTTGTGTGCATGAGTTATGAAACCTTGTATATTTCCTATTTTAATTAAATTTATGAGAAAACCCTCATTCACCATGTTTATAGGGCATCTGGTTGATATAAACTAAAAAGTGTGTTTATTAGTGGGGTAGGTTGGACATCCTCCAGACCTCATTATGATGAGAGTTGCCTACATACCTATACTTTGAAGATATATCAATGTTGATGTAGTTATCCCCACCTAATTGTTGGTGTAAGTGAATAATTTAAGCTAGTATGATAGTCAACTTGAGTGCTTTGAATGTGCTTGAGACTAGAAATCTAGGTAATATGAGCTTAGGACTACTATAGATGGTAGTATGCATAAGTAGGGTGGAATAGAGATTGATAACCTTAATTTTTACACAATTTATTCTATATTTTCATATATAATTTGCATCTAATTTCCATCTAATATCTAGAGGGATAAAATTCATGTATTTATATTGTTTTGATGTTTGTGTAGGTGCTAAAAGAGGTCCAAGTTGACCCTAGGAGGTTTTAGATATGAAAAGATATCCATTTGTGAAAATTAGAGGGAAATGACATTAGTTCCATTATTGAGACACTAGCACAATGTGGTGCTATTGTCCCTATTATGGCCCTAGTGCCCAAGTGGTAGAACACTAGGCACAAAGGGTTAGGTTTCAAGAATGAGGGTTTGGGACTGTTTTAGGGCTAACTAGGGATGCTTGTGGCCCACACAACTAGGCTCTAGGATAGGTCTAGGGATAAGCTAGGGATAGTTAGTCTCAAGTACCACTCTTAGCACTTAAATACCACTTTTAGGTGATTACTTACATATACCTTATTTAAAATACTTTATTAAGATTGCATTAATATAAATGAGAGTATTCAACACTTTTAATTTAGTTAGTTCATCTCTACCAAAGAAAACAAGCTCACAAAACACTAAGTCCCTATGGTATGTAGAGGCTAAATTTAGAGATGGAGTAAAGGGAGGAAATGATTAAATCTAATATATTTTGAATTTAAAAAAAAGGAAAATATCTATAAATTGAAAATATTTCAACATTTCTAACCAATGACAAATGAAACCTATTTATGGTGAATGACTAGTGATAAGAGATGCAAAAGAATGCTTATTCTATACCTTGGAACTTGGAGGATTCAAAAGAAATATTAGCATGGCATCATAGCTGATGTGGGATTGAAAATAACTAACCCAACTAGATGCCTTCTAAGGGGGATATTTGAGGAGAAATAAAACACCAGGTTTTCCTTAAAAAATCTCATTATGGATTCTTGGGAAAATACCCAAAGGTGGCACTTTAGAAAAACCATAATAAAAATGTGGCATGCATTTGGCCAACAACCTATCTAAAAACAAATGCACCATAAATGGAGGAAGTAGGTAGAAAATCATGTTCATCTCCTTCCTAGATCCAAAAAAAACCAAATATTTTTTTTTGCTAACCAAACAAAAAAAACAATAATTAGGCACCAGATAGAAATTAAAGTCCAGGGATGCAACTATGTAGGACGTGAAACATGAAAGAATTGAAGGAAAAGAAGAAATGTTGAACCATGATTTAGTAGACATATATTAAAAAAGAATACATAATTGAATGACAAAACTATTTTTATTCAATGACAGTTTGATTTTAAACTATTTCTAACAACATAAATTATTTGGCACTTCAGGGCTTGAATTCCCAACATATGAGATCTGGGTTTATTGCACATATGGAAAAATGATATTTAAGCCCTATTTTTCATTTCTAAGAAAAATCACACTAAAAGATTCAAAATTATGGCAATCAGACTACAAGACAATGAAAATACATAGCTATCCACTTTCGTATACAAATTTGTAACATTTTGGGGCTTAAAATCACTTGAAATGGTGTAAAGACAATTCTGAGTGAGTCATGATTTACTTTGTGGATGTAATAGTAATATGCATGCCCTAATTAATGTCACATGTGATTTGTCTTATGTATTGGACCCTAAATCAATAATAACAGTGAAAATTATTTTTTACAAGTGTGTCTGAAGCCCTATTTTTTACTGCCAAGTAAAATCACTACACCTATAGGGATAAATAGATAAGTAGTAATATTTAGACTCTGTGAAGTCAAGGATATAGAAATATAAATCAAATAAGAATAAGAGTAAAAAAATAATAAAATATTGTTCTAACAAAAAAAAGGCTAGAAAACAAGCAATGAAGGATAAAGTACAAGAAGAGATGAAGTGAAAATAAGGTTGAGGCAAGAAAAATATTCAAAGAAGTTAAGAATAAATAGCTTGAGGACTTGTGAATAATTTAATAAGTAAATAAGATTTTTTTTAGAGGAACAAGGATTGAAATCCAGAACTAACAATGAAACAAAGGAAAAAAGAAGAATAATAAAATTATAAAAATTAAGAACAATAGTAGAAGGAAAAGGAAGATGCATAAAGGAATAAAAATGAGTAAGCTAAGAAAAATACATATATTATGTAGCAAACATTAGGTCAAGTGTAGGCAACATCAGCCAAAGATATGTTGATGGAAGAAATGGGAGCAAAAACAACACAATAAAAATTGGGTGAAGCTTAGGGACAATCAACAAAAATATCCAAAGCCTATAGTTTAACATAATGGGGTTCCAAATATGGAGGTTCACAGGGCCAATATGACACTGACAAGTCCTAGTGGATAAATAGAAAATTTAAAAAATCCCAATGCAAAACTTTTACCATCTTTAGAACACATCCAAAAATGACCAATGACACATCTCTTTTCCTCAACACAAATCACATTAACTTTTGTAGCTTAGGAATTATCATCTGATGTTGTGAAACTTCCATTATAAAATAAAATATAAGGTTCCATTACATTTAATGCATACATTATTTAAATGGTAGGTGAGATTCAATAGGATAACATCCAACTACAACATGAAAACACTATGATGCATGAAAATTATTTTTACAAGTGTGTCTTGAGCCCTATCACTTACTTCCAAGTAAAATCATGGCATGGGATTCAAAATCATGGAAAGAAGATGAAAGAATAGTGAGAATGCATGGTCACTTATTGATGCCTTGAACTACCATCATATATTGGGCCTTAAATTGCTCTTGAGATTGTGATTTATTTTATGTAACTTTATTCTTACTCTATGTCATTCAAATCCATGATCTAGCTTATCAATTTCCACACAAAATACACAAGTAATCTCTATGGCATACAACCACCCTCACATATTAGACACTAAACAATTTATATAATTATAATTTAATCTCTATTTTGTATTTGCAAGCAAAATCAATCCACATGACTCAAAATCAGGGTTAAGCACATCATAGCAAAAAACTAATTATTGTGTGCGACTTCCATCATGTGTTGCACTGTAAATTGGAATTAACAATGCAATTTGTTTATATAACTAAAAAAAAAAAAAAAAAATCTTGGCTTTTGAATACGTAAATTGGGTTTTTGAATTTTCACACAATATACACATTCCCTTAACTTTTACAAAAAGCATACATTAGCTATATAATAGAGAGAAAAAAAATCTAGAGCTCTTTAGTAATTTGTAAATATTCTTCAATCATCTCACAACAATGCCCATAAAAAGACTGATAGTCATATCCCTTCAAAAGAAGCCCATTGATGAAACTGTTCTTACACAACTCTGTAACCATCAACAAACTTATACAGACCTATCTAGATCATTCATTCCTTGTAGCCCTGTTTTCCCTATTTATTGGCCAGAACTCCTTCTTGGTTAACTCAATCATGAAAGTAAAACCATTTATGGATACCCATTAAGACCTTCTATAACATACTGGAAAATCTCCTGAGGTTACTTTGTACGGAATTGTACTTTCTTCTTTATGCCCTATTCTAATTAGCCCTCCTTGTGTGCAAAACGCCTTGTCCAGAGTAAAGTATGGACTTTATAATCAAACAAAGCATCATTCCAGATACCCATTACCTTCTTACAGGTGAATCAATCATTTTTTAGTGCACTTATTTGGATAAATTCACTTTTCCTATATTGGCCTATGCTCTTTATCTCACATACACCTAGGATCCACTTGGCAATTGTTCTTTTCCGTACTTATCCATATTGTGACACCTTGAAACCACTTCAAAAAGTTTGATAACATCATCAAGGTTAATATTAAAAATTTTCAAGAGTTTTCAAGTATTAAAACTTATTTTGAAGGCTTGAACTTAATTCAGGTTTTTCCCATGACTGTCACAGGCCGAGAGCATATTATTTTTGGCTGGGAGTGTTTTAGCCAGTTTCAAGGGTTATAATCACTTGTCTAGGGTCTGTCTTGATGCCCTACACCTTCTACAACCATCCTCTAGGTCATATCAATCCCCTATACCTTCCTTATGCATAATATCTCAGTGTCTTTTGACTGTATTTGTATGACAGTCAGCAGGGTTCTTAGTTTCTTCTCAAATACAATGGTTAACAGGGTTCCAAGGTGATATATAAACGTTTCAATACCTTAAATTATTTCCCCATCCATATTCTCATGTCAAAGATGACTTATCAATCCGTTTACCTTACAAAACATACAAAGTTCTTCAATATGCCTGTATACTGTTATCTACAGGCCGAGCTCTGACTGTGGGCGTTATTAAGACATAAAAGGGGTTTGAAAGCCTACTTATTCCTTTATAAAAGTTTATACCTGTCCTTTAGACCTATATCCATATCATTATGAACTTCATACAAACATTTACACGTTGGTTTTTCCCTTGGACAGTGGGTTGTAGGTTTACAGGCCTGAATACCCTGTTTAGGCCTGTTTAGGCTTCTTTTAGCTTTCAAAGTTATTTAAGACCTCTTGGTCACAGAATATCAGTTTAAACTCATTCTCAACATACCAAATAACCAGTTTAAATGTAGTTTTCTCAATGTTCTATATAAAACCATCATTCACACACATTCACATATACACACACATTCACATATGCAGGCCTGTCACCAGAATTCATAAAGAAACCATATATGAAACAAATACATTCATTCTCCTTAGATCAATTGGAAGACTTACATTTCATATCAAAATCCATGGCTTTCAAAGCCTTGCTTGCTCCTTCAAACATTCTCTTGTCTTTAATCAAATTTGCTCCTTCTCTTTAACCTTATCATCTCTTGAGTGAGGTCCTCCCTCACTAATCCTCCTCTCTATTCTTCATTCTTTATTCTTTCCCTTGAATGAGAGGACTTTTCCTCTTTGTCCTTCTTCTCTTCTATGCCCCTCTCATCCTCTCTTCTCTTCTCATCCTCTCTCCTTAATGAATTCTTCTTTTTTTCTCTCTTTTCAAGAATCTCCTATGCCAACTTCTACGCCCAATTTGGGCTTAAGGTAAAACCAAATGTTGTTTGTAAGTTTTAACAATATTCTAAGGTTGAAAATAGTTTCAACCATTTCCCTTTGATTTCCTCAATAGCCTAACCATCATTTTTTTACCTTTTCACTTTTAACTTTTGACCATTACATTTACTTTGAAGGTAAAATTTTGAAATCTACACAATTTGGAGGGAAAACCAGAATTTGAAATTTCCCACTAGAATTTGAACTATTGTAGATGCTCCTGCATCACCCATCAAGAGATTTTCTAGTCTTGAGCTCTAAGGCATTCCTGAAAGATGTAACTCTCTTATAGTCCCTGAGTGAAATTGCCAAAGAAGGGCAAAAAATAGAAATTTGAACACAAAATACATTTAATCATACAGAGAAGGTGCTCTCATTGATTTGGACAAGGATGAATTGACTTGTCAAACACACAACTGTTTCCCTATGATTAGCTTGAGCCTCTAAGCATGCCATCATGCTCCTCACATGGATGTTTGTATTTTTTATTTTTTATTTTGTTTTTTCCACCCATCACTTGCAAAAATAACTTTTGCCACATGTCTGTTAGAATCAAAATATTGTCCTTACCTGACTATCAATGACAGTACAATGCCTTTGCTTGACTCTCAATAATAGTACAATGATTATGATTGCATATAGAGAACCCCTTGAAACAAGTGAAGCCAAAAGTGATGATTCAAACATTAATAATTACCTTGATTAGTGTAAACTTAGAAATAATATAGAATTTTTTCAACCAATTAAAATGTAGGAAAAATAATATTATATTCAATTAATTAAAGAAATTATAACTTATTATACAAAATGTTCACATATTATATAACAAGGAAACGATATAAAAAAACATAAATTAATAAAAAGTTAGAGTAACGTGAAGATAAAAATATTCCCTCCAAAACTAATAACAAGAATTTTTTTATTAAACATAACTTCTATCTTTAAAAGGAAGTTGAACTTAGATAAATGAAAACTCTAAAATGAGAAAAAGTGCATAACTAAGACATACTTAAAAATAATTAGGAGAAGTGTAAAGACAAACTAACTTGAAACAATAGAAGAGGTGTTAAAGACAAACACTTTGAAACAATAGAAGAGGTGTTCATTAAGAATATAACTTAAAAATGTAGATCACTACAAGAATAGAAGGAAATTCATATCATTCATACAATTCCAAAGATGAAACGAATGTGATAAATATCATATAACCATTAAAGAAAAGCAAGTAGTCACGTCTAGATAAGTACAATTTTAAAGAGGAAATAATTGAAATTTATCAATAAAAGGGAAGATAACATTAACAAATAAATTTAAAGAAAAGAAGAGAAACTGTCAAATGAAGAAACAATTGTTAAAGAGAGAAAAAAAAATATACTATATAGTTTCTTCAACATGTATAATGATTTATTATAGTATATGTAAAAGTTATGAAATTAATATTTTTACAAGACAATGTAAATTTTACATCATGTAAAAATATTAATTTCATTTTTTTTTTTTTTTAAGTTTTTATATATATTTTTATAAAATTATATTTATCATTTTATATTTTATTATGTTTTATTTTAATAATCAGTGAAGATTTAATAGTTAAGTTTCAGTGAGGGGAGTAATTTGATCAGAGTCTTTGTGTGTTTTTAGAGTAGTCTGATTAATATTTCTGAGTGTTCGTAAGTTGTACGAAAGTGATATGAAACTTAAGTATCAACTGTATAAAGGTAATATGAAACTTGAGCATTTGATGATCTTCCTCACACCAATACCTAATTTAATGAAGCAATAGAAGACTATTATAAAAATATAATGATTCCTCTTATATTAAAAAAACATTTTATTTAATTTTATATTTTATAAATAATAATTAATTTATATTTATAAAAAAACATTTATTTCTTTTTAATTATAAATTATTTGTATTTTTAGATAATTATTATTTTTATTTTATTTTATAAATAGATATTCGTTTTTTAACGGGCCAAATAGTACTAACAATGGTCACAACTGGTCTGAGAATACTAACAAATGGCCACAACTGGTCCAAGAATATCGATGATCAGCGACATTCGACCTATGATACCATACTGAGATTTGAACCTAGGTAATGCTTCGAACAATCAAATCACTTTACCAATTTAACCACATCTCATCGCTTAAATAATAATAATTATTATTATTATTATTATTATTATTATTATTATTATAATATAATTAATTCATAATTAATGAAATTGTTAAATAGTTTGACATATATAAAGAATTTGAAAATTTATATTCTTAATCCATTAATAATCTATTATATAATTTCTTTTGAAGAAAACACAAACTATCAACTAATAAAATTTTAATCTCAATACTATTATTGATAATAGATATATATTTTTTAAAGATATATGATGAGGATGATGTTGTAAAAAGTGTTGCTTAACCATCCATAAAAATATAAATATCAGGAGATATCAAAAAAGATAAAATTAGGATCGATTTCTAGATAAATTTAATAGAATGGATATTCAATCTTTAACATTAAACTGAAAAAACATTATATACACCTAATTCATATAAAAAACAAAATTTCAAATAATAAACTCTTATTATTATAATTATTTTATAATTTAAATTTAAATTAGTAAGCTTACCTTTACTGTTTATCTCATTAAAAGATGGAAATAACGGATTTGTCTATTGCAGATGTAGGAAAGGTGGTGTCATTGTTAATCTATGGATTTCATTCATGTTTTGTTTATGATGAAATGAAGTTTTTTGTTTTGTTTTTTTTTTCCTTGCTAATTATTAGATGATCAATTTTTATTTTTATTTTTGGTTTTATTATTAGATATTTTGAAATTTTTGGATAAAGATTTGAATTATGTTTTTGATAATTATTAAATGAAAATTTTCATTTTTTTTAAATTAATTATTAAATATATATATAGATTATAAGTGAGATATTGTTGATAAGAAAAAGTTATTCATTTTTTGCTTGAAGAACGTTTATATTAATTAAACAATATATGATATAACATTAATCATACAAAAAATGAATGGAAAAATCACACTGTACAAGTATAATCGTTGAGGATAAAGATATTTCAAAAAAACTCTAAAAAGTGGTAAAAAATGACCACACTCACAAAAAGAAACATCACATCAAAAATTTGACAACAAAATAGAGAGAGCAAGGAACAAATATAATAAAAAGAACAATTAAGCAACCACAACAAATGGACATCAAGAGAGATGGTAGAGACGACAGACCCTCAAGGTTACTATCCCATCCTCCTAAAGTAGAAAGATCCTTGTCTATAGATAAGGGCTCCCAACCAATATTTTTTTGAACCTCTAATATTTCATTTTGATTTCTTTCAAGATTGTCAATATTATTTATTTTGAATAAAAGGGAAACAAGAATTACCAATGTGAAAATGTAGATTTAAAGAATATGTATAATTTAACACAATCACCTCTTAGATTTTTTTAAGTATAAAGGAAGAATAGTTAATCAATTTTTCTTTTCCTACTTTCCCAATTACCAAATATTTGACCTTTTTACAAAATAAATTGAAATAAATTAGAAATGGGACATATTTTCTAGTTGTGGTTTTCTCAAATGAAAATTGAAAATGACAATAAGGAATATGGTAAGGGGTTGTACTTTTGTTGAGAACAATTCAATTTTGAGATAAATTTGAATAGGGATACTACTTTCAGCTCTTCATCACTACCAATCTACTTTTTCAGTGGATGCACTATTTAAATCATTATATTCTTTTGATTATGAGACCTTCGATGAAGAAGAGGATCTAGAAAGTTAGAAATAAAAAGGCTAGTTATCAATTGTTGTGAAGGAATTGACCCAAAAAAAATTTAAGGAAGGTACTGTAAAAAAAAAATTATGATAAGGAGTTTTAAGTTGATTTAGGTTTGATATAAAAATATATGATTGTATGATGCGGATCTCAAAAAGTAGAGTGTGTTTGGTGCATGGCTATGAACCAACTTTTAGATTTTGAGGATGACTATATTATATGGATATCTACTCAATTTGATGCATGTTTGGATCTCTTTATGTTGACCCATGTTAATGTGGGATACCAAATTTGTCAAGAGCATAATAATTCCATGTTATTGTTATTAGACCTAAGTATCCTTTCAATATTGTTTAGTTTTGGTTAAGGTGTTTAATGAAGAACTTCCTTAGATCACTCAATCAATAATACTTACATAAATATTTAAGACACAAACTTCATATTATATATTTATAAGAGATGAGATTTCATCCCCCTCTGCTAGAATTTTACTAGAATCGTTTCTTTAGTTAAAAGCTACTCATAATTGTTAGTGTAGGATTTTTACCTTATATAAGGTTTTACCTTCAATTTTATTATTCACCTTGTTTAGGTGGATATTATGTCATTTAGGGTGATTTATGAGGTCATTTATTTCTACACCCACATATAAATTATGGTCAAATGGGTTGGTATAGATGTCTTGTCATTCACCAACCAATGTTAATTTATATCTAGCACATGGGTTTACTATTCATTTGGCAACTGACTCATGTTCACATTATCAAATGGATGTGGCTTCAAGTCTCTTCTCAACTTATTTAATGACATGTTCTCCTTTGTATTTGGTGTGGAGTGAGGGCTATTTCTCTTAGGTGAAATATGATGGATGTTTAATTCAAAGCTTGTGCAATAATTCTCTTATTGTGATTTTATTTACTTTCAGCAACTTTATATGTTTGTTTGTCTCACGTTTGATGAACCCATACATTTGATTGATCTACTGATCTTCATGAACTCTCTGACATGGTATTAGAGCCAATCTGACATTCAATTGTTTGGGTTTTTAATGTTGTTAATTTTTTAAAATCTTGAGTCTATTTTCAAAATTGAGCTAGTTTTGTTCACATCCATTGCTAGAAGTTTACTATGTTAGCCAAGGAATTGGTATTTTAATGTATTTATTCTTGTGAATTTGTATGTAGATTTGTAAGAGGGATTCAACCAATCTTGGTAGCTAAAGGCAACCTTCAAACCTTTCTCAAGAAAATCATTTAGCCTTTCAAATCAGGGTTTGCAAGTTTTTACAAATCCATTTTTTTCGATTAAAAGATGTTTGTCCTTTTTAATATTGTGGTAAATATGGAAAATATATCTTGTAAATGTTTATGGGTTTTGTGCACCATGTTTTCACCTTTACAAATAATTTTGAAAATTGGATTTTCAGTAATAATTGAAAAGGTTGTCATAATTTTATTAATTGTGATAATATTTAGAAAAAAAATAAGTGGAATTATTTCATTTGATTTGCATATTTGGGTAAATAAAAAGCTTTTTTAAGACTTGTGATATGACTGGGAGGTCACTTATTTGATTCTGATTCCAATGAATGGTTGGAAGGCTAAGTCCACTCTAACCATAGGGCATTTTTAGCTATGTCCAAATTTCCTATTATCAGTGTAAATTATCCCTCATCATTCTACCACTAATTTCTCACTTAGACGCATTCTCGACTATGTATGATGTCTCATTCATGAGTGTGCTTTAGGATTTCATTGCAATTTTTTTTTTTTTTTATCTTTCACTTCCTTGGTGTCTTCTCTAGATCATGTCAAAACCATTTGAGAGACTCCAAAGGAGGAGAGTTGTTTCGTATTTAGTGGTTCTTCTTGAGAAGGACAAGAATACTTCATAGAATGCTTATATAGAACGCTTTCTCACACATAAGAATCATATTCAATTCCTATATGGATAGATTCCAATAACCACTGATCATATTCGACTTGATAAGTGAGCTAATACTTGTGACAAGGTTTTTGCTACTTTGTTACTACATGTTTCCATGAATCTTCATTACCATGTGGAATACACATAGTGTCCCTACATTATTTAGAGCATACTATAAAGTCATTTCAGGGATCCTACTATGACTTATATCACACCACCTCCTCTTTCTATTATCTCTTTTGAGATTTTTGTACTCTCTCCTCCTACTTCTATTTTTGATGATGACACATTTATCATTGGTAGTGCTCTTTTTTATTGATCCACCACTACAGAATGAGATTCTACCTGACCTTAATTGTCATATTATATATTCTACTTTTATCCCTATTCAAGACGTTGATCTTTTAGATCCATCACATATTTTCACTTTGAAGGACTCTAATATTTATAGTGTGAGTACACATATTGAGAGATTTGACGATTCATCTCTTCCTATGGATTTTCTTTTTTTAGTTGGTGAGTAATGCTTCAAACTTCACATTGTCATTCTTTCTAAAAATATTTCATGTCATTCTTTTGATTGGTCTACTTCAGTGACATTACATCCACTTCTTGCACATGATCTTGCTAGACCCATGCCACATATTTGATTTTGACCACTTTTAGAGATATGTGTATTGTTGCCTTCATCTTATATTGTGTAATGGGTAGAATTTCAGTACACACATCCATTTATTCCTTTGAAAAAGGGAAGAAACATTGTTTGATGTGAATGGAGCTTATACAGTCTTCAAGTAGAGGATCTTGTCATCGACCTTCACCATCTTGTGAGTTGTACTTGGAGTACTAATTACTTCAACATCATCATCTAGGGGGTATTTTAGTCTCTATTATTCTTTTATCTCTTTTGGGAAGGGAGTTTTTTCCCATTGGGTTTTCTTTTTTTACTCCATTTTTTGAGAGTTGCATTATACTTGGGTATCTCATCAGGCCTAGTTGTCAGGACCCAGTTCTACTACCCACCTAAGCGATGCTTAAGAGGGGTGTTAGTGTAGGATTTTCATCTCATATAAGATTTTGCCTTCAATTTTATTATTCACCATGCTTAGGTTGATATTATGTCATTTAAGGTGATTTATGAGGTCATTTAGTTGCACATCCATATGTGCAAATTATGGTCAAATGGGTTGGTATAGATGCCTTGTCATTCACCAACCAATGTTGACTTATCTCTAGCATATGGATTTACTATTCCTTTAACAAATGATCCATGTTCACATTTTCAAATAGTTGTGGCTTCATGTCTCTTCTCAGTCTATTTAATGGCATGTTCTCCTTTGTATTTGGTGTGGAGTGAGATTTGTTTATCTTGGGTGAAATATGATGGATGTTTGATTATAAGCTTATGAAGTAATTATCTTATTGTGATTTTATTTACTTTCAACAACCTTATGTGTTTGCTTATCTCACATTAAGTGAACTAATGCATTCGACTGATCCAATGATCTTAGTGAATAATCTAACAATAATGAACCTCCTCATGCATTTTAATAGGATTCACAAAGTGATACATGCCAAAAAGTCTCCACGCATACAATCTTCAATTGACACATATCCTAAGACTCATGAATATTATTACCCACATAATAGTCAACAATTTTAATTAATGTGGTACTATGTCTTATGCAATAAACCTGTATAGATATGTAGGTTTAACCTAGACTCATAGGTCCTTATGAATATTATGCTACTATATCCAAACTACCTTTTGGGACATATCTGCATGCACTTTCACCTACTTGTTTTGTCTACACTTACTTTTACTTCATGTAATTGGTCTAGGGTCTATGCAGGATTATTGTAGGTCCATGTAGTTTCGTAATCAAACTTATTAGACTCTACACCTAATGTTTTGCATGTTAATTTTTTACACAACCTTACTTTGATATAATTACTCATATGTTTAGGTGCATCATTTCACTTGAACTTAGTGTCTTCTTCTCATTCTCTCCTTCATGTCTTTGTGCCAAAGGTTATGTGTAACTACACACCTTTCTATTTTATGTGATTCAAAATTTTAAACCTAGTCCAAAATTACGCACTTGGATCCTTTCATTCTCTTTTATGCATAGATGCCTTGCACAATAAAATTTTAGTGTTCTTACACCTTGAATTATTATGTTGGAACCTTTTAAAAACTTGAATTTTCAATATTTGGTGATGCAATATTTCTTTGTGCTTGGGATGTGCTTGCACTAGACACCCTAGGTAACCGAAATGTGATCTCTAGATCAAAATTTGAAATCTTCAAGATTATGTCCATAGAGACTAATATCTATGAGATCCATCTATTTTTATTCATCCAATACATGATTCTTCAACTTCACCAAATATTATTTTTATATTCCTTCTCACACATTCTCTTTAACAATTTAGAGTCTACTATGAATTTTATATCCTCTTTTTCCTTATCTTGCATATGTGCTCTCTACTCAATAATTTGTGATCTCATTTCATTTTCCCCATCACCATTATTTGACCATTCATAATAATCATATAAATCATTGAAAATTAATATGGGTGATATTTCCATGTCTTTAGGCAACTTGATTTCATAGACGTTAATTAAAAACATACACAATACTTTACATGGTCCTATTATATTCATCTTTAACTTATTATAGACTCCCTTAGAAAACATCTCATTGGGAAAATGTGCCAACACTAAATCTCATACTTCAAATTATTTTCTCATGCACTTCTCCTTCATGCTCTCCTTATATTTTAAGATACTTTTATCCAACCTTTTACACACCTCCTCCTATATTTTGTATATATACTTTAAAAACAAATTCTACTTCCATGCTCGTTCCATGAACTATGCTTAAGTTGTGTAACTCGATGAATCCTTTAGGATTTTATCCACACACAATCTAAAAATGTTTCATTCCTATGCTTATAGTCACTCAATTATTGTATGCAAATTATTCTTGTGCCATTACCATGTCCCACTACTTGGGATTGTCTTCAACTAAACATCTCAAGTTTTTAAGTTTTTTTTCCACCACATCAATTTGTCCATCTATATCTATGGATGGTAATTTGAACTAAAATTTATTTTTGTTCCTAAATTCTTGCATAATATGCATAAAAAATAATATAAAAACTTTATATTCCTATTCAACACAATGCTACACAGTATACCATGCAGCCTCACCACTTCCTGGAAGAAATTGTAGTGTTTTTCACATCAATTGTCTTATTGTACTATATGAAATGTACAATCTTTAAAAAACATCCACCACTATGGAGATGTAATAATTTCCTTTCTACATTCTTGGAAACCTTAGCACAAAACTCATCCAAATCTCATCCCATAGTTTCTATAGTTTATGCAAAGGTTGATGTAACCCTGCATTCTGACTCTTTCCCTTTGTCATATGGAAAAATCTACACCTTCACACACATGCATGCAAATCTACACCTATATTCATAAAAAATTAGCCTTCTACCACTTGAACCAATGTATTTTCACACCTAAAATTTTTCATGCCCTAACATACACCCCCCATTTTAAAAACTCAAATGGGAACCCATTATTGTTTAAAATCTTTATTTGGGGTCCTATAAACCTTAGGTATCCACGATATGAATTCACTCATGATAAAGTCTAAGGTTGTCTTCAGAATTCTAAAGTTATAAGAGTTTGAATTATGAAAATCTAAGTTTAAATAGATATTTTGAATTATTATTAACCTTAGTTTTTCATAATTCTCTTTTAAAATTTGACATTTTGATTTATAGACTGTCAGGACTAATGTTTTCATCCTAGTGTTCCTATGTTTTATTTCAAATGACCACAGGATTATCAATGAAGACTTGTTAATCATTTATGATCGGGCCATACCCCTTATTGCATAAAATTTATTTAGGTGGCATCACCATGTTAACTAGGACCTATATCCCTTTACAAAATTTTCTAAGTCTTTGAGGTCCCCAAGCTCTAACAATTCGATAAGTGGCATTCATACATTACACGAAGCCTTCAACTTTCACAAAAAAATTAAGTGTTAAAAGTTTTCCAACTCTGAGAATAGGCCATGTGGGACATTTTTGTTTACTTGAAACCATAGAACCTTTAAAATTAAAGTTAATCATTTAATTTTTTGAGTTCTCGCAAACTAATGGTCCTTAGCTTCCAAATTTTGAGATTTTGACACTTGGTATACTTTCATTAATCCAGAACCATGGAAGTATTAATGCATTCTAATGGTTTTTAGGCCTTTCAATCTAATACCTTTGAGATTTTAAACTTTGAAAAGATGATAAGTGGCACAATTCTCTTGGACTAGACCTTCAAAGAAGATATACCCAATCAATGAATTAATGGTCATGTGGCTTCAAGTCTCCATGCCTCTAAGGCCTCAAGATCATGCCACGTGTCAACATTATGTTACATAAAAAATTTACATAGATGTAAATAGTTAAAAAGGCTCAAGAACCTCTATTCTCAAGCCCTTGTGTCCCTTCAACCCTGAGGTTATTCCACATGGCATAATTATGTTAACTTGTGGCCCAAGGATATATAAAACATATATGTAGATATAAAGGCCTGAGTGAATGATAATTGGACAAGTGTCACAATCTAGGATATTTAGGCTCAAAATATACAAAAATGAATTGAATATAAGGCAAAGAAGTGAGTGAGTGAGAATTTGACAACTATTTAAAACATGATGACTAGACACATAAAGTTGATGAATAGTTGCCATGTGGAAAACAAGTGAACCTACCAAAGTTGATTGGCACATTCAAATTAAAATGAGAATAGAATCAAAAATCCATTATTTGAATTGATGACACATGAATGCATTTAAGACTCAAAATTTTAGGCAATATATGTGAAATCTAGTCAAAGGTTAGTCATTTTGCCATCAATCTATTAATAAAACTTTATAATTTTGAGATCTCAAGCATCCAAAGAGCCATAGATGTTTTATTAAACTTAAAATAAAAAACTAAATGATTTACAGAAGAAGCTACATAGTTCAATTTGATGTAATGGCCTCCTCTTCAAAACAAGTGTGTGTTCAATCCCCCTCAGTGTATTCTTGTGCTAGAAGTGAAAATACATGCACACAGTGTTTGATAAAAGTTCCCTCAAATTCAAGTTTATCCACTATTTGGTGCTTTGGAATGTTTTAGAGTCTGTGGCACCCTAATCTACACAAGACCAATTATCTTTAGATTAGAAACAATATATCAAAGACCTAATACCCATTAAAACCCAAGGTCTTCATCTTGTGGTAGTAAAACCAGAGGTAATGCCTTGCATAGACCTAATTAGAGATTTGTTTTTCAATGGAACATTTTTTGGGGATTGCTTGAATATTATGAAAATAAAAATTGTAGCTATAGTTATTTCTACGAGGGATTTTGAAAGGTGTCTCATAATTCCATGGCCTGAGACCACCTATAATCAAGTTTTCGCTTGAACATAACACAATAGATGTAAAACTAAAATAATGGTTGGTTAATGACCAAAGACTAAATACAAAGAGAGGCATTTCCTCTAATTTCATTGTCACATTTAGATATGTATTGAGGATAGATATGGCCTACCTAAACAAGCTATTTAGTTTTTCAAGTATAACTTATGTGCAAGTGGAATGGATCCCTTTGTTGGACATTCTTTTAACTTCAAATAAGTTAATTTCCATGGGGGAAGTCATAAGTACAAGATTGAAGGTACATATGTTATGTCCTTAATAAAGGCCAACTGATGGAAATTTGTATATGATGTCATATCTACTAGGTGTAGTCCTAGGCACATTTCATAGGACATATAAGGAGCTATTAAAACACTCAATAGAGTATTTAGGTAACAAAATCTATGAAGATTAATCTTTTGTATTTATATATAAATTTAAAAATTAAACTCAAAGGATATGTGAATAAATATATCCTCTATTATATCAGGGGATCCATGGCACCTAGATGCCTAGGTTATCTGAAAACTAACAAGAAGCATTGGTAAAATGTGAGATTATTGGTATTACCATAACTACACATTCATCTAATTTGAAGGGATAAGGGAATATCCTCTATTTATACCACTCCACATCCCATAAAAAATTGTAGAACAAGAGGTCACTTTTCAACTCTATAAAAACACCTATGAATAAATTAATCTTAAACATTAGGCCTATTATTATAAAACTCTTATAAGTATTGGACAGCTACAATTTGTGGTTAGGCCACATTTCCATTAGGCTGGTAAATTCATATCCCACTATAATTTAAAGGTGGAAAATTTCAGGGAATGGGACCCTAATAAGAAAATTAAGACATACCTCAAGAAGCTCAAGGAAAATAAGAAGGTGAACATTTCATATGGTCACTAGGAATATGATCATGATGTTATTTTTGTAAGTGCATTATATGATACTAATGTGTGGACCAAGATGAAAGATAAACAACTATTTATGATATTTGGAAAATCTCTCTAGTATAATCTTGAGATTACTGAAGAACAATCTAATAAGATGAAAGAATAGGAATAGAGAGAATGGAGCCACTATTGGCCTCCAATGAAACCAAAATATTTAGAATGGAAAAACCAACCTCCTTCCCCTATAAGAGAAAAAACAAACTTACAAGAGGGAGAACATATCAACTAGAAGGAATATAATCCCCAAATTAGGATGGAAATTATAAGAGGCATTCCCCATCCTCAACTACCATATATAACTTCATATACTAGTTCTATAGTTTTGGAGGTAGCCACTATAAAGGATAAAAATATAACTCCTCTAGATCGATAGAAGAGAACATTGTTGGTGACACCTCTTCCTCCACTTACAACTAATACCTAGGTTAGTCTCCCTATGTTTTTATAGGCTTCTTTCATGTCTATTTCAACTACTTCTTCTTTTCCTCAGGCACCTCTAGTAATTCCACCTCCATCCACTACCATCAGTGAAGAGGCATCTTCTCAAGTACTCCCTACCATGTTATCACCTACTCTATTTACCTTCCTTCCACAACTGTGGTCCTTCTAACCATTCCTTCACCACCACTTATAGTGATACTTTCTACCATTTTAGCTCCTTCAATCATTTCACCATCTCCATCACCTTCTAATTCCCCTATGGTCACTTAATAGAGGAAATATAAGGGTCCTTCCACCTCCTCCAAGGGAAAAAACTAGAATAAAAGCCATATTTTGGTCTCCCTACCATACACTAATCCCTTAATGAGGAGGAAGCCAAAGAATAGGATCCTACACCAACAATATCTTTAGTTGAATATTCAACTAATGAAGATGAATAAGATATATAAATAATGAATGGGTCAATACCTATGATAAGTGAAGAGGCAGCCCTAGATTTTGAGGAAGTGGATTTATAAAAGGTTAAAGTTGTGACATTATAATGCATACAATAGAAAGAAACTCTAGATGGCACTTTGGACTAGTAAATCCTCATAAAAGAGAAAAGATAAAATATAAATGAGGTAGTCTCTTATTTTGTTTCATCTATTTTTAGTTCTGACATTATAGCTGCATATTTGCCTCTAGTTGTTCCAAATATTCTTTTGTTTAGTTCTATTGATTCTCACATTATTTCAACTTCAAGGAAAATAAAGGCTCCAAAGAAAGGAGTCCATTTTTAGAGCAAGGTTATAATTTCTACTTACAACCCTAAAAGGCCACTATTCCTCAAGAAACATTTATCTCAAATAGAGCTCCTATGCCATAGTCTTCACCCATATAATTAACCACTATGACTATTAAGACAACCCCAAACATGACCAAGTATGTGGACAAAGTCACTCTATTGAGGTAACCTTTAGCAAGGAAGATAATTATCTATGCACATCTCTAGTTCCAAATACAAGTAATTGCATCATTGGCACCACCATCAAGGACACCTCTAATGACTCTTCCACCTTCCACATATAAATACATGATCTAACCAAATGAATAAATAGGGGAACTTTTTATTCCCTAATGGGAAAAAGAGATGCAGGATGTAAGGGATGAGAGACAAAATCTATTTGTCATAAAGTTACCTATATTCTCTACTCGGTTTGACAAAAAGAATATAACCATACAAAGGGTGAGGAAGTGGAAGGCATTGAATTTGGATACAAGGGAAGAAATAGAACTTGAATAAAGATAAAATATGTCTCCCATGGAAAAGAAAGCCAAAAAGGATACAAGGGATCCTAATGAATATAATGAATATTTTTATGCTTTTATGGACTCAATTAGTGAAGATATGAAATAAATGTATAAAAAAAGAGGAGACACAATAAAGGTTGCAATAGAGATAGACTACACATGCTCCTTGGGAGATAATTTATGATGTGTAGAGTGTAGCTACTAAACTTTACAACATTTATATAATATGCAGGTTTATAGAGTAGGAATCTAATCAAATAGAATAAATGTGACCAAACTTTGGCACCAAATGAAATAACTAGAGAAAAGGTTAAATTTCTTAGTTCAGTACTTCAAAACCAATGCCTTCAACCAATTGAACTTAATGTCTAACATGGATGAATCATGGTGCCTCAATTATGTAATTATTAAAAGTGATGATTCCCTCAAATGGAATACATAGATGAAGACTCTACTAATACATTTTACAAATCAAGAAAGCGAGGCCTTGAAAATTCTGAAATACATGATGGTCACTAATAAGATTACTCCTATAGGTGAATTAATCAATAGGTAAAATTTTGAAAACCTCCTCAAAACATCTACAATTAACTTCTAGGAGGAATTTTAAGGCACAATATATATGATCAATAATGAAATTTTACAATTGGTATATTTTTCTAAGGGCAAGGTAACAAAAGTTGAGGCTCTTGGAGTAGAATTAAAGAGCTTGGAAGCTAAACATACAAGGTTGATGGCTGAGGTCATCAAAATATTCAAACATTCCTTTCTCAATTTTGACATCATTAATAAGGAGTTTAAATTTGTACATGTGTTATTTGAATAACTCAAGGCAAAAGAAACAACTTTAGGGTTAGCGATTTAACTATTTAGGGTTATGTAGTTTAATCCCTAGGTTGTTAAAGGGATTGAGTATAGTAAATCAAGGTATAAAATATGAAATAAATACATACACTAATTTTTAATTTAATTTCCCTAGTTTGAACTTTCTAAAAATACCTCTAAATGATGCAAATAAGTACTTAGCTATAAATTGATAGAGACATAAGATTTGAAGGTTGCAAACTAGGACAAGAGTTGATCTAAGTGTCGTAGATAGGATCCAAGTGTCAAACCCTTCCTAGATAGTAGTTCCCTAATTGGAAGATAACACCAATGGTGTTAGTGTCCTTATTTTGGCATTAGTGTCCTCTATATAGAACTGATATGAGATTTTGGGTACACTTATGTTAGAGTCTGCCAAGCCTATTCTTGTGCACGTAAGTTTTGACTCCTTGTCGATGACCTATTTTAACTAATTTTACATGTAAACCATAGACCTCCATGTTTTTATGAAATTTTATTGGCACAAATAGAAAATTATGATGTTAGTGGAGTAGGTTGGACATCCTCAACATCTAACTATGATGAGATTTGCCTACATACCAATACTCTGAGGAGGGATCAAACCCAATGTAATTTTCCCCACCTAAGTGTTGGTGTAAGTGTAAGTGAATCTAGTATGAATGTTGGTTTGAGTTCTTTGAGTGAGACTTGATACTAAAAATATGTGTATTCTGAGTTTGGGATGGTTATTGATGACTATATGTAGAAGTAAGGTAGAATAAGGATTGATAACCTTGATTGTACATAACTTGTTTTGAGTTACTTTGTGTTATTTGCATTTGATTTACATATAGTGAATAAAGGTCTAAAATTCATGTGTGTGTGTGTATATATATATATATATATATATATATATATATATATATATTGTTATAGTGATTTTGTAGGTCTTAAAAGAGGTCTAGGCCAACCCTAAGTGGTTGTTGATTTGAAAAGACATCAGTTGGTGATAAAAGGTGGGAAAAGGATAATAGAACCAAAACTAGGACACTAGCACCATTGGTGTTACTATCTAAGTTATGATGTTAATGTCCATGTGGCATAAGTTGAAGCACTAGGGGCCAAGATGCTAAAGTGAGGGTTTGGGACTACTTCAAGGATTTTTAGGGATGTGCATGGACCACACAAAGGTTGGATAAATATATAAATGGGCCATAAGATAGGTCTAGGGCTAAGATAAGGGTGGGTGGTCTCAAGTAACACTCTTAACACTCGAGATTCATTTTTAGATGACTACATTCCCCCCCACTCTTTTTTTTATAAATGCAGCAAAGTGAAATGAATATATAAAGGAAAATAAATGTACCTAGATTTACATAAGAGGTGAATCCCATGAATCTAGGTCTGAGTGTGTGAAGTGTGATCCATTTTGTGTATTGAAAATCAAATATGTATAGATTATTATTTAATATATATCAAAATAAAAATATAAAATTGAGTAAAGAGATAAGAGAGAGGAAAGGAATGAATACACCTCACTAGGTACGTGAACCAATGCATAAACCCAATGACAACCTCTATGTGTGGGTGTAGATAGTGATCAAATCAATGAATAGCTTAGAATAAGATAATGGATTGATCAATCCCCATGTGTGGGTGGCTCAAGAAATCAATTTAGTTTTAACTCTATCATTGATGACCCTTACTTAGTGGATTATACACTATGAATATCTTGGATTGGATTGATGGTATATCCAAACCTCTCATATAGGTGGATCAATAACTCAAGTAGACTATGACTCCATCATTACCTACCCATGTGTTTTATATGCATCTAAAACTAAAAATATATGATGTAACTAAAACTATATAAGATGGTTCTAGGCCACTCAGATACTCTAAAATGTAAAACTTCTCTGGGCCACTTGGGAATATAAGTTGGATCTAGTTCACTCAAGAATGTAAGATAAATTTGGACCACTCGATAATGCCAACCACCACAGTTGGAGTAAGACATAAAATCTATATTGTGCTAGTGTGAATGGTGTCTAGATTAAGAACATAGAGAATGACATGAAGTTTGCCATTCCATTTGATCAATTGGAGTAAAATTTAGCATATAAAAATAATGTGTCATGCACATACCCATAAATATGATATCTATGCATATGGAATATAGATTGAGTTATAATAATATGTATCTGAGTCTTAATGATCATGGTGCACACGATGCCCCTATTTGAGCTAACTGGTATGAATCTATGCTAAACTAAGCCAAAAATAGTAATATGTAACTAAACCTATGTAAAACTTGGACTGTACTTGCTGTAATTTTCTAGCCAATCTAAAATTTCTTAAAACTAATGCTACTAGATAGTGGCACCATAGCTAGATATTAAAATTGATGATGCTAATGTCTAAATATACTAATTTTTTTTGCAACTAAAACTGGTCTCTATGTGACTATTTCCCATTGTGTTTTCCTAAACTTGATTTTTGTATTTTGTGCCTATGCTCTGGAAAAACTATACTTTGGGTTCATTTAGATAGACTAATATCTTGGAAAAACCTTTGTGAATTCCCCTCTTTTGAGGGGAGTTATTGAACCTTTGCAATAACTGTCCATAAAATAAAAAGCTCTACATAATATGTGTTAGCTAAAACATATATGATATTTGACTAATATACCAATATAGTATAAATGACATCAAAATGTAAGATAATCTAAGCATAAGTTTTTAATGTATGATGTATGTTAGATATATCATTCAAAAGGCTATCAAGATAGATACAATAATATATATGAATAATAAATAAGAGAAATAAATTGAGTAGCTACTTAGGGGGATGGGGCGTGATGTCCATCAAGGCACCCAAGGAGAAAGGGGAGATGTATGAGGTCTCTCATGGCATATAAAATTAGAGTGTACAACAAGAAAGATACAAGTGTCATAGCCATGACACATACATGAAATCATACATACAAAACACATGATGTACAAAGGGTAGGCCAAGGGGCCACAATACAAGGGACATGCACACATGTCATTAAATATAATAAATCAAGACATAAAAGGAATGTTTAAATGTCCACATACATAATTATTAATAATTTTGGATTAGATCCACATGGAAGGACATGTTTAAATGTCTTCATATACAATCAAGAAGGCATACACAAGGACATGGGCACATGTCCAAATCATACATACAATGAAAGGAAGTGGCATCAAGCCATAGAATAATGGCATATACAAATGCCCTCGAATATATGTAGAATTAGAGATACACAATCAAGTATAATCTATGAAAACTATAAATGAAATTATGCATGAACATGTGGCATAAATATCTATAAGAGCAAGGATGTACATAAGCTGAGTCTAAAGTAGTAATAGTTGATAATGAATCTGAGTAGTGTAAGATGATCAATATTAAGATATAATAATGTTAAATTTATGATGAATAGTTTAGATATATGTAACCTGGTAATTGGAACTATTTATAAGATTCTCCCAAATGGGTGAATGTACCAAATGAGGAATCTGTGTATCTATGTATATTCCCCCAGTGGGTAGATAGTATCAAATATGCATCTGTGTGGTAGGCTTGGGTCCTATAACCATCTAAAAACACTCAATAATAAAAAGTGAAGCATTTATATGTGATAATTCCAACTACATTAACATAGATAACATACATAGTACCTATCAAGTATAAGGAATTTAAACATAGAAATGTATACAATCTATGATTTGTATTTTCTGAGCTAATATTTGAATGTTTTTGTGTTTTAACATATTATATTAGTTTTCTATTTTTTAGATATAATCTATGTAAAATCAACATGAAAATGAAACTATATATAATGAGTAAGAAATAAGAAAACTATGTATACGTAGTGAGGAACATACTAACCAATGAGTCTCATAAGAGACTCACTATCAAGGTGTCCTATGTCAAATAAGGGGAATGGTAAGCCCTTTTGAAGTGTGATGGATGTGCTATGACTAAATTGAGTTGTATTCTAAATCTTAGTATTTTTCATTGTCATTATCTTTTCAATCATAATAACCTGGATTGTTCCACTCATCGTTATCATCTTGATTTAAAACAATGGAATTCTAGGGTTGATTTATGTTGTATTTGGATTAGCATAGGGAATTTACTTATAATATGGAATTGACCTTTTTGAATTGTGCTTTACAATATTTTTTGTGATTATGCCATTTGAAACTATGCTTATTATAGGCATAGGGTGCTTTGGAGGATCTTTTGTTATAAAGCCTCTTTGAGAATGCTTGTGGGGTTAACATTATTTTGACTTTACAACTTAATTTATTACTCTTATTGTAACATTTCCTATGTATCTAGATAATTTTCCTTGATAAACTATATATGTGACTAATTTTTCTTAGGATGTCCAATAAATCTCAAACCTTGTTGACCGACATTATCAACTACTATAATAGGATTAGTGAGGTCTTGGGTCTGCTTGCCCAAACCTTGACCATGATAATCAAAATATTGTAGATATTTTTGATCAAACCCATACTAATTTGAAAGTTAAGCCTCATTTTGGAGAGGTATATTTTCATATTTTACTTGATTTACATGTGCCTTTTTTACTATTTCTTCCTCTTATTGTGTTTTGTTAACCTTTTATTACTCTGAGTTTTGTTTTAGTAACCAGTTTTTTACTATTTTTAAATTTGACCCTTTTTAAATACATTTATGTATCATTGTAGATTACTTAATTGACTTATCTTGTATATGTTCCTCAATATAAATGATGTGTTGTATATGAATTTTCAATGCCAAACATGAATCTATGTGATGACCATGCATTCTATGGTATGCACAATAATATATGGATTTCCTTACTGAATGAAGAAGAGGTAGGTTGATCAGCTTAGATTTAATAATTTTCCTTAAAATCTCACTTGAAATCTTATTTTATCTTTGAATACTTTTTGAATCACCAATTGTAGATACACTTTTTTATGATTTCTTATTTTGATATGTAACATTGGTTGTAACAAATTGACTAGGTGAAGATGCATATACATGATTGACACTAGTGTGCCCTGAAGGATTTTGTTTTGTAATCTATTTTTTCAATACTATAATATTTTCATGTAATATCATATTTTTATTTTTTAATTCTATAATTAGCTTGATCATACTGATAATTTGATCACATAGAGTCTCACAAGTGCAAACCCTAGTTGCTCTTGATTGAACATATAGGCACACACCATGTAGGGAAGAGGTGGAGGTATGAATAGGATGAGTATAGATATTTTAAATAGTAGTATATTATACCTCACCTCTTAGATTAGTGATATCATGGACCTTGTTAGAGGGAAAGTAGTTATCACCCTTGTGGAGATAAGGAGAAGGAGAATCTTTTTTATCCATGAAATTTGTTAATGCAACTTAGAAGAGGGATTCCAAGGTAGAATATATGATGACTAAAAACCCTAACATATCTAAGGGAAATAGGAAAAATAAGGGTACAAACCCTAATATCATATAGGTCTAGGGTTTGGATAGTATTCAAAGTAAGTCAGGTTCACCAAATGATTTAACATTTTAGGGTTATAAAGTTTAAGCCATATGTTGTTAAAGGGAATAAGTACAATAAATTAGAGTATAAAATATGAAATAAATATAGACAATGATTCAAAATATAATTGACCTACTTTTATGTTTCTAAAAATGGTAATAAATGAAGTAAATAAGTATTTCACTAGAAACTGACTGAGACTAAAGATCTAGAGGTTGTAAACTAGGACAAGAGTTGATTTAAGTGTCGTAGATAGGATCCAAGTGTTAAAATCCTTATTAGATAATAGAACCCTAATTTTAAATTATAAAATATGGATTTCATGTCCTCTTTTTGATGTTAGTGTCCTCTGTATAGAACTACTCTAAGATTTTAGGTGCACCTATGTTAGAGTTTGTCAAGTTTGTTCTTGTGTGCACAAGTTTTGATTCCCTATTAGTGACCTATTTTAGCTAATTTTACAATTAAACCCTAGACCTCCATGTTTTTAGTGAATTTTATTAGCACAAGTATCAAAGTTTGATGTTAGTGGGATAGGTTGGACATCTTTAAAACCACATTGTGATGAGAGTTTCCTACATACAATACTCTGAGGAGGGATCAAGCTCATTGTAGTTCTCCCCACCTAAGTGTTGGTGAAAATAAAAGTGTAACTAGTATGAATGCTAATTTAAGTGATTTGAGTGAGAATTGAGATTTGACATATATGTGTTCTAAGTTTGGGATGGTTGTGATGACTGTATGCAGAAGTAAGGTAGAATAGGGATCGATAACTCTGATTGTGCACAACTTATTCTGAGTTAATTTGTGTTATTTGAATTTGATTTCCATCTAGTGAATAAAGGGATCAAATTAATGTATATATAATTTTATAGTGCTTGTGTAGGTCTTAAAATAGGTCCAGGCCAACCCTAGATGGTTGTTGATTTAAAATATATCTATTGGTGATAAAAGGCAATAAAAAGTCAATATAGCCCAAAATAAGACACTATCACAATTGACACTACTATCTAATTTATGGTGATAGTGTTTAAGTGGTAAAACCTGAGTCACTAGGGGCTAGGATGCTAAAGTGAAGGTTTGGAACAACTTTATGGATGTTTAGGGATGTGTGTGTCTTACACAAAGGCTAGATAAGTGTCTAAATAGGCTTTAAGATAGGTCTAAGGATAAGATAGGGATGGGTGGTCTCAAGTAACACTCTTAAAACTCAAGTGTATTTTTTAGATGACTACATTTTTCCTCCTTTATTATAGAAAAGTAACAAAGTGAAATGAATAGGATAAAGGGAAAAAAATGTACCTGGACTTACCTAAAAGGCAAAGCTTGTGAATCTAGGTCTAAGTGTGTGAAGCATGCTCCATTGCATGTCCTATAAATGAAATGTGCATAGATTAGTCCTTAATTAAGACATATCAAAGGTAAAATAAAAAATTGAATAAAGAGATAAGAGAGAGGAAAGGAATGAATACACCTCACTAAGTATGCAAACCAATGTATAAACTTGGTGATAATGTGTGTGTGTGTGTGTGTGTGTGTGTTTGTGTGTGTGTGTGTGTGTGTGTGTGTGTGTGTGTGTGTGTGTGTGTGTGTGTGTGTGTGTGTGTGTGTGTGTGTGTGTGTGTGTGTGTGTGTGTGTGTGTGTGTGTGTGTGTGTAAATAGTGATCAAATTAATGAATAGCTTGGACTAAATTGATAAATTTATCAATTACCATGTGTGTGTGGTATAATAACTTAATTTATTTTTGAATCCATCATTACCCACCCCTATTTGGTGGATTGTACACTATGAATAGCTTGGATTGGACTGATGGTGTGTCCAAACCTCTCATTTAGGTGCCTCAAGAATTCAATTAGACTATGACTACACCATTATCTATCCATGTGTTGTAGATTCATATAAAACTAAAATTGCATAATATGTATTTGGGACGCTCAAAAAAATTTAAATGTAAAATGGCTCTAGGCCACTTGGGAATGTAAGATGGCTCTGGGCCACTTAGGAATGTAAGATATCTTTGGGTCACTCAGGAATGTCAACTATTGTAGATGGATTAAGGAATCAAATATGGATTATTTTGGTAAAAAAGGTGTTTATATTAAGAACATTTATAATGACATGAATTTTTCCATTCCATCTGATGAACTAAAGTAAAAGTGAGCATATCAAAATAATGAGTTGCACACATGCCCCCAAATCTTATATCTATGCACATAGATTTTGGATTGAGTTGTAATAATCTATATCTAAGTATATAAATTTTAAATAGGAATTATCATGTCATTCATGATGCACCTAATTTGAGCAAGATGGTATGAATCTATGCTAAATTGAGCAAAAATAGGTAATCTATAATTGAACATGTGCAAAACCTAGACTATACTTGTATTTGTATGGCCAATCTGAAATTTCCTAAAACTAATGCCACTGGATAAGAGTACCATATCTATAAATTGGTGTTTATGGTGATAGTGTCTAAATTTGGGTGATAATGTCCAACTATACCAATTTATATGCAACTAAAACTAGTTTTTGTGTGATTATTTCCCACTATGTTTTCTTGAAATTGATTTCTATATTTGTTTCCTGTATGTTGTAAAAACTATACTCTAAGTACATTCAAATAACTTGATCTCTATGAAAAACCTATGTGAATGCCCCCTCTTTTGAGGGGATTTGTTGAGCCTATGCAAGAATTGTCCTCAAATGAAAAAGCACTTAATTATCAACTTCTAGAATAGGAGTAGTGATGCCTTGGGCCTCCATTCCCAAACCTTGACTATGATAATCAAACTATTGTAGATATTTTTATCAAACCCATACTGATTTGAAACTTGAGCTTCATTTTGGAGATGTATATTTGTATATTTTACTTGTTTTACATGTTCTTGTAGTTTTTTTTCCTCTGATTAAGATTTGTAAACCTTTTGTTATTTCGAGTTATGCTTTGGTAACCATTTTTGTACTATTTTTGAGTTTGACCATTTTTTAATATGTTTTTGTATCACTGTGGATTATTAAACTAATTTATCTTATATAGTTTCCTCATTAGAACTGATGTGTTGTAGATATTTTTTCAATTCCAAACATGAACTTGTGTGATGGCCATGCATTCTATGGTATGCACAATAATATCTATATCTCCTTACCAAATGTAGAGGAGGTAGGTTGATCAACTTAGCTTTAATCATTTTCTTTAAAATATCACTTGCACTCCTATTTTTATCTTTTAATAATTTTTGAATCATTAGTTGTAGAGGCACTTTGTTGTGATTTCTTATTTTGATATGTAACATGGTTGCCACAAATTGACTAGGTGAAGATGCATTTACATGATTGACATTAGTGTGCCCTAGAGGGTTTTGTTTTGTAATATGATTTTCCAATACTGTAATCTTTTCATGTAATAGTTTATTCTTATTTTGTAATTCTATAATTAGATTTCTCATACGATTAAATTGATCACATAGAGTCTCACAAGTGCAAACCCTAGTTGATCTTGATTGAACATATAGGCACACACCCTATAGAAAAGAGGAGGATGCATGGATAGGCTAAGTATAGATATTTTAAATAATAGTATAGGTTGCCTCACTTCTTGGAGGAGTGATATCATGGACCTAGTTAGAGGGAAAGTAGATATCACCCTCATGGAGATGAGGAGGAAAAGGATAATCTTCTTTATCCAAGAAATTTTTTAATGCAACTTGGAAGAGGTTTGCTAGGGTAGAATATATGCAGTCTAAAAACCCTAACATAGCTAAGGTAAATAGGAAAAATAAGGGTACAAACCCTAATAACATATAAAGATAGGGTTTGGATAATATTTAAAGGAAGTCAGGTTCACCAAATGATTTAACATTTTAGGGTTATGTATTTTAAGCCCTGAGTTATTAAAGGGGCCAAGTACATAAAATATGAAATAAATATAACCATTGATTTGTAATAGAATTAACCTAGTTTGACCTTTTTTTAAAAATTAATAATTGATGCAAATAAGTACTTATCTAGAAATAGATTGAGATAGAAGATTTGGAGGTTGCAAACTAGGACTTGAGCTAATCTAAGTGTTACAAAAATGATCCAAGTGTCAATACCCTTCCTTGACATTATTACCCTAATTAGATAGCATCACCAATGGAACTAGTGTTTTCCTTTTGGCACTAGTGTCCTTGTAAAAAACTACTCTAAGATTTTAGGTGCACCTTTGTCAAAATTTTCCAAGTATATTCCTGTGTGTACAAGTTTTGATTCCTTGTTAGTGACCTATTTTGAATAATTTATCATGTAAACCCCATACCTCTATGTTGTTAGGTCATCCTATTGGCACAATTATCAAAGTGTGTTATGATTGGGGTAGGTTGCACATCCTCAAAACCTTGTTATGATGAGATATGCCTACAGACCAATACTCTAAGGAGGGATCAAGCTCGATGTAGTTCTCCCCACCTAAGTGCTAGTGAAACTATAAGTGAAGCTAGTATGAATGTTAATTTTAGTAATTTGAGTGAGACTTAAGACTATAAATCCATTTATTCTGGGCTTAGGATGGTTTTAGATGACTGTATGTAGAATTAGGGAAGAATAAGAATTGATAACATTGATTGTGCACAACTTGTTATGAGTTAATTTTTGTTATTTGCATCTCATTTCCATCTAGTGAGTAAAGGGATAAAATCCATGTGTGTGTGTGTGTGTGTGTGTGTGTGTGTGTGTGTGTGTGTGTGTGTGTGTGTGTGTGTGTGTGTGTGTGTGTGTGTGTGTGTGTGTGTGTGTGTGTGTGTGTGTGTGTGTGTGTATTATTCAAGTGCTTGTGTAGGTCTTAAAATAGTTCTATTCCAACTCTAGTTGGTTGTTGATTTAAAAATATATCTATTGGTGACAAAAGGTGGGGAAAGGATAATAGCTTCCAAAATAGGAAACTGGCACCATTAACACTACTATCCAAGTTATGGTACTAGTGTCTAGGTGGCAGAACCTAAGGCACTAGGGGCTAGGATGGTAAAGTGAGGGTTTGGGACTGAATTATGTATGTTTATGGATATTTATGGCATGCACAAAGGATGGTTAAGTATCTAAATAGGCCCTAAGATAGGTCTAAGACTAAGCTAGGGGTAAAAGGTCTCAAGTAACACTCTTAACACTCAAGTGTAATTTTTAGATGACTACATTTGTCCCCATTTTATTCTATAAAATTATCAAAGTGAAATGACTAGGATAAAGGAAAATAAACATACCTAGACTTACCTAAGAGGAAAAGCCTATGATTCTTGGTTTGAGTGTGTGAAGTGTGCTCCATTGTATGTATTGAAAATAAAATGTGCATAGATCAGTCCTTAAGAGATATCAAAAGGAAAATAAAAAACTGAGTAAAAAAATAAAAAGAGAGGAAAAGAACAAATACACCTCATTCGATATGTGAATTAATGCATAAACTTGGTGATAACCTATGTATACATGTAGATAGTGATCAAAATGGTGAATAGATTGGGTTGAGTTGATGGCTTACATAAGCCCCATATGTCAGTGGCTCAAGAAATCAATTTTGATTTGACTCCATCATTTCCCACCCCTTTTTAATGGATCATACACATTAAATAGTTTATATTGGACTAATGATGTGTTTAAATCACTCATGTAGGTAGCTCAAAAACTCAAGTAAACTATGACTCCATCATTGCCTACCCATGTGCATCAGATGCATCTAAAACTAAAACTATTTGATGTAACTAAAATTATATAAGATGGATTTGGGCCACTCAAAAACTCTAAAATGTAAAATAGCTCTGGGCCACTTAGTAATGTAAGATGGCTCTAGGCTACTTGAGAATGTAAGATGGTTTTTGGCCACTTAGGAATGCCAACCACTAAAAATGGAGTAAGGCATCAAATATAGATTTTTCTAGTGTGAAAGGTATCTAGATTAAGAACATAGAGAATGACATGAAGTTTGTCATTCCATCTGATCAATTGGAGCAAAAGTGAGCATATGTAAATAATATGTCACACAAATGACACCAAATCTGATATTTGTGCATATGAATTTTGGATTGAGTTATAATAATATGTATCTAAGTATTTAAAGTTTAAACAGGAATAATCATGTCATTCATGATGCCCCCAATTTGATCAAATTGGTATAAATCTGTGTTAAATAGAGTAAAAAATAATAATCTATAACTAAACTTGTATAAAAGCTACATTGTACTTATTGTACTTTTATAGCCAATCTAGAATTTCCTTAAACTAAGGCTACTAGACAGTAACACCATATCTGGACATTAGTTATGATGGTGTTAGTGTCCCACTTTTGGCACTAATTTCCAATTGTACTAATTTATATACAGCTGAAACTAGTATCTGTGTGATTATTTTCCATTATGTTTTTCTAAATTTGATTTCTATATTATGTGCTCATGCATTGTATAAACTTTACTCTATGTGAATTTATATATATTTATTTATAATAAAACTCTATGAATTCCCCCTCTTTTGAGAGGATTTTTTGAATTTATACAAGAATTATCCTCAAAAGAAAAATCTTTGCATGATATGTGTTAGCTAGAGTATATATGATATATGCGTAAAAAACCAATATCATGTGCATACATGACATCATAATGTAATATAATCTAAGCATAAGTTTTTAATGTATGATGTATGTTCTATCTAGCATTCACAAAGTTATTAATATAGATAGAACAATGTATATGAATAGAAAATTTGAGAAATAAACTAAGTAGTTACCAAGAGGGATGGGGCATAGTGTTCATCAAGGTACTTAAGGAGGATGGGGAGATGCATGAGGTCCCTCATGGAATCTAAAATTTGAGTGTGCAACAAGAAAGAGAAAAGTGTCATGGTCATGACACTACATGAAAGCATACATACAAAATACACAAGGCACACAAAGTGGGCCAAGGGCCACAATACAAGGGACATGTGCACATGTCACTAAATTTGAGAAAGCAAGACATATAAGGACAATTTCAAATGTCTAGATATACAATCAAGAAGGCACACTTAAGGACATGGGAACATGCCCAAAACATACATACAATGAAAATAAGTGGCATAGATCTATAAAACAATGACATATGTAAATGCCCTTGAATAGATCTAGAAGCAGAAAGCCACAATCAAGTCTAAATTAGGAAATCTAGAAATTAAAGTGTGCATGAACATGTGGTATAAATATGTATAATAAAAAATATTTATATAAGTTGAATCTATAGTAGTAGTAGTAGTAGTAGTAGTAGTAGTAGTAGTAGTAGTAATGAATCTGAGTAGTGTAAGATGATCAATATTAAGATATAACAATGTTAAATTTATGATATAGAGTTTAGAGAGATGTAACCCAATAATAATAACTATGTATAAGATGGCCCCAAATGGGTGAATATATCAAATGACAAATCCATGTATCTATGTATATACCCCCAGTGGGTAGATATTAGAAAATATAGATGTGTGTGGTGGACCTAGGTCTTATAAGCATCTACAAACATTCAAAAAGAAAAAATGAAGCATGTATGTGTGATAAATCCAACTAAAATAACATAGATAACATATTTAGTAGCTAAGAAGTAAAAGTAATGTAAACATGGCAATGCATACAATCTATAATTTGTATTTTTTAAGGAAATATTTGAATGTTTTGTGTTTTGACACATTCTATTATTTTTGTATTTTATAGATATAATCTATATATAAATAACATGAAACTGAAACTATATACAAGAAGCAATAAATAAGGAAACTATGTACAAGTAGGGAGTAACATACTAATCGATGAGTCTCACAAGAGATTCACAATCAAGGTATCATCTGTCAAATAAGAGGAATGGTAAGCCCTCGTGAAGTGTGATGGATGTGATATGACTAAATTAAGCTATAGCGTGAATTTGAGTATTGTTTATTGTCGATATCTTATCAATCATAATAACTTATATTGTTCCACTCATCGTTATCATCTTGATTTTGAACCAATGGAATGCTAGGGTTGACTTCTATTGTATTTGGATGAGCATAAGGAATTGCCTTATATTGTGTAATTGAACTTTCTAAATTATGTTTTGTAATATTTTTTTTGATTGTGCCCTTTGAAACTATGCTTATCATAGGCATATGATGCTTTGGAGGTTCTTTTGTTAGAAATCCTCTTTCAAGAATGTTTATTAGCTTAGCATGGTTTTGACTTTGCAACTTAATTTATTGATCATTTTATAACATTTATTATGTATCTAAATATTTTGCATTGATAAACTATATATGTGAATAATTTGCCTTGTAATGTTCAATAAATCCCAAACGGAGTAGTGATGCCTTGCACCTACTTTCCCAATCTATGACCATGATAATCAAACTTTTATAGATATTTCTAACCAAGCCCATACTAATTTGAAAGTTGATACTCATTTTGGAGATGTGGATTTTCAGTTTTTACTTGCTTTACTTTTGCTTATTGTATCATTTAATCCTCTGATTGTGCTTTGTGAACCTTTTGTTATTTTGAGTTATGCTTTGGTAACCACTTTTGTACTATTTTTGAATTTGATCATTTTTTAATATGTTCATGTATCATTGTGGATTTATTAAATGATTTATATTGTATAGGTTCCTCATTATCAATGATTTGTTGTATATGTTTTTTCAATGCCAAACATAAATATGTGTGATGACCATACATTCTATGGTATGCACAATAATATTTGGATATCCTTACTAGATGTAGAGGAGGTAGGTTGATCAAATTAGATTCAATCATTTACCTTAAAAACTCACTTGAACTCTTATTTTAGCTTTGAATACTTTTTGAATCACTATTTTGTAGATGCACTTTATTGTGATTTATTATTTTGATATGTAACATTGGTTTCCACAAATTGACTAGGTGAAGAAGCATATACATGATTGACACTAGTGTACCCTAGAGGCTTTTATTTTGTAATTTTATTTTAAAATAATATAATATTTTCATCTAATATTTGATTCTAATTTCATAATCTTGCAATTAACTTGTCCATACTGATAATTTAATTACATAGAGTCTCACAAGTGCAAACCCCAATTGCACCTAATTAAACATGTAGGCACACACCCTATAGGGAAGAGGTGGAGGCATGGATAAACTAGGTATAGATATTTGAAATGGTATTATAGGATACCTCACCTCTTAGAGGAGTGATAGCATGGACCTGGTCAAAGGGAAAGTATCTATCACCCTCATGGAGATGAGGAGGAGAAGGAGAATCTTCTTTATCCATGAAATTTTTAAATGCAACTTGGAAGAAGGTTTCTAGGGTAGAACATATGAGGTTTGAAAACCCTAACATAGCCAAGGTAAATAGGAAAAAGAAGGTTACAAATCTTAATAACATAAAGGGCTAGGGTTTGGATAATATTCAAAGTAAGCTGGGTTCACCAAATAATTTAAATTTTTAGGTTTATGGAGTTTAAGCCCTAGGTTGTTAAAGGGGCTAAGTATAGTAAATCAAGGTATAAAATATGCAATAAATATAAACATTGATTTAATAGAATTGACTTACTTTGAATTTTTTAAAAATAGTAATAAATGATGCAAATAATTACTTGGCTATAAACTGACTGAGATAGAAGATTTGGAGGCTAAAAACTAATATAAGAGATGATCTGAGTCTCATAAATAGGATATAAATGTTAAAACCATTCCTAGATAGTAGTACCCTAACTATAGAGTAGTGATAATGATCTTAGTGTCCTCCTTTTGGTGCTAGTGTCATATGTAAATAATTACTCTAAGATTTCAAGTCCACCTATTTTGAAGTCTTCCAAGCTTGTTTTTGTGTGCATAAGTTATAATTCCATGTTAGTGACCTATTTTGACTGATTTTATATGTAAACCCTAGAACTACATGTTTTAGTGGATTCTATTGACATAAGTATCAAAGTGTGATGTTAGTGGGGTAGGATGGACATTCACAACACCTCATTTTGATGAGAGTTACCTACATACCAATACTCTGAGGAGGGATCAATCCCAATGTAGTTCTCCCCACCTAAGTACTAGTGTAAGTGAAAATGAAACTAGTATGAATTTAGGTTTGAGTGATTTGAGTGAGACTTGAGACTAGAAATCTATGTATTTTAAGATTGGGATGGATGTAGATGCTTGTATACAGAAGTATGGTAGAATAGGGATTGATAACCTTAATTGTGAAAGACTTTTTTTGAGTTAATTTATGTAATTTACATCTTATTTCCATCAATGAATAAAGGACTAAATGTCATGTGTGTGTGTGTGTGTGTGTGTGTATAGTTCTAGTGCTTGTGTGGGTATTAAAATAGGTATAGACTGACCCTAGATGGTTTTTGATTTGAAAATATATCCATTGGTGACAAAATGTAGGAAAAGGAAAATAACACCCAAACTAGGTCACTACCACCATTGGCATTACTATTTAAGTTATGTTGTTATTGTCTAGATGGAAAAACCTAATGCACTAGGGGTCAGGATGCTAAAGTGAGGGTCTGGGATTGATTTAGGGATGTTTGTGTCCCACATAAAGTCTAGATAAGTATCTAAATAGTCCCTAAGATAGGGCTAGGGCCACTATAGGGATGGGTGGTCTTAAGTAACACTCTTAGTACTCATGTTTCATATTTAGTTGACTAAATTTAACAACAAGCATGTAGCCAACTATTATTGTTTCCCTATCATTTCAAGGTTGTCAACTTCTTCAATTAGTGTTGCCACATCAACACCTATCTAAAAATAACTATGTACTTACATGTTTTTTTAAGTCATAAATTTGGTTCCAAATATATGTTATATGTATATATTTTATTTTTAGCTATGGAATTCTATTTTGGGATGACTACAGTACATGCATCCTTCATGGAATCGAAACACACTTCTCCTTTATCAATATGTCCACACTTTATAGTTTTTTACACACTCTCTAAATGTCACAAAAATATTTTTATTTATAATATAACTCCTTCATGGAATCGAAACACAAGACCTACACTTGCATTTCATTTAACAAGAGAACTCTCTTTCTTAGTACATTTGTAACCTTCTTTGATTTTCCAATTCAATGTTTTAATAAAAATATGTAGCTCTACAAGAAATCTACCTAATTTATGTATCTTTGGTTTAGTTTCCCTTAGTTATTTATAAATTGTATTACATGATTGTTGGTTTTTTAAAAAAACTCTCTTGGTAACAAATAATGCCTTATTTTCTCTAGCTTTTACATAATAACATAAAACTCTTAGTCATAAATTGAATATTTCCTCTTGGAATATTTAAAATTTTAATTGAATTAATATATATGGTTATCTTATTGTCTTAACATTGATCCAATTTTTCACCTCTCACATGATAGCACACCTAAAAAACCTTGTTTAAAAATGGAAGCATTAGCACACATTACTCACTTATTCTCCTCTTTAGCTCCTGAAAATTGCGTTCAGCTTCCTAAGTCCATATAAATTCCTTGTGATCTCCTTGTAACACTTTTTTTATCACTACATATATCATGTTGACTTTCCTGATTAAATTCTTATATAGGTTTATGAGATTGTGAAAACTATATTCGTTAATTTCACTCCTTGATGATGTCTAGTCCACTTTGCATGCACCTTATCTAGGTCCATATTCATAACTTCTTTGGATAATAAAAATCCAAATTAAAGAAGCTCCTCCCTCATGAAGATACACTTATTCACATTTAAAATAAACCTATATTTTTTCAACATGTTCAACACATACCACATATGTGCTATAATCTACTTCTTCATTTTGTTTAACACCAAAATATTTTCTAGTTATACAATGACATAATCTCCAATAGATGGTTTTATCACTTTGTTCATCATCCTAATGAACATAATTGTCACATTCATCAACCTAAATGTAATTATTTACCACTCATTAACTCTTCCTTAGTATTTTATGTTGTCTTCCATTCATTTTCTTCTCTAAAGATAATATGGTGACATCCTATGTTTTAAACTATTTTTATAAATACTTGTCCCCATTCATGTAATCCATAAAATAATCCATGTGAATAAATGTAAATTATAATTTAACTTGATATTTTTAATTTATTTTGAGTCTATTCACATCCACCACTCTCCTCCTTTCTTCACTGACAATATTGTATGTATTGCACATGGGCTCAAGCTTTCTTTGATAAACCCTATATCTATAAACTTGTGTAATTTACTCTAAACCTTTTAATTTTATTAAGGACTAATATTATATGTATATCCTTATTTTTAAAACTGTATCCATGGATAAAATACATGTGATGGATGATATTTCTTACCAATATAAATACTTCTTTAAAAATACTGAAAAAAATGTTAGAAAACTCCTCCAATAGTGCCTTCACTTCACATAACAAGTATTCATCTCTTCATTGCATTTATATGCATTGTTTTTGTGTTGGATTAAAAAGAGTGTAATTAATCCATTATCCATTTCCATATCCTCTGGGAACTATTTTCCATATACCAATAGTATGTGCATATAAACATTGTTATGTTCTCCTTGCCTTCACTTCACACCACAAGTATTCATCTCTTCCTTGCATTGCTATGCATTGTTGTTGTTTTGGATTCAAAAATAGCATAATTAATCCATTATCCATTTCCATATCCTCTGGGAAATATTTTCCATATACGAATAGTATGTGCATGTAAACATTGTTATGCTCTCATTCTTCATTATCCTCTAATGGAATCAATGTGAACTTATTTCCATCATTTTCCAAGTGATATTTTTTCATATTTTTTAATGTTCCTCCTTCCTATAATATTTCCAAGGCCTCCTAAAGAGTACATGGCATACATCCATTACCATCACATCACACCAAACTCTATCCTAGTAAATGCCAAACTTTCAAACTTCATGTGGCACTGCTCATTTAACAACACCTGATGGAATTTATAAAACCATGACACCTCATACGGGTTTGGATTTTATAATTTACTCAAGCCAAAATTTTACACAATTTTACATGAGATAATATTATCTATGATGTCACTAACCATGATCACCTTACAACATTTTTCTTCAAAATTATGCAATGTTTTAAAAAGGCTCTTCCTCTATGTTGACTTGTTATCTTTTCTAAATGAATTTAGAAATACCCCCTCCATAATCAGATTTTCTCCATGATCCATCTAATTCAAACACTATATCAACCTAATCAAATATTTATCTCCATTTATTATGTATGCACTAGTTTCAATATTCTAACTACTTCCTTCATTTGATGCCTACATACACTCATATGCTCTATTTCTAGTTTGTCCACATTTGAAACATGATCCTAGGAATCATGTTCCCTTTCCTTATCCATAAATTTTGTGTCCTTAGTCTAGGTAATTCATTTCTTCTTGCATGTAACATCATTTTCCATTGTGCATTTCTCTATATTATTGTAAGTGCATATGTATTCACACAATGTTTTTTTATCCTTATATCTACTAGTTCCTTCCACCTCTTTTTCCTCTATGTAAAAATGTTCACTTACATTTCACTATGTTTTATTGACTATAAAATAATTTATCTTTTCCTTTAATTCAAAATGATAGTCCTCCTCCACTATTTAAATTTTATTCATACTTACCTCTTCATTATTGGAGAATCTCAACTGATTAAAGTACCTTGTGAACTTGTCCTCATCAACCTCACTATGACCTAATCTGATAGTGATTTTTAATAAATACTTTGTATACTCCCTTACACTAAGGTCTTTATACCATAATTTTTATACCCTATTGAATAACTCCATTTTTAATCTTCATCTAATAACTTATGCTTCCTCTTAACAACCATCCTATCCTATCTAGTTATATTTTCCTTGTCTTTTATTCATCTCTCATTTTGCACCTCCTTCCACCATAGTATGCTATGTGATCCTTCAAACTGGTATGTGACACCTTTATGCATTTATGATATCTAATCTCATCAAACTTTAATTATTCTCATATGATCGTGAGGTACTCTATAAGCTCTTCTAAGTTCAAATATATTTATAAAATTGGCACATCACTTTGGTGCCTCATATTATTTATGAGATACCTCTTCAATATCTTGCCTTCACCTACATCCATATTTTTCCTCACCATCCTCAACCTCTTAGGTGCTTTATATGCACTATTCACCCTCAACATCACTTAAATCATCTCTTTGAGTAAACCCTCATCATCTATCCCCTTCAATAAAACCTAAGTACATTTTCACAATGCAAAACACATCTAAATATTCATCCAATCTTCCATAAATGTTGGCTTCCACTATGCCCTTACCAATTATGTGTGGAATTTTTAGCTCTTCTCTAGTGCAAATATTACTACTACAAGTCCTCTACTCATAATCCTATGTATAAAGTCTAATCTTACATTCCTTAAGGTTCTAAACCTTCACTCTAGTACCAAACTAGTGCACTCATGGTTAGGGAATGCAATGAATAAGTGCATTTTATGACATAACTAATAGTACTCACACACAAATTTGAGATAAACTTTAGCTTGTATGAATAACAAACTATTGTGTGTGTGTGTGTGTGTGTGTGTGTGTGTGTGTGTGTGTGTGTGTGTGTGTGTGTGTGTGTGTGTGTGTGTGACAATTTTATTCTCAGGCATAAGTTATAGTTTATGCATGGGTTTAAGTTACAACATGAAATATTTCCTTAAAAATGAAGTCCCTTATACTTCTATGTAAATACAATGCTACAATCCTCATTCATATTCCCTCTCTCTTTCAACAATTTGAGAAAAAATCCTGTTTGGCTAGAAGTTTCTCAAAACAAACCTCCCCATGCCTTTTTAATAGGATTCACAATGTTATACATGTTAAAAAGGCTCCATGTAAATTGTCTTCAGTTGACACATGTCCAATACTCCTATTACTTTTTCCCCATTCAATATCTTATAATTTCAATTAATTTGGTATTGTGAATTACATTCCAAAATTGTATTATTTATATCTATAGTATATAATAATAAGTCTATGTGAAGATTACATTGTTAAATCCCAATTGGATATGAAGACATATCTATATGCATTTATTTCACCAAATCCTAGCATCTATGATTACTTTTCCTTCATGAAATTGGTCTAAGTTATATATAGATTTTTTATATACCCACATGGCTTCACATTCAAACCTATCTAACCTTGTAAAAATTGTTATGTGTGGGAATATTTTTCATGGTCTTTCTCTAAGATAATTAATTTTATATATGTGTGTGTTGCTTCACTTTTCCCTAATGCCTACTTCTTATTCATGCCTCTATACATTCAAGCTAAATATAATCCATAATTATGCACCTTTCTATTTCATGTGATTAAAAAATATAATCCCAATCCAAATTTGTACACTTATATCCTATTAATATTTTTACACATAGACACCTTGTGCCCCAAAATATGTGTGTGCTTGCACCCTGCATTCCCATGTTGAAACATTCAAAAACCTAAACTTAGTAGTATTTAATGATGCAAAATTTATTTGTGTCTATGATGCTTTGGTATCAATATGAACTAAGTTATTTGAGTATAATTTTAACATGTCAAATTATATTTTATGTTTTAATATAGAAACAATCAGAAAGAATATTGAGATGGGGTAGAGAGTGCATAAAATGCATGATCATACATGCAAATATGTGCATGTGCATGCCCATAGGAATCCTTACACAATTATAAAGGATGTATTTCAAATAAATCATATCACCAATTTATAGAGTGTGGTAATCATAGAGAGAATTGCATGACAAAGAAATTATTTAGTTATATAATGGTTAAGAAAATTAGGGATATTGGAGTTTTGGAAGAGTTTTCTATTTATTATAAATGATTTGATATGTCTAATTTTAATGTTGTCATCATTGAAGTCACAACATGGTAATTTTTAGTTATGTTTCCTATCGTTATGCTTATCCACATAAATTAATGCATGAAATATCGTTGATAGGTGAAAATGGGAGAGAGAAACAAGAGCTAAAAATAAATTATGGTGTACCAATATGGAAATGGTTGGAATGTGATCCTCATCTAATGCATTATGACACATAATTTTTAAATATGCAAGATAGGTGAAAACATGATGCATAATAAAATGCAAGATATAATAAATAACTAGTATATGAGCATGGAGTTGTTATAGTAAGAAGAAATTTAGTAGGTAGACAAGATATAACAACAAAATAATTTATCAATTGTATAAGATATACATAAATTAAATAATCCATATAAAGGATTTTACTTTTCAAAAAATTTAGAATAGATATCATGGAAAAAACATATAAATATGGCTTTAAAAGGTTCAACAATAAGCTAATAACAATGATTTTTAAAATGAGGTAAATCGTCCATTTATAGAATGAAGAAGTGAGAATATAGGAAGAAGAAGAATTTAACTGTCCATCTACCAAGTTTAGAAGCTCGAGACATTTTTAATGTGAAAATTTTATTTTTTAATGGTTTTATCAATCTCTTGTAGCTATTGTGGCTTTATAATGGTTATCCCCTACTTTATAACTTCATGATCACACCTCTATTACACTCTCGATATGCATCTAGAGGTCAATTAAGAAAAAGAGATATCAAGATATTTTAATAAAAGGATGTTGAATCTATCACCCAATTGATAAGGCTTAATGATCCCAATTAATATTTATTTTCCAATAAAATCCATAGGGATAAATTTTTCATCAATAAAATTTAAGAGATGACAATCATGAGTCTGAGTTGAAATAAAATAAATTAATTTATGAACAAATATTAAATATTAAAAGATGAAATTCATAAAAATAATTTGATTTTGTCACAAATTAGTGCCCATGAATGTGAACATCAAAATCAAATGAATTGAATTTTGTTTGATTTAACATCAAATTTATTTAACACCAATCATTTTGTGTAAATTATACATTAAATTATTTTGGATTTAAAATTATTCAATGTTAAATTAGTTATAAATGTTAAACTAATTAGACATCATTTTGATTTGATGTCAAGGTTAATTTAAGATCAAAATCAAGGTATAATTTTTTGAGTCAATAATTGAAGTTAAATTAATTATTTTTAAGTATTAAATAATACTATCAAATGCAAAAATGGAAATTGAATTAATTTTTTTTAAATTACTAAAATAATAAAAATAAAATGATGGAAACTCTAGTTAAATCAAAAGAGTATTTAGGCTAAGTTAATCCAAAGGATGGCTATTCATCTTTTTTTTTTTTTTGGTAAAAATGTGTACAGAATAGATATTTTTATATTGTGAATATTATATTCTTTTTTCATCCCTAAGAGAGGGTTTGTTTAACCTTTGTGTGTTGGATGTAATTTTTGTACTTTATAAATGAAATATGATCAAATTATGAAATAAATGTAATTTCATAAGGGATTTTAATACTATATACTATTTATTTCTACAATATTATTTGTATATAGAAGAAACCATTGATATTCTATATTTTATTTATTGCATGTAAAGATTTGGATTATACAAAATTTGCATTGCAAATTCTGGTAAATGGGATTTGCACCAAATACATGTATTTTGAGTTAATAGAATACTTTGTACTTAAAAATAATATATTTCTCCCATTATATTTCTATTCATTTTTTATTTTCACATGAGGGGAGGAATTCCCCATTTATTTTTATCCAAATATAAGTTATTCAAGAAGTCTTATGTTTTTATTCTATCATGGTTGTCTTACCTTCATCTTCATATTATTCCATTTTTCTCCCCTTTTAATCTTTATCCATTTAATTTTTTATTTCTTTTTGGATATTTCTAATCAAAAGTATTAAAAAATACCCAAACAACCCATATCATATGACAAGATTGCATGTATCACATGCAGATAAAAATCACCTCTCCAATGGTGATTTATCCATCATTTCCAAATCATGTTAGTGCCCTTTAAACAAGTCAATAAAAAAAATGAGAAAGTATAGTGACATAAAAATTACAACAATATTTTAACTCAGGATACTAGTTATTCATTAAAAAATCCAACATGTTCTAGCTTCTTACATTCCATTCATCTTCATACTTAATTCACTTTTTTAGTAAAGAGATCCATGTTGTCCTTGTAATTATTTGTCCTCTTACTTCACAAACTCTCTAAAAACATTGGCTTGATTGTCCATTAATTATTTGGTCATTCTTTCTAAACTTTCATGCATATTCTAAAGTTTAGCATAATTTATATAGTAGTTAAACATTAATCAAATTTCATTAATTTGATGGAGATCTTAAATGTATTATAAGAGATAAAAGTTTCAATAATATTTGTATATATATGAGTGATGCATCCAATTTATTTATTAATTAATATTCTTTGAATAATATTTTTATACCTTTCAATGAACTATTAAAAAAAATGCCACATACACACACAAAAAAGATATTTACACTCATCATATTATTTTATATTTTTCATGAGGCTTGATTAGATGGTAGGAGGGTAGTGTGAAAGAAGTTAATCAAAATAAATGTGTCTTTTCTATAGGTTGACATCACCTTAAGTCTTTGAAAATAACTCATGTCATCAATCTTGAACTAATAGGATGGTTAGAGATGTTGTTATAGAAGCTTAGAAGATTTAGCTCATGGTTATAATGTGGTAAAGTTGAATTTTCAATGCTTTGGAAATCCCTATTATCATGCATTAATTTTTGTATCATATTGAATCTTGGAAAAGTTTCTATTTATGATGGGTTGTGATCCAATAATACTCTTCAAGTATGTTTATCAATGATACATTTTTTTATCATTATGAAATTTGATATAATTGTGGTTGTTTGCATTTATTCTTGATCTTGTAATTTATGTTTAACTATTGTGTTGAGGACCATTTTATTGTGTGCATTGAAAGTATTCTATACCTTTATTTATATACATTTTTTTAACATTTGAGATATAGTTTTATTATTATTTATATATACATGTTGATTATATTAATTTTTATTAACCTACTACAAGCAACTTACTAGCATCCATGTTAGAGTTATGGATTATACATGACATTATTTTAACTAAATTATAAACCATATTATATTATAAACCATATTATATCTCTATGCCTCTCTTGTTCTCTTTTTCATTGATATGTTATGATTTGAGATATCTAATAATGATTTCAGATATAATAGTTATTAGTCATTAGAATATTTTGATGTGTTATGATTAGATTACAAGGTTATTTTCAAGATTTATATGGATAGGAACATGACTATCAGTTATCTTAATATATTATAAATATAGAATAAATGTGTGATTTTTTTTAAGGTGGTTCTATATCATTCATGTAGTCTACCATAGTTGATTATAGTTTTATATCCACATGCATTGTTGGTTTCTACTCTAATGATGTGATGGGCACTCACACTGTGTACTACTAAAATTCTTGGGATTAATGTGGGAGTAGAGGGTTACAATAGTTCCCCTAAGAGCTAGATGAGAGTAGGTGGTTATGAATCCATTATTTATTCTCTTCCCACATTATTAAAAAACAATATGCATATTTTTAAGTTATGAAGCCATTGTTTATTCTCCTCCCACATTATTAAAACTCAATATGCATATTTTGAATACTTGAAATTGGAATATTCATTAAAGTAGAGAGTTTTATTGCTAGATAAACCTCCCCCTAATGATATAATGAATGGAGTCATAAGTTAAATAAATTCCAACTCTAGAAATTAATTTTTATCATATAAGTTGCATTTCCTTTTTTCAAATTTTTATTTTTAATGGATGGATAAAATATAAAATTGAGTCACAAATGTTTTCTTTTTATCAAGGGCTTTTCTTCTATGTGTTGTATTTTTTAATTTTACAACAATACTAGAGATCTGTAATTTTATCTTCCTATGATTTATTCATGAAACATAAATCATAAATATTGTGATTATGGAAAGTCTCATGAATTAGTATGACCATATTTTGAATGCATTGATTTATCATTTATCATATCATATTTTCATTTTTATGAATGTTTTGACAAGTGCATTGATTTTACAAGTCATAGGTGTTCGATGGGAGATAATGGGACATGGAGGATTGACCATGGACCCAATGACTCGTTCCTATCCTAGGCATGACATTATACCATGTTTCAAGCATATATTTTTTAAACTTTTGTATGTCATGTGTGTGTTTATCATTAAGTGTCTTTAATGTTTTTAAAATGAATTACTAACCATATAATAATATGTAACTTAATTTCTTTATTGAAAATATTTAACATCCATATAGCCATGTGTGAGTTAGGTCAATTCTAAATATATTAAAAATTGAATCACCTTTGAAATTATTATGTTTAAATGTAAAAATGAAAAATATATATATTTATAGTTGTCCAAGGGACTAGACTTAACTTGTGTGCCATGGGGACTCTCTTTGAGGCCTTTACCAAATATTTTAGCCTTTTAGAATGCTTGTAAAAGAGTGGAGTTGCATGCATTAAAGAGAACAAATGTACCTCCATGAATCACTGCATGATGTAGTAACCTACCCCTCCTTATAATTATCTTATTCTATTACATGTTATTCATTATTCATGGATATTGGATATAACATAAAGAATAGATATGAATAAGACATAAAATTACAATTAAAAAGGACAAGAAAGATAAATACCTCACAAGAGTGTTTTTAGGTAGGATTTATTTTTTTTATCCTATGGAAAGTGTGATTAGTTTTGTTGTTCTTTGATTAAAACCATGTGCAAAAATTACTAAATATTGTTTGTAAAATGGGTGAAATATTATGTTTAAAATGTGTGAAGTAATTTAGATATTATTATATGTACATTCATGTTAATTTGGGTCTTTACTTATGTGTGTTGTAAGGGGATTACATGGATCTTGGGTTCTAAGAGGGATTGAATGTTAGTAACCCTATTATTTAGTGTTATATAAGTTTTTAGTATTGGTAAAAGAGGATTTTAATGAAGGACCCTACCCTTTACAAAAACAAATCATTTGAGGTCTAGAGAGCAGATATTACAATACATAAGCCAAGAGAGACAAAGTAAAATAGCCAACTAAAAAATAAAATAAAAGTATCATATAAGCAATAAATTAGATTATAAGACCCATCCATTCATCATATGCCTTAGACCAATTCTGAGTAATATTTTCCAGTGGGAGGTTTTTTTTCTTATTGGAATGTAGCTCAATTTTTTCATCATCAATGCCCTTCATCTTTTTGTCCTTTCTATGGGGCTCAACATTGTCATCTTTGCCCGTAATGAGAGAGTTCAAGTTTTCCATGCTTTGAAGGCTCTTCATAATAGTGAGTCTATTGTATTCAACCAACGTACTAATATTTTAATTTAGGAATTCATTATTATTTCCTAGATTAAATAATCTTTCTTTGATTTTTTAGAATTATAAACTTATTTCTAGGAGGTCAGATTTAGTGCAGTAAATGTCATCATTGACACCGAGTTTGTTGATTTCATCCTTGAACCTTTTTTTATCCATCAAGAACTAATGAAGGATTGATTTATTAAAAGCATCATTATCCTCAATTTTTATAAGTCTTGATTCATATTTGTGCTCCTCCATTAGCTACTTGAATTTAGGTGGGATTGGATTGTGAGGGATTAGGGGCAGGATAGGATTTCTCAAAGGTAGTCTCATGAATAATAGTAGAAGGGAAACTTTATTTGATAATTTTTAGACTATTGTCAATATCCTCCATCTTATTATTTTCATTAGGGTCATGGGAGGTGGAGACACAAGTAAAAGGAGGGGTGTTGGGAGAAGGGGAGGGGGTTGGGGAAGAGATTGGAATGGGATTGGGGGGAGTGAGCAGGGGAGGGTGTGGTGGATTTTTTGATATATTTTATCTTTTTAACATAGGTGGAGGGATCTTGTATAAGGTCTGTATCCTTTTTTACATCTTTTTAAATCTTATCAAGAGAGATAATCTTAATCATTGTGATCACTATCAATTTCAATGGGCTCTTTCAATTTTTGGGAGGAAGTTGAGATTTTGGTGGAGCTTCTAAGGCTTTTTGGGGGGATATTTATTTTGGGTTTTGGCTTCTCCAATTTTGGAAAGACAAGGGGTATAATTTGAGGCTTGGAAGAACTTGTGGATTAATAAAATCATTGTTTGATAGAGAGGTTCTTTTTCTTACCCATTTTAACTTCATAAATCAAAGATTCAAGAGAATGAGGTATATAGAAAGGTAGACTGAGGGGAATGAGATGGAGAAAATAGATCTAAATTGGTAAATAGAAGTGATGCACTAAATTATACCTATCATCCAAAGTCACGTACCTCTTTATTTATTTAGTGACTCTATCAAAGGGTTTTTGGATGTCCTTCTATAGGAATCCACGAATGCATTTTGGCATATGTTTGCCTTCCTTTAAGAATTTGTCCCTCTCTTATTTATAATCTCTACTAAACTTGGTGAATTTGACATCTTCAATTTTTAAACCTGTAACTTGAGCTATAAGACCTTCAATGATCTCAACTGAGATATTATTGATAGTAACCATGTATTCCTCTCATTGATCTACAAATTTTATCGATATATGTTTATTATACCTACATATATTTTTGATGAAGTTTATCAACCCATCGGTTGTAAGTATTTGACATACTTCCTTGTCCTTTATGAGATTATCAATTGTCATGAGTTCAATTCTATTAAAATATCTACCCATGGTAGAGTGACTGTGAATCCTATGGAGATTATTATTATTATGGAAGAAATGAGAGGTATAACAGAGAAACACAATATCTAGTTTCCTTTTGTATATTTGATGTTTTAGAGTTCACCCCCAGTCTCACGTGCCAAGGAGCCAATAAATCTAGTATTATGATTTTTGTTTATTAGTATTTGTGGAGTATTGCGAAGTTCACAATCATTATTATGACATAGTGGTTATATCCTTGGTAATAATTTCATTGCAATCATATGGAAAGTGTTTCCTTTTGCCAAATTTTGAATGTAGCCACTGTCACCCCTCTATTAACAAATAAATTAGCTAAATGGTTGCCTTCATGGTAAGTGTGTTGAAATTTCACTTTTTGGAAATATTTGATAATATCTACGATTTATTTTAGTGTTATATAAGTTAAATGCATTCAAAATGTGAATTATTGAATGCAAGGGGAAAATCTTAAAAATTAATTCTTATTCTCTTCTTTACATCCATCCCAAGTTCTTATAATACCCATTTAATTGTGATTAGTTGTATTTTAATTTACTACGTTGATTAAAATTTTAGTGATTATGTGTACTACCATTTATCCTTAACCCTATTCTTTGGGTCATTAAGAATCCTTTAAAATGCGTATTGGATCACGGAGAAGCCCATTGGGCTTGAGAGTTGATGAGAACCATTGATTCTCATGATTTTTGGAGGTGAACACTACATTTTCTTCCTGCTAAGTTGTAGTTTGAATGCTTCCTATGAATAAAAATAAGCTTGAATCTTTAGAGTTGTTGATTATGGATTTTACTTTAAAAAATTATACATGGAAAGGAATATTTTATTTTATATTATTATGCTTATAATATTGAAAAGAAGAAAAAAGTCAAATTATATTTCATGAAATATTAGAAAAAATGTTTACATTATTAATTGTGAGATTAATTTGTTGACCTTTAAAGCACCTTGAACTATACAAAGATGTTGATAATTTATTATCTTTCAAAATGGGAGAATGAGGCTCCTATTACACTTTGTCATTAAATTTTAAAGATGAAGGTGTATCATTGACTAACCTTTATTGAATTAATTTATTATATGTTAATAGTTTATGAGTTTTTGGATGATGTTTCTAGAATGAGTTCCTATGTTAGTTTCGCTTGTTACTTTGACTTTTTTTTGACCTTGTGTGTGTGCACATTTTTTATTTTGGAAAATAGAATTGATATATAAATCTTATTTTTAAAGTGATATTTATTTAGTTTTGAAAATAAATGAACCTTTATTGAAAATTCATGAGCATTTATTGAAAAAAATAAATATATATTCAGTTAAGTGTTTATTATTATTATTATTATTATTATTATTATTATTATTATTATTATTATTATTATTATTATTATTATTATTATTATTATTATTATTATTATTGTTATTGTTGTTGTTGTTGTTGCTTTATACTATGAAGTTTATTTGAGATAAATACCTTAATTATGTGTGTGTATGTAGAATTTTAAAATATAAAATTAAGGAAATATATTTTCATATAAAATTATACTATACTCAAGAACATATATATATAGTTGTAATAAACTCTAATTAACCCTCTTAAAGTAGTGTGTAAATGTTTTATTCTTCCATTTTGGTACTAAAGTCGAGGTTACAACACTAGGAAATTTGGGTTATATTAAGTTTTAATTTACCATATGAATTTAAAATTTCTTAATAATTCTAAATGTTGGATTATCTATCCTCTAATTTTTCTAATTCTATTACAAAAAAAAATGAGGATATTCCTTGGTTTAATGATATTAAATAACATACTGCATTTTTATAAATTATATCGCTATAGAATAATCAAAAGATACATAACTACCAATAGTGATGTATGAAATAAATAAAAAATGTGAAATATCTCTAGTGGAATTTGTCTTCTTATTAATTACGAAGATAATTGATTGAGGGAAAAAACCAAAAGGAATAACAATGAATATATTCAAAGTGAAATAATTTTATGAACACTGTATGTAGATTCCCTAAATGTGGTTCATATATGTTTATCTTTATCATATTTTAATAATTAAATTTTAATTCTTCACATAAGACATTTTTCACTCAAAAACGTTATTGAAAAATATGAATAATCTTTGTCCAAATGCTTAAATAATGTACAAAATTAATATCTAAGGGATTTCACACCAAAAATAGACCAAAATATATTGGTCAAGCCTTTACTACATTTGTAATATGAACTTTGTTTTTGTATATTACTCCATAGAATTTTTATTTTGGAATATGTTGTGGGCTTGTTTTGAATAAGAATTAAAAAAAACATATGAAATAATGTGAGAATATTCTCAAAGTGATGGAAATTTATAATTTTATTTATTTTTTTTACTATTAGGCCTCCCCCATAAAAAGATGTTATACATGTTCCATGACTTTTAGGGCACTCTATGCATGATAATAATGAAATCAATTATTATTTGTAAAGAGATGGGTTGGGTTTCATTGGCCTCCCTAGATGGTTATAAAAAACCCAAACAAAAAATGTAAGAAGTGTGATAGGTGAACGGGAGTCTACCCACATCCCACCACCACCCATCCTTGGAAAGAAGCATGTCCAAGAAGTAACGTCTCAACCACATGTTGAATAGTATGGAAGATTGGAGGGGAGATGCCTACCCCACATGCCTTACCTTAGAAATATTCCAAGAAAGGGTATGGTTTAACCTCTAAATTATTCTCATACCATCAACAAAAATTAATTGGTCATGTTTCTTATGTCTAAGACCTGCAGGTAGGTTGTTGCCCCTACATAAAAATTAAAAAAGAGAATTATATGTACCTTATAACATTAATATTTAGTGGCATAAAATGAAATAAACTAAGAATAAAATAATAAATAGATATTACCATCTGATCTAATCTTGTACCTTATTAATTATAATAATATATGCACCAAAATGAGACATAATACAAACTAAAAAACTTCTAGAATGAAACACATAAGTTTCCATATATGGGAAACATATGCACAATAGAAACAATGCATTCTTAGAGTTTTTATAAATTGCAATAAATGAGAAAAAAATCATGAATGGCATGTTGATGCAAGAGTAGAGGTACGATATGGGTTTTCATCCTTGATTCCATTCCACTTTATGATAAATAAAATCCTTAATTAGGAATGAAAAATGAACAAATGGTACAAAAGAAGACATTTTATAAAATTTCATAATAATTTAATGGATGACTTATTTATAGGGTTTTAGGAAATGAATGGCAAGATATTTTCCATTTAATGGATGACTTATTTTTATATTTAATTCAATTATGTTATTGAACTTTGAAATATTTTGTGAATTATTTAATATATTCAGAGAATATTTTTTTATTTTCATGGATAATTTAAAACTTCCATTATTTATTTAAATTATAGTCATGCTTTTAAAATAATTTATGTGGAATGTGAAATATAAATTGAAATTTTAAAATACCTTGATTTTATATTAAAATAAAGAGAAATATTTAAATTAGACTTGCCTTATTAATAAATTAATCTAGAGGCCAATGACACCTTAGTGTATCTATGATAGAACTTGTGAGTTGAATCTTATGGTCGCCTTCTTGTGACCTCGTATACATTTATTTACTCCCTCTCCAACATTGTCCTAGAAGTGTTAATAGTCATAATGTGTCTATTTAATTTTAGAATCCTTGGCATAAGCCATTATCAATAATATTTTCTTTTTTAATGATACAAATATTGAAAATCATTATTTAGAAAGGGTTCCAAGGATATCTATGACTAGCTAAAATGATTTCAGATTTTGGGTGGGGACATTTTCAATATACATGGTCTCAAAATTGGACCTTACCATCAATAGAGATTTTGATTTGTTACAATGTGTTTTGGTAGTGTGACCTCCTTTTTGGGGCCTCTTAGCTATTAATGATTTTATAATATAACTATACCCTTTGGGTTTGTCCTTTACAAAAGTGCATGATTTGGAAGTAAGGTTCATGTGTAACCTAGTGAAATAGCATTTTTCTGCATGTTATGATTATGTTTTATATTGTTCATGAATATTCCAAATAAGGTAAGATTCTGGGAAATAGTAAAATGGTAGTAACATTTTGAGCACAAGATTAATTGATATGTGATTAAGTGTGCCACATTTTTTATACTTTTATATGAAAGCCACCTAAGATTACTATTTAGATGAACTCTTATTGGTTAAAATTTTGGATGATTTTGGAAATGTTGTAGATCAAATGCTTATTTAAATAAATAGGGCATGTAGCTATCCCTACATCTATATTTGTTATTGGGTTAGTATCAGTTGGTTAGCCTAATGACAAATGAATTTATTGCTAGTAGATAACATACAAGGATTAAGCTTGATCCAATACTAGACACTCTTCACTTTAAACAATAGTGTAATTTTTTTGCCTTATGACTACAATGATATTCTCAGTTGCATTAAGGTTTTTAGCTTCTCTTGTGAATATTATTATTAAAAATTATTTTATGATATTTTTTTTTAATCTAAGCTACATATTATTTTGTTAATTTCTCCCTTATTATCTCATTGAATCCTATATAAATGTTGAGATTTTATCGTGTGGTGCACACACCTTAAATGTTTTAGCTACCTATGGAGCTTAGTTCTGATGTATGCATGATTTTATCTAATTTTTAGTGATTTTAACTTGTCAAGCATTAATTGTTTGGTGTTTTTTCAAATTGATAGCTTATTTTTAAGTATATTTTAATGTTTTTTTAATGTTCTTGATGAAATATTATCTCATTTGAGGAAAGATTTATGTGATTTTGAGTTTTAGCATAGAACCTTTTAAAGGAATTGAGTTTCTAGGTTTTCCTTGTAGAACCCTTAGTATAATATGATCTCAACTATCAGGTTTTTTTTATTTTTATACTACAAAGATGGCCCCTATAAAATAATATTAAACTAGATAGCCATATCATCAAGGGATTGTTAAGATGAAAAGAATGTCATTAAATTTGGGTTTTGTCAACAAATTTATAGATATGACTCAAGTGTGTACTATTTTCTCATTTATAATATTATGTTATGTTTTGTTGTAGTCCTTCCATGGTTTTGTACTAATATTTTTTTAAGACAATTTCCTAGTTAATGTTATAGAGACTAACCATGGAGCTTTGGGGAAAACAAATTAAATTTCCCTCATAACATTGCAAGCCTTACATAATTGATTTTATAGCGCATAATTCAAATCATCTAAGTCTTCTTGAGGATATTTCATTTTCTCTCACTAATATTAGCATGAGTATTTTATAATTTTATCTAGTGCTCATGAGATTATTGATAGTTATGAAACATTATGTCCTTACCTTATTAGTGTTTGAGGTGTAATATTAGCTACATGTTTTTAAGTGTGATGTCTTGAGAGTTACCTCATGTGATTTCACTTCAGTAAGTGGCCATAGGTATGCCTAGTTTAAATTCTAGATAATTCTTTAGATCCTTTTTATTTTGAAAACCATCTTGCAAACACACCTTCTTATGGAGATGTCTAGTACCATATAAGGGATTGGGTGTTTATAAATGCCCATTTTTTGAGTCTTATGAGTGGATCTTATTTAATAAAATCCATTTTGAATGATGAATCATGTAATTTCAATAGTTTTGAGCTCAATTTTTTTATGATCTAGAAATAATGATTGGTATCCGAGATGGATTATTCCAATCCTACTTGCCAATAGTCATGCATAGTGGACCAACCTTTCAAGTCTCTTTTCCTTTTTGAATATATTAACCTCCATTATAGTAGAAGCATTAGATGTAAAAATTATAGGATTTTTTATAGTAATTTTCTATGATATGTGTTGTTTTTATCATTAATAAAACATTTTAGTTAAATATGTATGGATTCTACATCTTTTATTCATGCTTAAACCCATCTAGTTTTTCCTTTGTGCATTTGATAGCTTAAGATGCATGTAGAGATGATATGGCTGTAATATTGGTTATATAATGTGAGGATATGGTTATTTATGTGTCTAATATTCCTAACATGTCATCACATCTAGTTAAGGTACCAACATCTAATGAGCTCTCTTTATTACTTCGAAATGTGGCGAGTAAGTGGGATGTGAATACTATGTTTTTTCCATCATTGCCCTTTTATTTTAACCTATAGTTATGTTATAATTAGAGTAAAATAAATAAGATTTGTTTTTGTGGAGAAATTTTATTCCCACCCTTTTATTTATTAGGAACCATGAGGATGGTTGGAATACTTTAGTTGACAATGTTTAATTGCTCAACTCACACGGAGGATCATTATGTTTTAGATTGGATGATACTTATATGTAGATAAAGATACCTTTAGGTTGATTTACCTTATCTTGGTTTCAAGGGTCCTTTTATGGAGATGGGATTGCCTTCACTTGGTCAAACTTGATTATGTATATAGTCTTCTTATTTCCATCAATATGGCATATTTTTGTTATTAGCCATAGGATATCTTGAGTTTGGTTATTTTTGAGTTTCTCATCTATGATAAGATAGTTTCCTATTGATTATATTTCCACTCCAAACCTTTGTATTTTATCAAAGTAATTTTTTCTCTTTGGTATTATTATTTATATTCACTTTTTGTATGGTTAGATAGGTAATATTGGTGATGGAGATGAATTTTTCTCATTAAGTCCATTTGTGCAAGGAATTATAAAGGGTTAGGCCTTTGAGGACATGTCCAAGATCATGATAAGTTACCATAGGTTATTTGGTCATGTGAACTTCCTTTATTTGGTGTTTTTTATTTTTTATATTAGTGTTTCCTTATCACTCGATGACTTTCAAGAGGAAATCTCTATAAAGGAATGAAGATGTCATGCCCTATTTTTTGTATCCTCTTGCATCTTGTAGTAGATTCATTTCTAATGGGTTGTGTACCAAAATTTTAGATTAGGATGTGTTTAGTATTGATACTTTTATTTTTAATGATGGTTCTAACATAATTTTGACTGTCTTCATTTACTCTAATTTTGGTAGTTATGTTGAACTTTTGTGTTGAGGACCTTTTGTTGTATGTATTGAGATAATTCTCATCCTTTATTTTTATGTGATTATTTGAATTTTTATTTATTTATGTTATTTTTGGTATATTCACATGTTGAATATATTCATTTTGATTAGTTTTTATAAAAAAAGTTATAGATCCATGTTACAAATAAGGATTATACCTGACATTATTTTAACTGCATTATAAATTATATTCTCTCTCTTCCTCTATTTTTCTCTTTGTCAATGATATTATATGATCTAACATAGATATTGAGTATTTTTATATAATTATGATTATTCATGATATTAATTGGATTTATATGATTAGTTGACATGGTTATCATTCATGATTTATATAGATATAGAATGTTATTATGAGTTATTTTAATATATTATGTAACTTCATACAGACTACCCATGTGATATGTTTTGAGTTGACTCTGAATGACTCATATAATCTAACATAGTATATTAAAATCTCAGTACCAATTGAGTTATTAGTTAATAATCTAAAGGAATGATGGATACTCACACTTTGTGTACTACTATGATACCTAAGACTAACTTGGGGATAGAGGGTTGTGTTATTTATCCTAGGATATGGAGGAGATCAGATGGCTATGTTCCATAGTTTAATATCCTCCCATAGTTTTAACAAATAAATATGAAAATTAGAAATAATTTTATGAAAGTATGTCTAAGGCATAAGCAATTTTACATCAACCAAAAATTGTAATTGTGTGTGTTCATGTGGTCTTGTTGGTGTATTGTCATTTTGTCTTGGTTAATATTATCAATGGGTGGAACCTATAGTACAAAACTTATTTATCATCAATCAAATCATAAAATGATAAATTTTGAGAAGTTCTATTATTCTAGGTAAGTTTGTTGAGTTTTTTAATTATCGATATAATCCAAAAAGTGGTTTCTTGTTTTAGATGTTAAATCTACATTTTACATGATAAAATAGTCTTGTACACTTGTAAAATATCATTCATGGCTCAACCCTTCAGTTTACAATCTCATTGCAAATAAAAGGCTCGTATTCACCACTTTATTGTGCCTAAATGCCTATCTTATAGTACAACCCTGATATTATAATTACGTAGATCACTTATAGCCCACAGTCTAATTAAAACATGATTAATATTTTACAATATCAGTTAAACATCTTTAATAACTTATAATTTTCCTAGACACTACCATCCATATTAGGATATTAGCATCAACACTAGTGTCCTAGGTCTAACACTAGTGTCCATACCATATAAATACTCAAACTGTTAGATCTTTCAAAATGTACGAGTCATACTATGGTATTATTTTAACCCTCCTATGATACATTTTAAAATGCTTTGGTATAAATATAAAATAAATACCACTCATTATTCATCTAGAAAAATACCAAAGGAAACACCTACCAACCTCACTAAATTATTTACACAATTGAATTTTGTTGCCCTATTCTTTAAAATTTTCATATCATTAATAGGAGTAGTATTATTATAGGTATGAAGAATTTAAATATAAACCCATGACCATTTTTTCTTAAATTACAAGTTATATCACTACATGCACTCACATATAGCATATTACACAATTATTCACACACAATCCCACATAATGTAGAGAACTACATCAGTCTAAGGCTCTCTTTAGACTAAAGGATATGTAGGTATTTCTCACTAATATAGGGGTATTTGAGGTAATCTCAACTTCACTTGATCCCACTAACCCTTGTTTTGTAGGATCACATACCCTAATTAGAGGACCTAGGGTTTTGAGCTACATGCTGATATCTAGAACTTGTGTGCATGATCTAAATAGATAATATACAAGGTGATAGTTAAAACCTAAAAAGAATAAGTGGAATTTTTATAAAATTACTTTTACTAAACTAAGGATAAAAACATTAAACCTAGGATAGAAGCATTGATGCTAGTGTCTAAATTCCAATGACAGTGTCTGGACTGATAGAGAGATGATTTCCATAATATGATGACTTAAACTTGAGCATAATCCTAACTATTAATGCACCTAAAATTATTATATATACCTACACATAATTCAATAAGATAAGTATTATCTCTTATTCATATTTAAGCAATCAAATTACTATTCGGTATTGCACTTTCTATATTTAACATATTTCCATAATTCATCATTACAATTGAATATATTTTGAATAAAAATTATTTAATTGTCCCACTTATTTATAAAAAAAATATCATTAATTGATTAAGTTATTATATCCCAACTCTATTTCCTAAAAAGGGTTGAACATTTGGCGAACCTGACCTCTGAGTCTCCTTGTGAAAATCCTAACTTGCTTGACAGTTTTTTTATTTTCTAATTTTTGAATTGTTAAACATCTTAAAAATTAGATTTTCTTGCATTTAAAAAGGAATTAATTATGCTTAACATGGATACACCTATAATTTATTTCCTTATACATTATGTAATGGTGGTCATTGCTAACATTAAAAAATCAATCAAATATATAATCCAATGGAGTAAAAAAATTGGTTAAAACAAAGAGAGTGATTTTTTTAAAGAGAAAAGCCTAATCACTCTTTACAACTCTCATTGTAATAATATCCAACCCATGTCTAGCTTCAATAAATTCCAATTTGCAAATTCCTAACCTTTCATTCCCCTTGATCCTATTCAAATGATAACTACTATCCTACTCCCATTATTCCCCCATGGATAATAATGGATTTTACAGTCCATGTCATCACTACACAAAAATGAAAGGATTTCCAACCTACTCAATAACCATTTCATATAAAAAAAAATCCTCCTAAGACTAAGTTGGTAATAAAATGTAAAGGGTATGATATGATTGAACAATTAATTAATACCCATGCTAAGATTCAATACTTGAGTATTTGAAGCAATCAACTATATATAAGGATATATTATATAAATCCTTTTATGAAACACAAGTGCTAAGTGATATAGAGCCAACTTATTTTTTGTAAATTATTCATGATATTAAAAATAATTCAAATCTCATCACTTTTGATTGAAAATATTTACCTTCAAAGTATATCATTGATTAAGACCTACCTTTATTCATACAAGTTAAAATTCACAATAATGGAATCAAAAGAGTGTTAATTGATGGTGGATCAAGTCCAAAAAAATTTAGTATCAAATTATTTTTTAAAATTGGTATAAGTAATGACCTTATTCAAAAATTAGACATACATATAAAATGTTTTGATAATTCAAGCAACCAACCAATTTCCCAAATCACATTGGGTGTAACATTGGAACACAAAATAGTAAAATATACATTTTAAGTAATGTTTTAGTCATTGCATTATATTTTATATTTGGATAGGCCTTGGATAAAAATTATAGAAGTTGTTCCATCCATATTAAACCAATGTGTTAAATTCATACATGATGGGACAATATGGAAAATACTTGTAGATGATGAACCCTTCAAATTCTGAAAAATATTACAATCCAACATGGAAGAGGTTCCTCAAATGGTACCACCCAAGAAATTCATTCCAATCAATAATATATCAACTTATGATATTGGTGAGTCAAGAAAGATAAATCATTTATCTTAAGATGTTCCTAAAGTATTAACATCTTAGGTGCATGTGGATACACATAGGGAACAAGAACATGAACAAAAAGATAGATGAATCAAATAAAATTAATTGTAAAAGGAACCAATGATAAGTGCACAATAATAAAATTAAATTTTTGAGATTCCTTTAGTGATAAATTCCTAATAACAAGATGACAAGGTTTCATATTATTATGACAATGATGAAGATATTTCTAATGAGATGACAGATGTATAATTACACAACATTATCTTTAACCTGCTTGATCATCTCTCACATAATTTATTCATGACTATAGGTCTTGGTACATATAATTTAAATCCATCACTAGATTATGCAAAAAAAAAAAAAAAATTATAAAGACAACCTACAAAGATAATAGATGAACATGTAAATTCCTACTATATAATCCATCCCTCTTGATTAAAATCTTTGAGTCAACCTTACAAGGGACAAATACAAATACATCATTTAATAATGTGGAATCATCACATAGGTTACCATGATAGATTTTTAAAATGACAAGGCAACAAGATGAAAATAATTGGGACATAGTTTTACCCATTAAAAATATAATACAAATGGGACATGATTTACAACACTCTCCACTCTTTCTATAATCTCTTGGGTGCATTACATTACCCATCACATATGGACTAAAAATAGTTCATACCCCAATATGGGTAACAAATCAAACACAATATTTAACCTTTCATCTTGGATAGTATTGGTTGAATGATAAGAAGACAACAGTGGAAACTACCAATATGTGACTAATTTTTATATTTGAAGAAAAATGTTCACATTTTTCATGATGGATATTGTTGGTATAGGTTTTTATCCATTATATGGTTTTCCTACATATATATATCAAGCTTATTTAGTTGAAATAATTAGGTTACTTAGGTGTAATAATGAGATCATAATTGTACATGCACATGCGTATTTATAGTCAACATGGTTGCACGATTCATTTGGCAACCAATGTTAAAATGTGGGGCTTGGCATGTTGCACATGAGTTTATTATTCACTTAGAAACTAAACTATGTTCTCATTTCAAAATGGATGTATCTCAATACCTCTTCTTTGACTATATAAGGACCTCTCCTCTGAGGCATTTATAAGTGGATTATATGGATTATTACAGTATAACAATTTGTCTAGTGTAGAGTTCAATAGGTTGTTTATCTTGTAGGCCATTTATTGTTATGCTAGGGAGCCCTTTAAGCCTTTATGTTTGGGTGCATGCTAATAGACTATTATAAGCTTTGCATGACAACCTTATTCACTAATACATGTTATTATAGTTTTTACTCTCATTTTGATTTAGTGTTACAACAAAGTTGTGTGTTTTATCTTCTAATATTCGATCTTGGACATCTCATATGTAGATGATTATAACATGGTATCAAAGTGATAGGGTTGGTAAATAAACATCATTTTATTTTTTTGTTTGAAATCTTGAGTATATATTCTATTTTCTATCCTCCTCCAATTTTCATTGGCATTTGCATTTGTATTTATATTTGTATTAGTTGTATATGCAAGTTATGTAAGTTTTTGAATCTTCATATTTGTCAAAAGTATATTATGTAATACAAGGATTTGGTAAGGTTGATCTACAATTTGTTAGATTTAAATATTATCTTGAGAGTGGTGTGTAGGGGTTGATCCAAGGGTGAGATAAGGAAAGCTAAGCTTGATTTTGAATCTCTCATAGCCTACTTGCCATCCTCCTCAGGGTTTCAACAGCCAAGGCTTCCTATGTAAATCAGTATTTAGTGTACCATTTGGAGCTTCCATAAGTTGCACCTCACCTCCTAACAACTTCATCATGGTCTAGTTAATGTTCACAACTATGCACAGTGATTAGCATTGGTCAAACCATTAAAGGAGGTAGCTAGTTCAACATTGGTATTTTTTTGCCTTCATTATTTTGGTTATGTTTTATTAGTTGACCTACAAATTGTATTGATGCTTCGTAACTAAGACCTAAATTTTCCACTCCTGTATTGTAACAATTATTCACCCATTCAAACAATAATCTCATCAAGAACAAAATTAGGAAATTGATCTTGGCTTGGCTTTGAAGCTGTCAAAAAAATATTGGCATGGCATACATTGATTAAAATCTACGTAATGTTCTCTAAATTTGTATTGGTATTTAAACAAAGTAGTAAATATTGGTCAAAGCCATTTCATAGGCTACCCATGACATTTATGCTTCTCTATGCACAACCCATGGATTAAAAATGCATCCAGCATTACTTAATTCAAAGAGTAATCATTTTTCACTCATTAAATATTGATTTGTGAGTTGTAATGCATGAAGGGCTTATAGACTAGCTGGTGGGGCTCATTTTTTAAGAACAAAGTATGGTGGGAGGTCAAAGGTTCAACTCCCAGTCACACCATTATTTTATTCAAATTAGTTTAGCCCCTAAATCCCCACATTATGCCCCATTATATAGTACTTTCAAGTGTTGAAGACCACCAAGTGAGGTCTGATCTAGTAGGATGTCAGTTCCCCTCCTAGTATAAACAAGTTTGTTTTCACATATTACTCATGGATGCATTCTTGGCTGAGTCTGACATCCAATACTCGAGCATGCATTATACTTGCAAACTTAGGGTGGCTATTATTGATACTTCTGGGGGTTACTAATGATACTTATAGGGGGGATACATCTCTCTATTCTTATGGTGGATTTATATGTACTTGGGTACCTAACAAAGCCTTGTTGTTGGGACCCAAATCTTCTACCCACCTAAGATACACTTAAGGGGAGGTGTTGGTGTAGGTTTTTTATCCATTATATGGTTTTTCTACATATATATTAAGCTTATTTATTTAGAATAATTAGGTCACTTAGGTGCAATAATGAGGTCATATTTTCACATGCACATGCTTATTTTTAGTCAACATGGTTGCACTATTCATTTGGCAACCAATGTTGGCATGTGAGGCTTGGCATGTTACACATGGGTTTACTATTCACTTGAAAACTAAGTTGTGTTCTCATTTCCAAATGGATGTGGCTCAATACCTCTTCTTTGCCTATATAAGGACCTCTCCTCTAAGGCATTTGTAATTGGATTGTGTGAAGTATTACAATATAGTAGTTTATCTAGTATAGAGTTAAATAGGTTGTTTAGATTTTAAGCCATTTATTTTATGCCAAGGAGCCCATTAAGCCTTTGTGTTTGGGTGCATTTTAGCAAGCTATTGTAAGCTTTGCATAACAACCTTATTCACTAATACATGATATTATAGTTTCTATTCTCTTTGTGATTTTATGTTTAAATAAAGTTGTGTTTGATATTATAGTATTCTATCTTGGACTTCTCATACATAGATGATTCTAACAGATATGGTGATAGACCCATATCAACCACTTCTAGTAGTAAATTACTAGAAGATATCAAAGAAGTGGCAATGACTCATGAATAATGATGGAAATTAGAGAAGTTTCCAAAGCCACGAAGAATTCATATACCCAAAGACTATGATGACTTATAATATTATCCCTTCTTACATTCATAAAATTCAAAAAAATCAAGAAAATATAAAAAAAAAATCAAATAAAGCAAAAATACAAAAATATTTAGCATTTACATGTTTACTAGTTTATGCATATGTTGTTTACTTTATGTTTGTAGATAGAATATCATTTGCCTACACACATATGTTTCATAGGTAATTTATTGTGATACATGTATACATTATATTCATGATACATGAGCATGCATATGTTGAACCTTTCCTCTTCTCACATGACATACTACATTGGGGGCATCTTGATTTTATTGATCAAAATTTATATAGGTTCTATTATTTTATGATAATTTAAATTATATTGTTGATATTATATACTAATTATTACATATGCATATACTAATGTTTACATATTATACAGTGTGATAGATAATTTATGTTATAGGACATTTTTATAACACATGTACATAGGAACCAGTGTGATATATTTCTGATAGTTACTTAAACTTCACTTATTCATTTTATCACATAGATTAATTGAGCTTAAATATTGTTTGTTTTATTATTTTGACCATGGAAATTTTTAACATGTTCTTTTTCTTTTAATTAATTTTTATGCATGTTACTTTCCTTGAGTATGTGGCATTTGAACATGCACCTTGTTTGTGGTCTCCTTAGACCCCTTTTTTATGACTTTGAGTGCTCTTGTGTGTGTGCTTGATTATTTTTTGATATATTTTTTAACTTATATATGTTTCCATGATCCATATCATGAATGTTAGGTATTTTATATTTGGATATTTGGAACTTCATTGATACATATACTTAAACATGATATCGTCATATGCTTCTTTACTACATGATTGATATAGATATATCAAGGTCGTATTATCTTTTTGAGATAAGGTAACTATAACATAACATTCCCCTCACCTATGGAATATCAGTGGGGGCATGTCATAGAGACATGAGTCCACATACATAGTTATAAGAATTGGCATAATTTGATAAATATTACATAATTCATACATATATTTGGGATATAGTTTTATATATTTGACACAATTTTTCATAGATTTGGGACAATTTGTTTTCAAATTGGTGAAAGATATTATATGTAGTTTACATAGTATAGGTTATATTTTAATATATACTTCATCTTGAGACACATTAGAGGTGTATATGCCATGAAAATGTACCAAATTACAAATACACATTTATGCATTGACCTTACCAAGATGCACATGTTGAGTTTTTATCTATCTACAGTAGCTAGATCCCTTGAGTAGTGTGATTGAAATTTAGTACACTATATGGCCTTGGCACTACTCCCATTTTCAAATTTAGATGGTTTTTCAACTTTACCTTGGCTAGATTGGCTATATTATGTATACACTTGAGTTGTGTGATTGAGTTTTAGTGCTCTTAATGGCCTTAGCACAACTCACCCTTGCATCAAATTTAGGGCATGATCACCCTCTAATTATCCTCTTCACATCTCCAAGGATTATTTATGAACCTTTCTCCAATGCTTCAATAAGGAATCATCAGTACCAAAACAAATTAAAAAAGGTCAACATGGTTGCACTGACACATAGGTGTACTCCTTTGCTCTCTTTTCTTTCAAGCATTTCAATTATTTTAATTTTCATATTATATACACTAATTTCATTGTAAAATTATCTTAGTTTTAGGTAATACATAAAAAATAAACTAAAATGGGGCTCAATTAGGTGTGTTTTACATACCATGGTACACATTTATTTTCATTTAAACTAATAATTTCATCCTTATGCATTACTAGATTGGTGAGTGGGTAGGAGAGGGGGGTGTAGATAATAAATCTAGATATTACATGATAAACTAGACTTGTATACTTGGAAAATATCACTCAAGGCTCAACCCTTCTATTTATGACCTCCTTGCAGTCGAAAGGCTCATGTTCACCATCTCACTATGCCTAAATGTTGATCTTACATCTGACCCTGATATTATGATTACCTAAATCACTTGTATCCCATAATATTATTAAAACCTAATTAATTTCTTACACTATCAGTTATATATCTTCAACAAATTCCTCTTCTCATAAACACTACCATCAAAATTAGGACACTAGTGTCAACATTAGTGTCCCATGTCTAATGCTAGTGTCCATACCCTAAAAACACTCAAATTTCTAAATCTTTAGATATGTAAAAGTTAACCTATAGTATTATTTTAACCCTCTTTTGAGATATTTTCAAATGGTTTGGTATAAATAAAAAACAACTCCCACTTATTATTCATCAATAAAAATACTAAATAAATCACCTATTAAGCTCACTAAATCATTTTCACAACTGAGTTTTACTACCCTGTTCTTCCCTATTTTTATATATGTCATAAGATCAATATTATTAATGTTATCAAGAAATAAAATATAAACCCATGAGTATTATTTGACAATATACAAGATATATCACTACATGCACTTGCATATAACATATTGTTCAATTGTTCACACATAAATCCATATAAGGGGAGAACTACATTGGATTGAGGTTGTCTTCATAGTATGTGGATATGTATGCATTACTCACTAATAGAGGGTTATTTTAGGTAAGATTAAATTTAATTGAGCACACTAACCCTTTTTTTTAAAATCACATGCCCTAATTGAATGACCTAATTATTTGAGCTACACACTGATATATAGAGCATGTATGTGTGATCCATATAGTGAATCTACAAGACAATAGTAATACATAAGAAGCATAAGTGGAATTTATATAAAAGTAATATAAATGTCAAGATTGGGACATAAGTGTCAATTTTAGTGTTTATATTCTAATGGTAGTGTCTAGGCTAACAAAGAGTTGATTTATAGAATCTAAAGAATCATAACTTAGTATCATCTTAACTATTTTCCACGTGCACTTATTATATCTACATGCACATTATTTAATAATCTAAGTATTATCTCTTATTCATGTTTAATCAATCAAATTATTTTTTGGCATTACAATTTATATATTTATCATATTTCCATAATTCAACATTTTAATTGAATATATTGTGAATATGAATTATTTAATTGGCCTCCTTGTTTAAAATAATTTCTTAGGAAATTATCTTCTAACCCTCTTTCCCAAAAAGGGTTAAACACTTGCATTTAAGTGAAAAAATAGATAGGTTGTCGTGAAAAATAAAAAAGGACATCAATAACTTACCTAAACATGAATTTTATTGTATATTTAGGTTGTTGGCATATGGTTATCATTGATGTCAAAGGAGTGCATTGATGTCAAAGGCATGATCATGAGAGAATGAAGGCATTAGTGTTATCAATGACATGAAGATGTTTAGTCATAGAGGATCATTGGTGTTATTAGGAGGTCATGAGAGTAGGTTTTCATGATTAGTAGAGAGATGAATGCATGATGAGAAGCATGGGTGCATGGACAAATAGGTCAAGTTGATGTTTTGTGAGTGTATGACAAGTAGTACAAGTCTTAGAGGGAATGGAAGATGATATGAGGGGCCTTATGGGTTGTAATAAGTGATTTTTATACTTTTTAAAGTGAAATTAATCCATTTAATTAGTCTTGTGAAGGTCTAGGTTATCCTAATCATCTTGGTAGAGTTTCTTGAGTAAGAAAATTGATGACATCAACATTTGCACATGTGAAGGTGTTAGAAGAATTTGGTCACATGGGTCTATTAATTTTTGTACTTAGAGAATGTATTTCAAATTTCAAACATTAAAATGATGTATATAAAAATTTATGATAGTCAAAAGTTGCTCTCCCAAGTAGATTTCACTATTTTCCATAGCCAAATTTTCAATTTTTAGTGAGCATTGGAATTCAAATATTTGAATTTACAAAGGAAAAGTAGTTTACAATGTTTTGCCTGTAAATTTTTATGATGGATGAATTTGATGATGTATTAAAAATAAAATTGGTAGATAAATTCAATTTAAATCCAGGTAAATTGATTTGGAGGTTTAACTAGTCATAAAAATGCATTTATTACATGTGAGAGTTGACTATAGTTGACTGTATTTTAGTTGAATGAAACAGAGTGCAAAGAAATGATTATAAAAGTAAAAATATTGATCAAACCTTGTTGGTGTAAAAATATATAATGAATTATAATCCATTTATATCATCCATAAATTGATTTTGAGTTTTGACTATTTGTATAGGTGTAGTTATTATAGGACAAAGCTAATTGTGTTTTTGAGACTAAGTGATTATTTCAGGTATGGTAAGAAAAGTGATGTGTTTGAGACATTTTTACATAATTGTATGCATATAATGATCATGTAATTATATTTTATGACCTAAATTAACTATACAATATTTTTGGAAGGTTGAGAGCCTGAATAATGTGTTGAGATGAGAAAGTCAAAATGGCTTGTCCAGTTGTATTAAGACAGTGAGATAGAGACTTGAGAGATTGGTCTATTAGACCAATGGATGATGTATAAATAAATGATACAAATATTTTAGGTTGATATAAAATAATCATATAATATATTCATGTGTATTTTAATTCATTAAAGTGTCCTTTTATGTGAAAATGACAAAATTGTTTATGATTGTACTTTTGGAAGTGACAGGTAGCTTGAGTGATCTTTTTGAAGAAGTGAGTTTGAAGTTGTTTGACCTGATTTAAAGAATAAAATGAGTTTTAATATGTTTTGGAAGTATTTTAGGTTCATTTTAGTTTTTTTTAATTCATTAAATGAACATATATAGATGTGGAGTGTTAAAATGTTTTGACTATACTTTGACTATGTTTGATCAATCTAAGTGGTCCTATTACAGAGGTGGTTTTGGATGCTTGGAGCTTAATTGAAGGTGTAAAATGGAAATTATAGTGATAATTATGTATTTTAATATATGTTAATATTATTTATTCATGTGTTTGTTTGATAAAATCATTTTTATGATATAGTTTTTTAAGGCAGACTTTATGTGTGTTTTAAAGCCTAATGGTAAGTAGGCCAAATAACTTGGTTCAAGTGATGAGTTGGAGTTATAGATTATGTAGACCTATATGGAAGTATTAATTTTTGTATTTGAGGTTTTTTATATATTTTTCAATAATTTTTAAAATTTCAAGATGGTCCAAGGAGCTCAAGGGTAACATGTGCCTTGAAGAAGACCTAATTATTTTAGGTCTCCATTAGGCCTAATGGAGAATTTGGGTCTTAAGATAACTGGATGACTATGTAGTGGTTATCTCACCAATTTAATGTGTGTGTGAACCTATTAAATTTTAAATCAAGTATGATAATCATCTTTTCCGACCAAGATGGGTTATATGATGTATGTCGTTTAAAGGCAAGGCCTAATTGGCCTATTTGGATGAGTGTGAGAGAGAGTAGACTTAAGTGAATGAAAGATAAATCAAGGAGTAGAGGTATGTCATTAAGGATAATTAGAGGGTGAATATAATTATTCATTTTTATTTTATTAAGTTGATGTAGGTGGATATATAGGTCATTGGACCTAATAAGCCTAGAAGAGGCATATTGAGCTAACTAGCCTAAGTGGCTTATATGAGGTAGAGAGGCAAGTTTGTAGGTGTTAGAGAAAGATAAGTCCATCATCAGGAGTGTAAAATATCATATCATTATTGGATATAATTTTTTATTTTATTTATTTGGTTCTTGATCATCCAGGGGGTTGTAACCTCCTTGCTAGTTGGTGCTAGCTAAAGGTCAAGTGTGTGCTTGACTAAATTAAGGGGTGGGTGTTCCTTGATCAGTTGATGCTAGTATAAATTAAATAAATAACTTTATAGTATAGTATTTAAAATCTTATTTCAATGGGTTTTATCTCCCATAAGGTTTTCTCACATAATCTCTTGTGTTATCATGTGGCATACTTGTCTGATTATTTGCTTATGCATTGATTTCTTATGTATGCTTCATGAAATAGTGTTTGGAATTAAATATACATTATTTTTAAAATGACTCACCCCCCACTCTTATTAGATAATTACAATAGTTGGTATCAAATTATGTCCTTTAGATGAATCTTAACAGCTTGAAAGTGATCCTAAGTAACATAAGATGGTTAAGCAACCGAGGAAAGAGAATCAGGAATTGAATTTGATCATCAAAAGTCTTAGAGAGTAGGTCAAAAATTTTATGAAACATGAAGGAAAGGTGAGTAAACTTTAAACCAAGATTGATTTAATAATTTAAATAATCAAAGAAGATAAGATAACTATTCAAGATCTTAAGGATTAGCTAAGGTTTACAAATGCAAGTTTGAAAGTAAGTAAAGATGAGTGCAATTAGCTAAAGGATGATATGGGGTCCTTAAAGAATGAGCATGATCAGGTTTTAGAAAAGATGAGAAAGTTTGAGAGAAACCATGAGGATTAAAACCAAGTCAAGAAGGCGAATATCATTAACATCAAGGTGAGAAGACAAGCAAGGCAACCCAATGCAATTACGTTTGTCAATTCATCTCATAGGCAATGTTATGCTTGCAATCAGTTTGGTCACATTGCAAGAGATTACAAAAGTAAAATTAACCTATCAAAAGTAGATAACATCCATCATCAATAGAAATGTATGAATGATATTTTTTGTTTTAGGTGTCATAGAGTTGGTCATATTGCATAGTATTGTAATAATAGGTTGAATAAGTTCTCAAGGTAAAACAAGGTGTATGGAGCTCCTAGTGTACAAGTAAGAGGTAATACATGGATATGGATACATAAGACTACTAAGAGAGATAATATTAAGACCAAGGATGAATTAGTTTCTGAATATATCAGTGAAGATTGTTTGATTATGGGAAAATAAGGTTTAGGTACAAAAGAATGCCAAGAATAGGTAGCATCCATTGATAGTGCATTGAAAGGAGAGATGGCAACCAATGAGGAGAAGAAGGATGACAAGAATGTGGATGAGAAGAATTATAGGAGTGATAAATATGATCCTCAAAATGGTTTTTTTTTTATGGTAGATATAAAGGCAAGATAAGAGTACTATTTATTAGGGTGTGTTGACAAGGGAGTCAAAGATAAGATGGATGAGCAATCAAGATTATGAAGAGGCTTAGGAAAGACAAGAAATCTAGTGAGAGTATGGATATTTTGGAATCTCCTATTTTTTTGGTGTTCTAAGTACCTTGGTAGGTGAGGTATCTATATTAAGATTCATGGAGGCATTACTCAATCATTTAAAGCATCATGGAATGGTGTCATAAGGTTGATAAGTGAGAGATTAGTTAATGGGTCAAGGTATGTTATTTGTCTTAATATATATATATAGTTGATTATGGATTATTTAAATTGGTTTCAAGATTTTTAGAGATGTATATCACCTATTAAAAGCTATGAGAAGTGATTTGAAGGTCTGAAGTTGTTTGTGGAAGAAGATCTTACTTTGATTGTCCTTGGTTGGCATAAGGGTTATAATGCAAGAAACCCTTGACATGGTGTATTTTGTGTTGTATAATGAGTTGGGTCACTAAACTTGGTGATAAAGTGTAAAATTATGAGATACAAGTGTTTAATAAGGTTCTAGAGTTAGGAAGTGTGTACAGGTATAGAGGTGGTATAGGAAGTCAAGGCCTAGGTTGTAGGTCCATATGTGCCCAAAAAATGTTTTTAGTAAAAATAAACCCTACATGATTTTTTTTGGGATGAATAATTCCTTAATGGGTACTCATAAAGGTAAGCATATTTGTTTGAGTGTATGACATTTATTTGAGATGATCAGTTTTAGCCTCTAATAGGGCTATAAGGAAAAGGATCAGTATGTGAAGGAACCCATATTCATAGAGAGAGTTGAAGGGAATTTTTTTTTAAATTTAAGGGTACATATATGAAATTATTAGATATCAAATTTTAGGTCTTGAAGCTTCATGCAGAATAATTTATGAGTAGTTGATCAAGAAGCTAGGAAGCCTAGTAAGGTTTAAGCCTTGGTGTAAGGTTTTAGAGGGAGCTAATCATGAGCTCCATGAGTATATTAGGGTGTCATAATGTTGTTATGGATCTTGGTGATAGGGGGAGATTTGTGTCTCTTTGATTTGAAGAGGCAAGGACAAGTAATGAGTGCCTAGGAGGAGTGTCAAGTGGAGACAAAGGGAGAGACTCTTGTTTGATCACAAAGAGGTGGTTTATATCAGATGAGTTGATGAATAGCATGCCTAAATATCACATATGTCATTTCAATTAAAATTAATTGGATTTCTGATTGATCATAGTGGGAGTATATGAAGGTTGAATCAGGGATGTATTTTTTAAATGAGATGTATGGATTAGATTCCTTCTTACTTGTGTTATTTTTAGGTCCTAAGATGAATTGGTATTTGTGGAAGACCCTTTTTCATTAATGTCAAAGGGGGATAAATATAAGAAAGAGAATAAATTCATATTGAAGAGAGATTCTGAATGTGGTTTTCTATCAATGACAAAGGGGAAGATTGTTGGCATATGGTTGTCATTGATGTCGAAAGAGTGCATTGATGTCAAAGGAGTGATCATGAGAGAATGAAGACATTAATGTTATTGATGACATTAAAATGTTAAAATATTCATATAGGATTATTTTTTATCATGAATTCATGAGATTAGGTTGTCATGCTTAGGAGAGAGATGAATTCATGATGAGAAGCATGGGTGCATGGACAAAGAGGTCAAGTGGATATTTTGTGAGTGTAAAATAGTAGTACGGGTCTTAGAGGGTATGGATGATGATATGAAGGGCCATATGGGTTGTAATGAGTCCTTGGTATACTTTTGTAAGTGAAAATAATCCCTTTGAGTATTCTTTTGAAGGTCTAGGTTATCCTAGTCATCTTGGTAAAGAATCCTAAGTAAGCAGATTGATGACATCAACATTCACTCATGTGAAGGTGTCAGAAGAAAGTGGTCACATGGGTCTATTAATTTTTGTGCCTAGATCATGTGTTTAAAATTTAAAACCTTGAAATTATGTCTATAAAAATTTATTATAGTGAAAACTTACTCTTTTAGGGAGATTTCACTATTTTTCATAGCCAAATTTGTAATTTTTAGTGACCGTTGGAATTCAAATATTTAAATTTAGAATAGAAAACTAGTCTATAATGGTTTGTCTATACATTTTTATTAAGGATGAATTTTATGATGGAGTAAAAATAAAATTGGTATATAACTTTAATTTAAATCAAGGTAACTTTATTTGGAGTTTTGATTGGTTGTACAAATGCATTTATTGCATGTGAGAGTTGATTGTTGGTTGACTATGTTTTTGTTGAATGAACTAGAGTGAAAAGAAATGATTGTAGAAGTAAAAATATTGATTAAAACTTTTTTATGTAAAAAAAAATGAATTAAAATCTATTTAGATCATCCTCAAAGTGATTTGGAGTTTAACTGTTCATATAGGTGTAGTTATTATAGGACAAAGCTAACTGTGTTTTTGTGCCTGAGTGACTATTTCAGGTATGATAAGAGAAGTGATTTTTTTGAGATAGTTTTACATAATTTGATGCTTATATTTATCATGTAATTATATTTTAGGATCTAAATTAATTATAAAATCTTTTTGGAAGGTTGAGAAACTGAATAAGGTGTTGAGATGAGAAAGTCAAAATGGCATATCCAACTATGTTAAGACAGTGAGATAGAGACCTAAGAGATTGGTCTATTAGAACAATGGATGATATATAAATTAATGTTAAAGCTATTATATATTGATATATAAGATTGATAAAATCTATTTATGTGGATTTGAATTCATGAAAGTGTCTTTTTATGTGCAAATGACAAAATTATTTATGACTATACTTTTGGAAGCTATAGGTAGTTTGAGTGATCTTTTTGAAGGAGTGAGATTGAAGTTGTTTGACCGAAGTTAAAGAATAAAATGATTTTTAAGATGTTTTTTAAGTCTTTTATGTTTATATTAATGTTTTTTAATTCATAAAATTAATATATACAGATGTGGAGAGTCAAAAAAATTGACTGTACTTTGACTATGCTTGACCAGTCTGAGTGGACCTGTTACAAAGGTGATTTTGGATGCTTGGAGCTTATTTTAATGTTTCCAATGGGAATTATAGTTATAATTTGGTATTATAGGATCTGATAATATTATTTATTCATTTTATTGTTTGATAAAATCATTTGTGTGATTTATTTTTGTAAGGTAGACTTTTTATGTTTTTTAAAGCCTAATGGCAAGTAGGCCAAATAGCTTGGTTCAAGTGGTGAGTTGGAGTACTAGATTGTGTATACCTATATGTAATTCTTAATAGTTATATTTTAGATGTTTTATATATACTTAATGTGTTTTCAAAATTTTAATTTGGTCCAAGGAGTTCAAGTTTAATGTGTGCCTTGAAAAAGACCTAATTGCTTTAGGTCTCCATTAGGCCTAATGGAGAATTTGGGTCTTAGAAGCAATGGTCGACCTATGGAGTGGTTTTATAACCCATTTAAATTTTTTTTAACCTATTAAATTTTAAATCAATTATTTTAAGCATCTTATCTGACCAAGATAGTTTAGATGATGTATGTGGTATAAAGGCAAGGCCTAATTGGCCTATTTGGATGAGTGTGAGAGAGAGTGGACTTAAGTAAAGGAAAGAGATCAATCAAGGAGAATAGGTAGGTAATTAAGGACCATAATAGGGTGAATATAATTATTCATTTTTATTTGATCAATTTTATGTAGGTGGATATACAGGTCATTGGACCTAATAAGCCTAAAAGAGGCATATTGAGCTAAGTATCCTGAGTGGCTTGTATGAGGTATAGAGGTAGGTTTTCAGGTGTTAGAGAAAGAGAAGACCATCATCAAGTGTGTTATACATCATATCAGTGGTGGATATTATTTTGGAGGTGATTGAGTTAGTTCTTGATCATCCAGGGGTTGTAGCCTCCTTGTTAGTTAGTACTCGTTAAAGGTCATGTGGGTGCTTGACTAAATTAAGGGGTGGGTGTTCCTTGATCAGTTGGTGTTGGTATAAATTGAAGAAATAAATTTATATGACATTATTATAAAAAACATTTAGTGGTTTTTATCCCCCAAGAGGGTTTCCCACATAATATCTTGTGTTATCTTGTGATGTACTTGTGTGATTATTTTCTTATGTATTGATCTCTTATGTATGTTTCATGAAATGGTGTTTGGAATTGAATATGAATTGTTGTGAAACTTATATACTCCCCCCCTCTCATTATCTACTTCCAACATATGTTCCTCTTGAAAATTTATGCACTTTAAATAAAATCATTTATTTTTGAGTTTGTATGAAAAATATATGGCTTTTAAAAGTTAGTGAACTCATCACAATGACGAAACCACTAGTCTACATTGAGCAATGGTTTCTCTCAGGTCAATTGTGGTTTAAAACTACCCCTAAATTTTCAAAACCACCATATTTCATATATAAGTATTTTCATCCACATGAAATTGAAAAATAAAATTAATGACCCAAAATGATGAGTGGTCTAATATTGAGTGTTTATAAGATGCCTAAGAAGGTGAAATGACATTCTAGAATTCATAAAATGTCAAATAAGATCTAAATTATCAAGTGAAATGACTAAGTAGTGTCATGGATTTGAGTTATACAATACATTGGAGAGAGAGAGGGAGAGAGAGAGAGAGAGAGAGAGAGAGAGAGAGAGAGAGAGAGAGAGAGAGAGAGAGAGAGAGAGAGAGAGAGAGAGAGAGAGAGAGAGAGAGATTTTGTAGGAGTATAGATATCCAAGAACATAGTAGAGGTATGTTTCAAGTCCAAAATGACTGTGTGAGGGAATACCAAGATTTATTTCCTAGAATTTGAAGATGAAATCTAGGTAAAATAGCCTTATCCTTTGCAATAGATAAATATTATGACTAGATATTTTTACTTCATGATTTCTAGGAAATTGTGTGGCTATTTTGAAAGTGTGTAAGATTTGTAATGATTTCAAAGGAAATGAAAATAAAAATGTGTGTTATGTGTCAAGTCTAAGATTAATTTTCTTGAGGTATTCCATGTAAGAGTGTTTATCCAAACAACATGGAGTTAAATGTTGTCATTAATTAGTTTCCATTTTTATTTTTTCACTAATTAGTATCAGAATAAGGTATATACTTATTAGGTTGAGTGTGTGAAGCTCTTTTATGATTTAATTTCAATATGTGACAAAGAAAGCTTTTTTAGTTAATTTCAATTTGTTAAAGAGAAGCTTGCATATGAGAGATGTGTTTTTGTAGCTGTGAGAGAATTCCTACAAGTGTAGAAGAAGTTTGAGAGGATATTTTTTGAGTCTATTATAGGTTTTTAAAAGGAAGCCTCCTTATTGATGAGATATGATACATAAAATTAGAATAACACCAGGATTAGAAGACTTGGAAAATATGTTGAAAGAAATATAAGTGAGATTGGATATGATGGAGGATGCACAAGTTGAAGATGTTTTGGATATGGTTAAAGATGAATAAGAATAAATTTTGGATATTTTTATATCCTTGTAAAAAAAATTGGATGTCTTGGAGAGAGGACCAGCTAGAAATAAAAGAAACTAGTAGATGTCCAAGTGAAGGAATGAGGTAAACTCACTAAAAATACATTTTATTTTTGGTAAATAGATCCAAGATAAGCTCAAGAAATGGATACTTGAGTCAAAAATTATATTAAATAGGAGAACACTGATGACACCATGAGGGTAAAGGTTTCAAGCAATAGACTATGTGGATTTGTAAATGATTAATGTATATTTCTCCAAGACAGGATAAAATAAAAAGGAAATAAGAAGGTAAAGAGTTGGTAACATGTGGTTTCCAATTTTATGGTCATGTTATGAATCCAATAATACAATTAGAGTGTTTGAAAAAACTTAATTTCTTGATGCTTGAGAAAGAAGATAAGAATAAGATTACCATGAAAGGTAATATGAGAAGGAATTTTTCACATGAGTAGCCCAAATATATTTTGAGACATATCAAGGAGAAATATATGAGTGAATCAAATAAGGTTGTCTTTAAATACAAAAAGAGAGTGAGGTTTTAATGTGAGAAACCCAAATCTAATTTCAAAAATAGTGAGGAGAAAAATTGTGATCAAACCATAAAGGAAAGAATCTTGATGGAAGAAGATGTAGAGGAGATAATTGTTGAACCAAAATAAGGATACCCATTATTTGATTATGGTAAGGAGTTTATCATGTCTAATAATTGGGAAGAGGAAAAATCATCCTTGGTAAATGAAATAAATATATTTGTCTTCTATCTTTTGGAGGAAATAATGGTTGATGAAAACTAATGAAAGTTACATGTTTACTTTAATGAAAAAATAAATTTGAATCAATAAGATAGACATGAGGAGTTTCTGGTTTCCATGATTGAAAAAATAGAGTTGGTTAAAGTTCAAGTTAATGGACACAAAGAGAGTATGGTTGAAGACTATCCATGTGAAGGAGAATAAAATAGAAAGAGTAATGAGGAGAGTAAAACCATGGAGGTAGTTGATAATGAGAATTTGGAATTCCCTCATGTGAGTGGAATATATGAGAAGAATGTCATAAATTAGATAATTTTTTAATAGCATGTTTATGAGTCATGATGAAGATGTTGAAGAAGTGATTGCAATAAATATTGATTCCATTAATGTGTTTGTTCAATGTATAGTTCCAACAATGGATAATATGCTAAATAAGATGAAAAAGTGTGGTTCATTATAGCATGCTCATATATAGGAGAATAAAAGTGAAGTAGGCAACAAGAGGATCATATGGTCGTGGTAGTTGAAAAGATGGTTGGTAAGGATATACTAGAAGTATAATAATGACTTCAAGTCATCATGGAGACAAGATAAATAGGTGGTGTTATTAAAAAAATGTTCTCAAAAGGATATAGAAGAAGGAGTTCATTTTTAGTAGCTAGAAATGGGAGAGAAGACTCTCACAAGAATAAGTGAAAGAGCATGGAAATAATAAGACCTTCTCAATTGGACAACATTGGATAGAGAAGGATATGCATCAAATATCCATCTTAAGAGATCGATAAAAATTGGAATGGTGAATAAAAAATTAATAACATGGTCATAGTGGTTGATCCAAAGATAATTTAGACAAGGATATATGAATAATTCCACTTGATGGAATGGATAAAATCAAGGAGATAGAGATGGTGGACTTATTTATACCAAAAGGAATGAAAGATAAATTTGGTTTTACATGCATGACAGAAGCCACATAGGTATTATAGAATAAACTAGTATGCATCAATATATGTACTTTTATCATATGGGAAAGGAAAATGAAAGGTCACTTGCACATGTCATAATTATTGTGAAGGAAGAAGAGTATAATCAGCCTAAAGCTAAAGTAAAGAGTTTGAAGATGAAAGAAAAAAAGGATGAGATGTAGCAACTAAGTTTTTTATTAGTCTATACACACTTAAAATTAATCATTAAGTACTTGACAATGTTTAATGTTGACATGATTACCTTTACTTGGTCTATTTTCCATTCTGTTAACTTATAATATATACAAGAGCATTCACTATTCTATTGATTGTCTTAAAAATACTCAGACATTCCTATTTTTCTTACAAAATCTTGTCATACTAGTTCTAGTAGATTTTTTACTTATGGGACAATACTGCAATAGGTCAGATAGGGTCACATTGTGGCCTTATCCCCTAAACCCCAATGGTAAATTTTTAAATTTGATACGTTACAGTTTACCCCTCCTACACTTTTAGAAAGGTCAGTTAATGAAAATATTTAAAAATATATATAAATATAAGCACATCAAGGTATTTTCAAATAAATCTATTAACCACTTTGTAATTTAATTGAATATTGAGAAAAAGAGAACTATTATTTCCAATTCTAACTCTAATTATTCTAGCAATCATAGGCTAAGCCAAGGGAACTCATTTTCAAGCATTTAAAGTAATATATATAGTTGCATTCATATATCAAAGTTAATATTCTCACACTCACTCTAGGAGGGAGAACTACATCAGCTTAAAACACTTTTGAGTTATTTAGGTAGCACTCAGATTACACAAGGTTTTATAAGGATAGGTTGGTTATTCCTATAGCTATATTCCCACATTTTGACATTTATTTTATATTTAGTTTATTGTGCAGGAGCTAGGTCTTGTATTTTTAGGTATTTTTCATAGAAAATAATGACACAATTAAACAGTAAACCTTCATAGATAGGCTCACACACTGAGATCAAAAAATCAATCATACAATCAACTAGGACATAACTATAGTCAACAAAAAGGTCATAGTGTGGCCCTATCCTCCTAGTGTGACCTTGTCCCAACACAATTTTAAATTCTATTTTTGGATGCGATATAGTTTATAGGTGTTTTCATCCATTTTTCATTCATAATCAACCTGCATATTTAAAAATAAATTAGATCCAGGCTAGGTTTACATATATTTTATCAATTTACTATCTTTGAGCTCATTTCAAATTATGTAAATTCTATATTTTAGATTTATGTCTTTATGTTTTGTAGATCTAAATCAATTTTCAATAATTTATATGTTCTTATAATTTCATTTTTAAATCAAAAGAATGATTGGTAAACCTGTAATTATGTTTTAAGAACATTATTTGATGTTTTCTTTATTTTTGTGGGGTCTATGGTTTCAACTAAATTTTAAATTTCAAAAAAAATAAAAAATAATATCCCATACACAAAAAAATATTTTGATTTATCTTTTATCTATATTTTCTATTTGTTTTTTACTTGTGTTTCATTAGTTTGAAAACTACATAGTGGCTATCATTATGGGTGTAGACACCAAAATTATGTCTACTCCTTGGTCAACTCCCCCCTTGGTCTCCTTGGTCCACTTCTAAACATTCCTAACCCACACACTTATTAATTTAAAATAAAATACCTATTTTAAATTAATAAGTGTGTGGGTTAGGAATGTTTAGAAGTGGACCAAGGAGACCAAGGGGGGAGTTGACCAAGGAGTAGACACCTATTTTAAATTAATAACACCTCACCCATGACACACCACCCTTGACACCTCACCCTTGGATACCCTCATTTATCACCCTATGACTAATCATTCCAACTCTCTCACTAATCCTCATGCCTATTAAACCTGCCTTCGACCGTTTAACCACAACAGCTGAACTCGGCAGATGGAAGAACAGGTAATAGGCTAAAAATAGCCCTTTTTCCCATTCTCTAGCTGTTGACATCGGTTAACTATCGGCCGATGCCGATGGTATCACCGACATTGGTTGCTTAAAACCAACTTGTAGGCCAAACAAAAAACTAATCACAGACTTGAATGCAAATTCTCTTACACCTGAAATTTGACCTCTCTCTCTCTCTCTCAAATGCACACCAAGCATCACAGGCTACAGAAACTCTGCATCAGTCACTCCACCCCTAATTAAAACATTGCAAAAAGTCTTCTACATCAGTCGCATCAGCAATAAGTCTTCTACACTCCTTCTTCAGCAAGCAAGAGCTAAGTATTCTTCTTTTATTTCATTCCAATAATTTAGAATGTATTTTTAATCAATCTCCATTTGCTACTTCTAAATACTGTAGACCAGACCAAACCTGACTTTCTTCCTGAAGAGGCTGAGAGGCCTTCCCCATATCCTTACTCCTTTTGACAACCTGTCCTCTACCCCTTGTCCCTCTTAAGACTCTATTGGCTTCCCTGCAATCTTGCATGGACCTCCAGACCTAGACAGACCTTCCAGACCCCTCTGTCAACTACAACTCATCCAAAACCCGTCAAAGGCCATTGCCCTGACCGACATTGACTATTTCCCCTATCGACGTCAGTAGAATAACCGACGTCGGTAACTTGACCAACCAATGCCAGTAGAACCACCAACATCGGTGACTGTGATAGACCGATAGTAGAATATAGGTACGCATTATTTCTATTTCTCTTGCTTAGTCTTTCATTATTATCTTTATCCAACATTCTTTTTATCAACAAGTGGACTGTCATCCCTCAAGGAAGTCTTTGCGCTTCTGGGACCGAGCTTTGCTTGGCAGTCCACCTTATATCTATCTAACATTTTCTGTATTTGAGTCTTATTCTATCTACAGGTGTCATCCTCCACAGCCAAAGAGGAGCTCCTTCAATCATCTGGATAATGGTGTGCAAACTTCATTCAGGTACGTACAAACCCCTGACCATTATCTTAGTTTCTTATTTCTTTTGAATGTGAAAAGCGAAAATAGTTAGAAACATTCTGGCACGCCCGGTGGGACCCCTGGAATTTTCCTTGGGTTCATCATTCTTTTTCTTCTAAAATCAAACATTCATATAGGTGCATTAGATTTCTTCTTGCATCCTTCTTCTATCTCTTTATTTTGAAAATACATCATAAGCGGAAGTTAAAAAAAATCTCTTTCTTTTTCTTCTTGTCACCTTTCCTTCTTGCATCTTAGAGTAGTGAAATTCATACTCTTAACCTTTTCTCAACTTGTTTGCATTCAAACAAAACATTTTAGTTTGGGCTTAAAATCTATTGTATTTCATTTCTGCCTGAATGCATACTTAGCTCTCACATCTAGTAATTAAAAATGCATTATGAATAAATCTTAGTGCACTTATGTTACATGACCACACCACTTTCACAACTAAACATCTAAACATACCTGAGACAAGGTCCAACTAGGATTTCATCACCTAGCAGATACCTTACCCTTCCTGGTAATCCTACTTGGACTTCACTACCAAGGGGAGAACCCACTCTGTTCTCTAGCAGAGTATAAACTCTAGGGGAAGTATATACTGGCTAAGCAACCCAGCTTATCTCTAGGCTCGTAAAGTGAGGGGAGCTTGCTCCTTAGCACCAGGCCATGTACGAAACCTAATATAGATTTTGAGCACCAAAACTAGCCTGAAACCAACCTTAGACTGCCTCTCTTAGGACCCGTTCTAAAAGCCCAACTTCCCAAACACACTCTTCTAAGGCATAAGCCAACAAGAATCTAAAATTTATTCTTAGGAATTTAATGTTTAGAGGTTGCTTGTCTTCATCCATTTTTATGTCTACATCTGATTTTTTTTGAGCTGGTGAGGACGCATTATTTTGAGCTCCCAAAACAACTCAAAACTTTCTTCTTCCTTCCAAAAACTTTCAGTTTTCTAAGTTTCTAGAAATACACAGTAACTGACATTGATTTTTCCACTGATTTTAGAAACTTATCTTCACCGATATCGGTTATCTGACTGACATCGGTGACTTACTTCACTGACATCAGTTTTTCTACCGATGTCGGCCATTGTCAAAAAAAAAATTCTTCTCAAAATAGCAAGCTAAAAACCTGACCTTTTTGATGTCAAAAACACATTCTAGTTTTCTGAGGCTGAAACATACAATTTTCAAAACCTAAACCCCCCCTCTTGCCTTGGATGGTTTTGACACGTAGTCAAAATAAAACTCTTGTTGACCACACAAGGCAACAACCACTTCCACCTTCGCCCTCTGTAACAAGTCCTCCAATGGAGTATCATTCAGAGACTGAACAAACTCCTACCCAACCAACCCCGATTCAACCCCCTATTGTCCTCGAAGGGGACCAAGACTTTGAAAGGTTTCTTGACCTCAATGTCAAGGCCCTTCAGCACTATCTCGCGAGAAGTCAAACTTGAGACTCTTTAGGCAACCCAATTTATGGGATGCCAACTTCCTTAGTTGAGATGGTAGTCGTATCAACTGCCTCCATAATTCAACCCATAAACACCCAAGCCATTACCTCAGCTAATAACCTGACCATGACCAATCTTCAAAGTGTGGCTTCTCCTTCTATTTTTAGACCTACTTCCATTGGGGTTTCGGTACCCCATCAACCACAAACTATTCAACAAAGTTTTATGCCATTCCAAAACTTAGTTGTCTCCATCCCGCCTACTCTCATGCCCATCAACACAAGGGTGGCTACTCATCCTTTAGCTAGTGTTGCCACCATCCAACCACCTCTAGCAACATCAAGTCAAGTTGTGCCTCCTAGCTTCATGACACAACCACCCTTGGCTTCAACATCAGTCCCTATGACTAGTTACCAATATGTTACACCTATACAAGTGCAACCAACTATGTCATATGCCCCTCCTACAACCTATGGGGTGCCCCACCTGCAAATCCACCAACCGATCTAATCAAGATGTTGATGGACAAAATGTCTAATCTTGAGACATCCGTTTTAGATTCAAAAAATGTCCTCTCATATGAACAAATATGTAATGAACCCATTCATCCTTTAGTCCCAATCTGACCATATCCTAATCAGTGGGAACTTCCCAATTTTACTCACTTCCAGAGTAAGGAAGACCCATAGCAACATCTACGAGTGTTTAGACATGCTTGTTACCTTATAGCCCATGATGATGCGTTATTGCTATGCACATTTCCCATGTCACTTTCTGGAGCTGCCCTCGATTGGTATAGTTCTATTACCAGTCACTCTCTTTTTACATTCACCTAACTAGCTCAACTTTTCCTTGGCCACTTTTCGATCAACATCACCAAAAATGTCTCCATCACGGACCTATATTCTATCAAACAATTTGACAATGAATCAATAGCTGATTTCATTGCTCATTGGAAAAGTTTAATCAACCAACTCTCCTTTTCTTTACCTCAACCTGAGCTCATTGAGCTCTTTTCACAAGCGTGTGCCAAACATATCTCATCTACTTTGCATTTCCAAACATTCCGTACATTTGACAAAGCTTTCACCATGGCTAGGAAGCTTGAACTCCATCTTGTCAAAGAAAATAAAGTCACATTGCATAGTAAAAATACTAACGCAAAATCCAATGACCCTTCTTCGTCTAAACCTTCTTCTTCATATTCCAAGTCTAAGGGATCAACAAATGTTGTGGTACTTAGACCATCATCTTCTAAAATAACCAACTAATCTGACCCTTCCACATCACAAAGCATCACCAAACAATTCCAACAACGATACGTGCAGCATCAATATACTCCAATAAGAGAATCATATGCATCCATGTTAGATAAACTTGTCAAATAGGAAGTCCTCAATCTCCCCCAAATCTGACCACCACCTCAATTTGACCCCTCAAAAGCCATCCCTACATGGTATAGGGAAAATGACTTCTATAATTATCACCGTGTCAAAGGCCATGACATAAACAATTGTAAAACCTTCAAAAACATTGTCCAAGACATGATAGATAAAGGTGATCTTGTTTTGGATAACCCAAATGCGCCACCTAACCAAAACATAGACATCTTCAGACAACCTTTCCCTAACCATGCCCTAGTCAAAATAACATTCAGACCATGGCCTATGACCCCCAAGAGCATAATATATGCACAGTCAACACAGTTTCACCTCCCATCCCTAACCAACCTCTTCCACAAACCGAAGAGGTTAATCAACCTATTTGTCCATCACAGGCAAAAGAGCCTTCTTCTCCTATTTGTCCACCATAGGTAGAAGAGCCTTCTTCTCCCATTTCTCCTCCCCAGGTAGACGAACCTTCTACTCCTATTAGTTCTCCATCGACCTCTCTTATATTGGAGGATGCTTCAACCATACCAACGCCACTAGCCCCACCTTCATCCTTCCTACTACCAATGGAGGACCTTACCTTTCCTACTCCTCAACCACAAGTAAAAGGCACAATCATCCTTGCCCTCTATCCTCTTAAGGAGTCACATTCTCTAGTTCCTTCTCCACCAAGAGAAGAACCTATCTCTTCACCTACTTCGACTGAGGATGATCCAGTTATGACTCTCTCATGACTTGGGTCTGAGATCACTGCATCTAACACATTTTCAGTCTCACAACCACCCACATCTTCTAAAGAACCAAGGCCTCATCCAACATCTTCCAAACCATTCTCTCGATTGGTGGAGAAACTAGGACTTCTCCATTCAAGGAAATTAGAACATGAGGCATTATGGGAGTGACTCAAAGCTCCTTACCTTACCCGTCCCATCTCATTTAGTGTTGACGACCCTCTTTCGACAAAATCTCCCAAAGTCTCCAACAAAGATCAGGCTTCTACTTCCAAATCTTCAAAAGCCCAATCGTCCACATCTGAACCTAAACCCTCACAAACATCCACCATATCAAAACCAATTAAATCCCTCGGTGTTCACCCCATATCTAACCTCACTCACCCACAAGTGAAGGTAGACTTGAACCTTGCCTTGCACAATAGTGGTCCTCAAACCAAACCAAAGAAGGCTACTAAACCACGTCGGAGAACTCCTCCTCCACCATCATCATTGCCCTCCATTTTGGGCCCACATCCCTTTACCTTAATAGGAGTGTTCCCTACTTCAACACCTATCCAAAACAAGTTACCTCCATTACTCCCTTTGCCCACCAAAAACATGCCTCCTCTAAAAAATTCGGCACCTCTCACGAAGAAAGTGTCATCTACATGAGTGGCCGCACCACCAACCCAAAAGGTGGTACGAAATTCTCCCTCAACAACTACCAAACAAAAGTCATCAACATCTAGTACATCAACAAGCACGAACCCTTTAGTGGGTTCATATGCTTTGATACTATGCCGACTTTTGCAAACTTATAGCATCCCTCTTCCACATGTTAAACCATTTCAACCTCTCAGACCAAAACCATCTTGGTTCGATGACACTAAAATTTGCCTATATCATCGCACACCTGGACATGACACTAATAATTGTTGTGCCCTCAAGGTTGTCATATGCCAATTCATGGAGAAAGACACCCTTCTTGTTGAAGATACTGTCAACAAATCTCCAACACCGTCCCATGTCTCCCAACCCTCTTCACCGACACACTCTTCAACTCTCAGATCAAAGCCATCTTGGTTCGATGACACTAAATTTTGTGTGTATCATCGCACACCTGGACATGACACTGAGTGTTGTTGTGCTCTTAAAGCTATCATTCATCAACACCTAAAAAAGGACACCTCTTTTATTAAGGATCCTTCTAACCACCCTTTCAACAAACCATCGACACCATCCCATACCTCTCAAATATCTTCACCTAAATCGAGATCTCATCATCAGACTATGGTTTCTCTACCACCTTCAACCCCATTATTTGAAATCAACACCATCAATGTGGCCACTAGGTCACAAAATTTAAGGATAAAGCAAAAGAGAAAGCTGTTATTCCTTAGACCTACCCATTCGTCAAGTATCCTCAACCAACAAAACCCAAGATCTCAATCCTGGGCACATCTCGACCAACTTATTCAAACCCAATTCATGACCCCATGGTGAAACAACTTCACCATACGCCTGTGAAGACATCTTTGTATGACCTCATTCAAAGCTCTCCACAACATCAACAGGCCTTAATCAAAGCCTTACAGACAGTGGAGGTCTGACCTAAAGACTCCCAACCACCATCTGCCTTAGTCCAAACATTACCAACCATTGCCTCCATCACCGTCCCTAATTCTGAGATTCCAAACTCCAACCTGGAAGATCAAGATCTCACCCTCTTAAACTAAATCTATCAGGCAAAAGCTTTTCAAGATGCATCTTTGCATCGCACTTCTTGACAAAGAGAAGCTTCAATGTCTTCTCTCCATCTTATCCAACCATTTCTCAAGCATTCTCCTCATCACCAAAAGCGACTAGGGGAGTTCAACTTTATATTGACTATCACGACCTCAACCAAGCATTGACCTAACATCAACCAACCAAGCATCGGCCAACACGTGACCAATATAGAAAGAAGTAAATGAGGCAAGTTTGCTCCTAATTGGCTCGAACCTTACATCATAACGCACAAGTATGGATCAGGGACTTATCGTCTGTCTTCCCTTGAAGGCTGACCAGAACCTGAGCCCCTTAACGCCTTGCACCTGCGACCATTCTACTGTTAATCAAGTACTCATTCACTTGATATTTAACTTGAGCTCATCCCTTGATCAATCCCTGTCATTTTAATCCTCATTCCTTTTAACCCTGTTCCCCTACACAAACACTATGTGACCCTTTTCTAAAATATGGATGCTTTTTCCTAATAAAAGGGAACCCTTCGAGCTTCTATAGTCTTGTCCATGACTACAAATCCTGTCAAAAATAAATGGAGATGTCAAACAAAATATCAAAAAGTCATAAAACTCTAAATGCAGACTGCTCCTTTGAAGGACAGCTACATCATCATTGTTGTAGCTAATAGACTGCTCCCTTGAAGGACAGCTATTCAAAGCCCTCAAAAACATATAAAGCAAATAAACCACTCCTTGAAGGATGGCTATACCCAAATTTTAATACAAACAGCACTCTCTCAAAAGCTTCCCGCATTGATCAGCTTCACATATGACCACAAAATAAAACAACATCCCCATGTAGACTTCCAGCATTGATCAGTCTACCAAAAAAAAAACATTGACTGATAAATTATTAAGTCATGGACTTGCCTATAGTCGTTCTCAGGGTCACCTATAAAAGGGGCAAAGTTATCCCTACTTAAAAAGGGTTACCCTATCCTAACGTATCACATCATCTACTCAAGGGATTTTGAGCTCATTTTAATGTCTAAGTGATTCGATTACTTCTCTAACACAACCAATGATCAAAAGACGTAATGCATGAACATGGCTTTTGTTTTCAAAACCCTTATCTATGCTATCATTATGGTCCTTGTCAATGAAAGAGCAATGTGCCTTTCACTTCTTACATCTTTGTCACATACAACTCAACCAATTCAAATCCAACCAAATCATTTTCTAAGCCAAACCAAACCAACCAAACCTTTTTCAGACCACTAACATTATCATAGCCTATTCACACTAGTTTCTATGGAAACCAGTACACATAGAAACTATTGACCACACAATTTATGCCAAGCATAAACCATTACTTGCTGAAGCATAAGCATACTCATTTCATTTTTAGCATACACCATCACCAATATGGAAAATTGCTAGGGATAAAAAACCACAACCAATGTTATAGAATACACCATCACCCAATATGGAAAAGGCTGTAACATCATCTTACCCTCATCAACCCTAACCTAACCAAAACCAACCTATCAACCAGTCTGAACTACATTGGTCTAAGGCTCTTCAAACAGGGGCTATGTAGGTAGCACTCAGTTGACATAACATCTTCTGGGGTTAGCTCGGCCACATCCATTTGTTCATCTACTTGATGGAAAAACCTTTTAACCTTTAACCATGACTTCACCTAGTCTGACCCCATCCATAACCGACCCTCTTCCTCCCTTTTAGGGAGAACTACATTGGCCTGAGGCCCTCAAAATAGGGGTTATGTAGGCAGCACTCAATTGACATGGGGTCTTTTGGGGTTAACTCAGCCATTCCTTCGTCACATGCCAATCACACAATAACCAATCACATATTCATGCAACCATTCACATTAGCATAGACCAATCACATTAGTTTTTATGAAAAACAATACACATGGAAATAAACAACCAAAACACAAACCAATGTTACTGCATACATCATCAAACAGCATCATAACATAATCATTTGCATCATAATCATTAACATCATCATAAACATCATCACATTAAGCATATATCATTATAACATATGAAAAAACATTAACATCCATAACACAACACATCCATAGCACATCAGTAATCTAGTCAAAATCTCATCATACATATCTGTACATCAATGTTTTACAAAAATACAACATCTGTCTCTCTCTCAAAAATTAAGTACATCTTGCATCAACGGCTCATAGGCCGATACATACATAATGACAAAAATATGGCCTCAAGGCTATGGCTGTGGTGGTGGTGGTGGTGGTGGCCATGAAGACACTATATCATCTCCACCCTCTAATCTACGTCGTCTGTGAGTACCTGAAGTAGTCACACGTGACATAGATCTCAGCCAGCTCTACTTAGCTCTCATCTCTGAGTATCGTTGTATCTGAGGGAACACCCTGATGGCCCCCTCATAATATGTGATCTCGTCTAATGTAGTATTGTACCTAGACATAGGTACAGTCTATGGTGGACCCATCAATCCTACTATCATGCCCTACACTGAACCCTGTGGCTATGACTGAGCTGGTTGCAATGATGCTAATTGTGCTAGATCCTGAACTAGTTGCTATGTTGGATGCTGAATAGGGCCCTACCCTCTAAAAACCTATCCTGCCAAAACCTGTGCCTAGGTTATGGCCAACTACCCCTACAAAATGGTGATCTACCTTGTCAACACAACCACCTAGCCTATCTAACCTACCACCTATCCCTGTAATCCTGTGACCTGGCTCTCTAAAATGGTCACCTGTCCTCGTGATGCATCCCTCTCCTAGATGGTAGCATCCCTCTCCTGTCTCGATGCATCCCTCTCTTTGCTCACTGCCTGTAGATCAGGTTATGGTCCTGCCTTCACCCCTATGTACTGCCCTGCCCACTATGTCGAGTAGGCCTCTGTACATCCTAGATCTGCTATCCTAGGACCTATTGGTAACTCCTCAAAATTGGGCCCCTTTGTCTCCTCTGGTAGTGGGAGCGGCACCTCTATGTCATCTCACCTATACTGTGGGAAGATAGGCAGCACATCCTATAGTAGCCCATACTGGCGCCGCACTCTCTCCACTGGCACCCTCTCAAGCTCATCGGCTCATTTGCCCCTGACCCATCTAAAGCTCTACACCCCAACTAGCTACTCTGCCTGGTCTCTAAAGGTTGGGTACACTAGGTATGGTCTCCAAATGATGTCTGCTAGGATTAGGGCCTCTAGTACCCCTCTGTAGTATTCGATGTCCCTGACTACTCCATCCACCCAAGTCTACACCATGACCTCACACCATCACCTGAATCCAACTCTAAAGTCAGCCTGAATCACAACTGGAAGGCTAAGAGGTTGGGTGACCACAATGTGCTCATACGCCCAACAATGCAGGAGGTGGCCTACACATAAGCTATACTGTCATCACCGACTGATACCCCATAGCTCTCTGTACAGTTGTGCCAAAAATATAATCACCCAGGCAAACACTGTCTATGTCTCTAACATCTCTATCAAAACTCTGGTCATAACAACCAAAAATCTACCTCCCTTTGCATTAGGCAGTGCGTAGACTATGATGCCGATCATCATCAAGATGGCTAATCGATGCCCATCTTCATCTGCAGCATAGAATAGCTCGTATGCAAAATTGGTTGAGTGGTAGCTCACCTCAACCACGTGATCTCCACATAGCGTAACCATTTGAATATCATGTGCCTCTCTTGAGCACACATATAAGTCTGCTCCATGTACTTATAGCTATAAAATTTGGTACATGTCCTCCACAATCACTGTCAGCTCTCCTGTGGGCAAATGGAAGGTGTTGGTGGAGTGATCCCACCACTTAATCAAAGCCACTATGACGCTCACATCTCTGGCCACTTGGTAGTATTACTGTAACCCACCTAATCCCACAACAGTCATATGGGTCCACTCCTCTCCAGTGATGTCATGACGCATCCTCATCAGCAACGTCGAAAGCTAATCTCACAGCATCAGCGTCTACCTCACCTGCATCCAACCAATGCACATAGAACCCACATTAACAACTAACCACCATGACTCTTCTTCCCTTTTGGGAGAACTACATCAGCCTGAGGCCCTTAACGTTCGAGGCTATGTAGGCAACACTCAGTTGACATGGGGTCTCTTGAGGTTAGCTTGGCCATTTGCCCATTCCTCTACCCATTTGACCATCTACCTATACCTATATGCCTATCCCTACACCCAGGAAGCCCTCGGCATGGCTTCGGCCATTTGACTTGACAATTTTCAAAATCTTTTCAACCTAGCAGCCACTGACATCAGTTAGTATGCCGACGACGGTGCTTATCTAATCGGTGACTGACGTCGGTCACTAGTCAGCTGACATCGATGAACCCATCGATGTCGGTGACTAGTTCGGCCCTAGGGCCAAATGGGGCGAGCCCTAAAAATTAGTGGTTCCCCATTTCTAGCCTAAATCCCCCCAAAACCCTCCTAAAACTACCTAAAATGACCTACTTAGCCTACCCACCCTCCTAACTCCCCTTTCCCCCCAATTTATAGCTAAAAACAAATCAAATTCACAAAACTAAAACAAATTCAAAAACAAACCAAAACATCAAATTTAACCTCCTACCTCATCTCGTCACCACCACCAAGGTGGTATGATGGGTGTCGCTAGTGGTGGTCCTCCCGCGGGGCCTCCTTTGCCCTCTACCATCTCTTCTACCTCAGCTTCTCCATGAACTCCTACTGACCCACAACTACCTGTTCAACCTCTAATCACTATCCACCTCACTCGCTTTCTCACCCAATCTCGCTCTGACACCTCACGCTGCTGCACCAGCCACCTAAAAGTCACTTTCACTCAATCAAATCCAAAGCTCACTTTTTCACTTTGTCACATATCACAAATGACTTTTGGTGGGCTGCCAATCCAGTTTTGTCAGATTTGGCAGGCCACTGACGTTAGCAGAAGCATGCCCTAGGCCACCGATGTCGATCGGTTTTTACCGATGTCAGCCTCTTTTGGCCATCGACATTAGTTTTATAACTGGCATCAGCAGAATTTAAACACATTCTTTTTCATAATGACCAAAATCATGCCCACAATAACCAGCCCTCACAGTAGCAGTCATCTTAAACTCCTCCTGGGGCACACTTGAGATCACTTTTGTCTCAGCTTGACTCAACCAATGACCTTAGAGATCATGACTATCTCCTCAGACCATGACCACTTTTGACACAACTCTGCCTTGGTTGTTTTGATTGCCTATGCTACCTCACGACTAGTTAGCAAACTATCCCCGACCCCCACAAGTATCGGATCGCGCTCTAATTGATCCCCACTACTTGTGACATTTTCATGTTTTCTAAGAGCACTTCCTGAGCCCGAGATACTTGGAACACGATGACCATTGGAGCTTCAGCTTTGATCATTTAACCCAATTAGCTATGACTAAATGCTGGGGACCGGTTATTTCAATTTTAGCACTCTTCGACCCTTGACTGTGACAATTTGACCTACCTATCACATGAAGTGGTATACATGCAATCTCAACTTTTGCAGCGTTCACACTCAAACTTCACCATATCCATCCTTTATTTGTTAAATTGGCACTTGATATCAGGGTACCTTCCCTTGACTCCCACTTTGAGGGGGAATACCTCATCCCTCATCTGGGGCAACCAACTCCTATTTTTGTCTTACAGTTCACCAAAACAACCAACAGGATAAAAGTGACCTTATCCCATACCTGGGCCAACTTACTCCTATTTTTGTCTTGCAGTTCGTCAAGAATAACCAACAAGACAAAAAGGGGCAAATGTAGACACCAAAATTGTGTCTACTCCTTGGTCGACTCCCCCTTGGTCTCTTTGGTCCACTTCTAAACATTCCTAACCCACACAATTATTAATTTAAAATAAAATACCTATTTTAAATTAATAACACCTCACCCATGACACACCACCCTTGACACCTCACCCTTGGATTCCTTACCCTTGGATACCCTCATTTATCACCCTATGACTAATCATTCCAACTCTCTCACTAATCCTCATGCCTATTAAACCCGCCTTCGACTATTTAACCATGGCAGCTGAACTCGACAGATGGAAGAATGGGCAAAAGGCTAAAAATAGCCCTTTTTCCCATTCTCTAGCCACTGACATCGGTTAACCGTTGGCTGACACTAGCGGTATCGCTGACGTCAGTTGCTTAAAACCAACTTGCAGGTCGAATGGAAAACTAATCATAGACCTGAATGTGAATTCTATTACACTCAGAATTTGACCTCTCTCTCTCTCAAACGCACACCAAGCATCACAGGCTATAGGAACTTTACATCAGTCACTCCACCCCTAATTAAAACATTTCAAAAAGTCTTCTACATCACCCACATCAGCAACAAGTCTTCTACACTCCTTCAGCAAGCAACAGCTAAGTATTCTTCTTTTATTTCATTCTAGTAATTTAGAATGTATTTATAATCAATCTCCATTTGCTACTTCTAAATACTATAGACCAGACCAAACCTGACTTTCTTCTCAAAGAGGTTGAGAGGCCTTCCCCATATCCTTACTCCTTTTGACAACCTATCCTCTACCCCTTGTCCCTCTTAAGACTCTATTGGCTTCCCTACAATCTTGCACGGACCTCCAGACCCAGACAGACCTTCCAGACCCCTCTGTCAACTACAACTCGTCCAAAACCCATCAAAGGCCGTTGCCCTGACCAACATAGACTATTTCCCCTATCGACGTCGACAAAATAACCGACATCGACAACTTGACCAACCAACACCGAAAGAACCACTGATGTCAGTGACTGTGACAGATTGACAGCAAAATACAAGTACGCATTGTTTCTATTTCTCTTGCTTAGTCTTTCATTATTATCTTTATTCGACATTCTTTTTATCAACAAGTGGACTATCATCCCTCAAGGAAGTCTTTGCACTTCTAGGACCGAGCTTTGCTTGGCAGTCCACCTTATATCTATCTAAAATTTTCTGTGTTTGAGTCTTATTCTATCTACAGGTGTCGTCCTCCACAGCGAAGGAGGAACTCCTTCAATCGTCTGGATTACGGTGCGCAACTTCATCTAGGTATGTACAAACCCCTGACCATTATCTTAGTTTCTTATTTCTTTTGAATGTGAAAATCTAAAATAGTTAGAAACAATGGGTTACACAAGGACCTATTTTATTGACACTATCATGTGAGGGGTATTATCCCAGTACTCATAGAAATTAAGCATAACTAAAAAGTAAGTTTAGTTTCTAAGTACCTCACAATATCTCAGAAACACCTAGGGTCCCTTGTTTTTACTATAGGAATCTTCTTTTATCCATTTGATTTGTGGTACATCTAAGAGGAGAATATTGCACAAGGAGGTTATTCTCATCATACCCTTAGAGATGGGATAGTGGGCTACAGGAAAAAAAATCCCCTTTAGTCAATGATATAAAATATTGGGCTGAAAATACTCTATGAATGACCATGTATATTTGATATCCCACCTAATCATTCAAATTTTGTCTAGATCACCCTTTATACCCTACTTTTTGCTTGTATTTTATTCATAGTTACTAGCATATCTTGTTCATATTCTATTATATTTATAATGAGATCAATGAGTGATTGTTTCTCTCATATGTTACATGGAATCATGAAATTTATGGTTACATCATGTATTACTTTTTATCATGATATTATTACATTATTACATGGATTCAATATCAACTTAATCAATAAGATACACTAAATAATGTTCAATCTCATGACCTTCCTATTGCATATGCTTGCACTATTATATCATGTCATTATTTTTCTCTAATAGATTTTGTCAAATCTAAAATTAATTGGAAAAAAGAGGAAACCTATGTTATAAATTGTCTCTACAACTTCAAATTATATTCCATTATTTATTCCACATCCTCTTGAAGGTCTCATCTTGGATCTCATTTCAGAACCCAATACTCAAGAACAATTTGGTCAAATTTATGAAGAAAAAATTATGAAAGTTTAGAAAATGTTGAATCACTCTTATATGTTACTAGAGATGAAAAAATAAAGTGTCGCAAGATATTATTTCTAATGTTACTATGTATACTATTGCATCCATTATTATTTCTACACCTCCAGTTAATTTTATAGCATCAACCCTTGGTTTGGGAACATTGTATGGTTTCTAACAAGTACTCATGTGTATGGCTATTAATGATACTTATACTCCCCAACTTATATCTAAAAATGCCATTCTTTCCTTACAATCTAATCTCTCTCAAAATGATCAAACCATTTCTCATGTTAGCCCTTCCATGGATTCATGTTCCTTGTTACAGAACCCTTTGGCACACGAAATATATTTTTATATGTTACCGATTGGCTTTATGGCTCCTAAGATTCCTCTATATGAAGGTAAATGTGATCTTGAACAACATTTTCATGAATTCCATGTATCTTGTATAAATTACGTATATATTAAAAAATTATTGACAAATCTCTTTCCAAGAAGCCATAAAAAATATGCTCTTAGATGGTTTTATTATCTTCCTCTCTAATTAATAAAGGCTTTCAATCCTTTGGAAATCATTTTTTGACACACTTTTATATCAGCATTGGTAAAAGGATATCATATCCTTAAATTCAAAATCTAAAATAAAGACCTAATGAAAAAATTAATGAATATGTTCTAAGGTACAAGGCTATGATATCAAAAATGACAAATCAAGACACTAATAATGAGACCCAAGTTATTTTCACTCAAATTTTGATATCTCCACTTCAAGTGTATTATGTTTGATAATTTCAAATATTTTGATGAGTTATGCCATATAGTTAATGAGTTTAAGGTTGAATTTATTTATTTAAATAATCTCAAGTACTATTTAGTCTATTTTGGATTGAATAAATCAAACTAATAGATCTAAGCTATTGAAATTAGAATACATTAAGTCTATAGATTTGGAAGTAAAATACATAATTTATAAAAGTGAAAATTATATAAAAATATTAAATCAACCAATAGATATGCAAAGTTCCCTCAAATTGATTTTATACTGAGTTTTTAGACTGACTTAGCTAAAATTACTTGAAAAGACCCATGTATTATGTTAAATCTGAAATTTGGAATTAAATTTGTGTTGGGATAAGTCCATGGTAGTAGGATAGGGGCACAATGCAGCTTTGTATGTTGATTATGACCACATCTATATTGATTGTGTGACTAAATTTCATGTGTGATCACTAGTAGCTTATTGTGATGGCTTTTTGATTCTATGTTGGAGTTGATTTGTCATGCAAAAACTTGAAAAACACAAAACCATAGCTTCTACACAATAAACATAATAGAGATCAAATGCCAAAATGGGGAAATAGGGTTAGGCTAACAGTTTAACTATCCTCAAAAAACCCCATGTAATATGAGTACTACATAGATATCACAAATGGGCCTCAAGCTGATGTAGTTCTCCCTCCTAGCATGAGTATGGGATCCATGATTATGTAACTGTATCAATGTAGTTAAGATATTGATTAAAATGTTATGCAATGGATGCCATTAACTTGAAATAAAAGATATTAAGACTTTTTATATGATTGTAAGAATGTAACATAATTTAAATTGGAAGATATACCACTCTTTTACTCAGTGTATAGTATAATTTCCAAGTATTTGATAGTTGTATTTGGATAAGCCTTGATGTAATTATATAGGGGAATATTTTGAATATTTATGCTAATTGAATTTTATATAAGTGTTTGAGGATTTAAGTGCAATGTCTCTAATTTAAAAATTTACCATTGGAACATGGGGGACAAGTCCAACTAGTGGACAAGGCTAAAATTTGGCCCTGCCTAACCTAACACGGTCTTACCCCTAAATGGCTGATACTACTATAAAATGTCTGATATGTGATTTTGATCAAATTAAGGATGATAAAATAATGTTTTTATTATTTTTAAGATAGTTTTAGAGTGGTGTATGCGCATTTACATATTATAAGTTAGTAAAATGGTGAATGGTCCAAGTGAGGTAAGGATGTCAATATTAAAATGTTTTCAAGCACCTAATGATTAATTTTATGTGTCTATAATTTACCCCACTTTATTATAGTGATGTAAAAAAGTTAAATTAGTAGCATAAAGTAGATACATACCTAAATGTATTTACAATTTTTTTATTTTAATGTGAATATTAATCATTCAAGATGCCTTAAGGTGAACCTGAAATAATGCCACTAAAACTAGTTATTGTCTATATTTGAAAATCTAAAAATTGAAACTTGAATTTTAAAAGAGATAAAGGAAAGTATATGCTTAAAAAAATATGAAATATAATTTCCCTATAACTTTAAATTGGATAAGTTCTTTCCCCCTTGTTGAGGTATTTGGAGAAATGTTGAACATGTGATGAATTGAGAGTGATCAAGTCTCAATTTAAAAACCTCTGAAAGCTCTTGAATTGAAAATATTGTATGCTCCAACTCTCATTTAATTATGTAGAGTACTCTATAAAATAATTAAAGGGGTGGAACCAAAAAATATGGCTCTCTACATAGAAAAAGTGAAACTATAGACATTGAATGTCACTAGAATCTAACATGGCCCACTTGAAACATGAATACAAATCACATCATTGAAAATGGATCTATATTATATTTTAACCTTTTACATTTTTAAAATTTAAGACTTTGAAACTTGAAAATTTTGAAACTTCCATGTAGTAACTTGGACTTGAATGTGTATCTTGCCCCATACTATACTTGTATTGATACTAAATTCCATTTGAGTTTGTAACTTTATTAAATCATTAACTTAGTCAAAACTTTCCAATTATCATTTTATTTTGAACATGCCCATGCATATATACTAAAAAAAATTACATTAACTTTAGGAGTGATTGCACATGCATGTCAAATACCCCCATAATCTAATTTTTTTAATCATGGTATAATTTTTGAAATTGCATAGTGCCATAAATATTATTTTTTCTTGTGATGCCCCAAAGGGTAATTTATATGGAATTTAAATCGATCCGGAGAGAGTCTAAGCTATCTCAAAAATCCCATATCTAAACAATAAGAAAGATCTATTTTTAAGAATATGTTAAGCACCCATTTTGTTAAATGCTAAAATTATTTTTCCTATTAGACATTATAATTGGATGACCAATTTAGTCACTATAAAAATAAAAATGGTGAAATCAAACTGTGTGTATATTTTAGGAACATTAATCAAACTTTAGAAAAGGATAATTATCACCTTCCTTCCCTAGACAAAGTAATTTGAATAGTCAGTGGATCAAAAATAATATCTTTCTTAGATGGATTTTTGGGCTACAACTAGGTCTTGGTAGAGAGTGATGACAAAATGAAAACCACTTTCACTACTAAGTGGATAAATTTTACATACACAAGAACACCATTTGGATTAATCAATGCAAGTGCTACTTTCTAGCGGGACATGGATTTTGCTTTTCAAAGACTTATTGGTAAGTGCATTATCATCTACATGGATGATTAAACTATCTTTTCTAAAAATAGAATAGATCATGTAACCTACTTTTAAAGAGTCAGTAATTAGATTTCTCATTCAAATATCTAAAGACTAAAATAACTATGGTGTACTTAGATGATCTAATAATATTTTTAAAAAGAGAGAAGATCACTATGAACACCTTGAGAAGGTATTCAAAAAATGTTGACTGCATGTTATTTCTCTCAACCCTAAAAAGTGTATTTTTAGAGTGATTAAAGGGAAACTTATAGATAACATTATTTAAATAAAAGGGATCAAGATTGATCTATTAAGAGTTGAATCAATCTAGGAATTCTCTCTACCAACTAGTAAACCAAGTGTACATTCATTCTTTGGAAAAGTGAATTTCTTAAAGAGATTTGTTCCTCATTTTTATAAAACTCACCAGGAATATTTTTAAGATGATGAAATGAAAACCCTCTTTCAGTTGGAATAATGATGGAAAATAGGCATTCGAGAAAATAAAAGTTGTTATTACTCATGCACTAACCCTAGTTTGTCTAGATTTCAAAAAAGAATTCATTATTTAATGTTATGACTTAGAATATACTCTGACAGCAATGTTGATTGAAAAAAGTGACGAAGGTATTGAATATCTCATTGATTTCATGATTCTTAGTCTTAAGGACTATGAGATAAAATATTCACTATAATATAGACATGCATATGAAGTTATGAAATTTTCTAAGTAGTTTAGATAATATATGTTGCATTTGCATTCCATTGTGATGGTACCAAATATAAGAATGAAGTCTATTTTGACCCAACAATAGCTAGGATCTAAGAGAGTTAATTTGATAACCATGGTTTAGGAATATGACCTCAAAATTAAGCCTATAAAATTATTTCAAAGAAAAATATTGTGTCAACTCATTGCTGAACAGATAGATTCTTAACTAATTTCTTCAATATATTCTGATTATCAAAATAAATAGGCTCTTCCTCTTATCATTTTAATATATTATACTAATGATTGGTTTGTAGATATTGATTTATTTTTAACATATGGATAATGTACATCTTTTATAGATACCAAACAATATAGAACACTCAAATTGAAGGCTAGACAGTATGTAATCTAGGATGGTACACTATTTAAAAAGAATATTGATGTCTTTTTAATAAGGTGTATTGATAGTGAACAATAGACAAATATCTTATAATCCATTCATGATCAAGATTGTGGTAGAAACATTTATTATCCAGTGATATCTTACAAGATCTTAAAATCTTACTATTATTGGCCTACACTATTCAAAGACTCATATGAGTGGGTAAGGAAATATGAAACCTGTCAATAGTTCATTTGATGGCCAAAACTTGTAACATTTTATCTTAATCCAATAGTGATATAAGAACCTTTTGAATAATGGGGATTAGAGTTTTTATGAAATATGAATCCTAATTTGAGTGAGGGGTACACACATGTTCTTAATGCTACAAATTATTTGGATAGAAGTCATCCTAGTCAAACAAATAACTTCAGAAGTTATTTGTAATTTTGTTAAGAGGAAATCTTGGTGAGATATGGTGTTCCATAAAAGATCATATTAGAAAATGCCTCAAATTTTTTTCATCATAATTGATTGGATTCCACTATGGTTATGACATCTCATTGTCTCACTCTTTAGACTATTACCCATAGGTAAATGGTCAAGCTGAGTCAAATAATAAGAACCTGGACACCATCATTCATAAGTTGGTTGATGAGAATCAAAGGAATTTGAATAATAAGTTATATGATTTTTTGTGGGTAGATTGCATAACACATAAAAAATTCATAGGTATGTATCATTTATAATTTTTCTATGGGATTAATGTGATAATTTCAATAACACTTGCATTTTATACACTTCACCTGGCTAGGGCCATTGAGAATCAAAACTTTGAAATTCCCTTGGACAAAAGAATTATGTATTTGAATAAGCTTGAATAAGTAGATCCTAAGTTATTAATAGAATTGCTAAGCATTAGACTTAATTCAAAGTCATATTTGACAAAAATCAAAGAGAAGGGATTTTTAGTTGGGATATCTTGTTCTTATGTGGGATAAGCATAGAGAACTAAAGGGAAGTCATGGAAAATTTTACTCCTTATGGATGGGCCCCTTCAAAATCAAGAACTTTCATGGAAAAAACACTTTTTACTTAGATTATCATGATGGCACACATCTTCTAGTGACCTGCAATGGGAAATATCTCAATCATTACTCCAAGTGAAAAGCAGGTTGTCCCTTGCATGTAAGTATGTATATAATAATTTTGGTTGGGTTTCCCCTTATGTTAATTTTTTGACTTATTTTATGTTATTTCATTTTGTCTTGTGTCTTTCTCCTTATTAGTGGTTTATTTTACCTTTGAAATCTCTTGTTTTATCCTAAGTCTATCTTTTTGTCAAAATTTAAATAAATCCATAACCCAATGGATAATTCACTTGTTTATGATACTAGAGTCTTAAATTATTCTCTCATCCCTTGCAGTTTGAATTCCCTAGTTGAAACTAGTTGTTGTATTTTTTTTTTAATGGTCAAAAAAGACAATATGAGTCAAAAATTGGTCAAAGTTGTTTTTATTTGTCCAAAGTCAAGAAATTTAATAAAAATAAATAAGACAAATTGGCTTAAGTCCTTTACCTTATCATAATTTCATCAATTACTAAACACAAGTTAGATTTCCATCACTTTTCTAGTTGGCCACCAAAATTTAATGTTTGTTCAAACATACATTAGAACTTGATGTGTGCTCAAGCATAGGGTAGAATCTATCTCCTTATCAAACAAATCCTCAAAACCTAACATGTGTCCAAGTGCATGCCAAATTTTGATACCTCTACAATCACACTCTTTTAGTTCCACTCTTTGTTTTTGCAAGCCCCAAAACTTGACATGATACCAAACAAGCCTATGAATCTTGATGTTAGTTAATACACCCCATAATGTCCACCATTACTCCATTTATTATCTTCACATACATGGATATTTCACATCCTAATTTAAACCCATTTATTCCTTCAATTTTTCATCATCTTATCCTCTCTCCTTTCATCCCCCATCCTTCCTCACTCTCATTTGTAAATCTCTCGTTCTCATGAATATTTACATTACAAGATTCTTCAATTGGGCTTATTTTCAATAGACATGAGTTAGGGTTTGAATTTTTTGACTTGGCATAGATATTCACATATTTTCAATAGTGTTTGATCAAATTGGTTGAGATTTTCCTTTAGATCTTCTCCAAAACACATTGTAGAATTCAATTTTCCTTTATGAAGTTTTTTGGGGTATGCCACTAGTTTATACAACATCTAGATCTAGATCCTCTATCAAACACATTAGCAAATTCCAATCTTGGTCTATGTATTCACCAGATATTGAGCATTTTTAAAATATTCATTAGATTCTACCCTTACTTGGATCACTATCGAACTCCAACCTACTCCTTAACACCTTTACAAACTTCTATCATGCTCATGACATAGGTGAACTCTAGGATCTTCTCAAACATATTCAAACTCTATGGTATGCTCAAACACATCACAAATCCTAATCCTATGTCAAAAAAATTCATGGATTATACCTTCTACATAAATAGACCTCGTAAACTACAGTCTTTTCAAATATACTTTAGATTTCACCCTTTGTCTAGGCACACTTTAGAATCCACTCTTTATTTGAACAAGGTCAAATTTTTATCTCTCTTCATAAGCTCAAATCATATTCTAGTTTTTATCATAAGCAAGTGATCTTCATTAGATGTCAACATTTCAGACCCAAATCAAAGAGACTCCTAAGAAAAACACCTTGAATAAAGATCCTCCCAAAAAGGTTCCTCAATCAAAAGAAGAGAAAAACATGAAGTATTAGTTTCAAGGGGTTATTCTACTTTCATATCTAGATTCAAATATTGAAGAAATAATAGATACTAATCTAGGTCATATAAACATGGAATAATTATGGAATAGAATCAGTTAGTCTATTAGATATATTATGGTCAAAATATCCATGATATTGGATTAGCTCAAGCAATTACCTTCCCAATTTTAGTATAGTGCCCAGAACTAGTCCTAACAATGGCTAAGCATTATGATGCAAAAAAGAAAGAAGTAAAGAATTAAAAAAGATAATACATCTTGTGTTTAGGCCTAAATAATATTAATCACATGATTCACTAACCTGAGAGGCAAGCATTTATTAATTTTACAGCAACATCTGCTCAACAATTTTGGGATTTTAATACTAGCTCCTGGTCCAAGTGGATCAGCAAAAAATGGTTGACAAAATCAAGGCATACATCAATAAGACTTCCTAAGAATATTTCTAGGTTTAAATCAATGAATGATGTCAATGATATGATCATGCTCCTTCATAGAGTAGTGGGATCCCATTTGCAAGAAATTTTCAAACATGAATGTATAGATATATGTGGATCATTCATTATAATAAGAAAAACATCAGTTAGGGATAATTCATCAATGATTATATTCACAAAAATCTAATAGAGGTCAATACCACTTCCAAATTATATATGACCTCTTATCTCATCTATGTTATTACCAAGAGAAGATTATACAATGGCTTGAATACAGTAGGTGACATGCAAACTAAAAATATATATGATTTCTATCCTCAACTCACATTGAAAGAACATACACACCATTTTTGTATAATAAATTATGCATTTTACAATATGTGATTCAAATGTTTTAACTAGAACCATACAACTTGAGGATATCAATTCAAGCTTCTACAAATATTTCCAAATAGGGATCTTGGATCATGCAGTTCACAAATTTTACTTATCTAAGAATTTTTGGTTTTGATATTACTCCATACATTCTTCTAAAGTATGTAGATGATAAATGGGCCTTGATGAAACTAGTAAATTAGTTGACTGAGACACACAAGCTCTTGTCTGAAAATCAAAAGTCTAGAATTAATTTTCCCATTTTTTTTGGTTATTACACTTGTGCCTCTTTGGCTAAATCAAAATTGATCGATGAAGAAATGACTTGAGTAACTATTTAATAATTATAAAGTAGGACTTATTTTGATGCTAGAGGCCTAATTCAAAATATTCTTGGTTCTTCATATCAACATGTATATCACTTCAAAGACTTTTGGATGGAATGTGATGATGAAAAAGACATGAGAATATGTGATTACTCACAATTCACTTTGAAAAAGGTCATTATACTTGATATAATAGAAATCAAAAATAATATAGTAGATGAAGACTATACATTGGACTCAATCTATTAGGAAGAAAGAATTGAATAAAAACCTCTTTCAATAGAAAATTTACACACAAAAATATAATTCACTCATTGATAGTACCTAGGTGATGTTGAATATGACTCTCAAATGGTTGAAAATCAAAGGTATTTATGTTGATAAATTAGGATTTTCCCATCCCGCGAAGTAGATTTAATTGGGAAGTGCCCATTAACAACATAAAATAGAAATAAGAACATCTTTAGTGATAGTAAATAATAAAGATTTAGAATAAATAGAAGTTAAATCCATCACAAAAGTTGTTCCAGTGTAAAAGCCACTCAAGTTGAAAATAATAATGTTAGGTGAAAAGTTATATAGTAATAAAAGCATTTCCATTTCAAAATAAATTCCTCTTGATATTCTTTCTCAATACCAAACTTTGGTGACTAGTACTACACAATAATTTCATAGCCTTAAATACATCCTTGTTATTTCTATCTTTTGTTCTCTCTCAATTGGATACTTCATTAGCTTTGTCTCTTTTTCAAAACATTGAACCTCCAGAATCTTCTCCTAAAACTCCAATTGATACATTAGAAAAATAATAAGGTGAAATTGAATTAGAAAAGTATCAAGCCTTGAAAACTCTCCTTCCTCCTATTGAGATCAAAATAAATCTAGCATTACTCTTGTACAATAATATCCTGGTACATAAGTTCCTAATTGGTTGAATGGGATAGTCAAGAAAATAAAAATATATATGCAACCACCAGAGATTGATTTCAACATTTTGACAATTGTTCCTCCTCATGCATCCAAGAATCCCAAAATAGTATCCATAATAATCACATATTATAAAGGTCATATATATGTGGAGGTATTAGTTCCTCCTGTTGAGAAAGATAAAGATAATGTTGAGGCTTATGATTATCAAATCATAAAGGTATGCTTGGGGAAAGCTACAAGATAAGGTGTGAAAGAAAACATTTAGTCTATAATTAGAACATTATTTGAGAAAATGGATTGAGACAAAGTGATCAAATAATAACTCAGAGAAAAGTTTGATCAATGAATATCAGTGTTCCAAAAACTGTTAAGGCTAATCCAATCTTCCCATTTAGTTGTTCTTCAAATTTTAGATAATGAAACATTGAATGTAGAAAAATAAATTGGTCATGTGGGCAAGGAAACAAAATAATGGTCTAATAAAATATTATAGTAAAGTGTCACAACCATTCATATGGTGATGACCATGTGTTTATAAATCTAGTTAGAATATGATTAGGTAACTAAAGATAAATACAAGTATGTTGAAGAAGTACAAAAATGAGGTGGATTGCTTCCCAAGTTTGAATATTTATCTTATACTTGTCCAAATGAGCTCATTCAAGAAGAGGTTATTTAAAAATAAGAAAATGCATACCTCATTAAGTTTTTAGGGCTACCAAGTTCAAGATCTATATTGTCAAGGAAATTATTAAAAAATTCAATGATTCTAAATCAATAGGAGGTAATGCTCTCATTGAAATAATAAGAGGAATAGGGAAATTGAATTCCAGATACACTAATGATGATTGGAAAGTGGTTTCTGAGGAAATTATAGTCGATCAATTCAAAAAGAATATTGAATAAATTCTAACTCCCAAATATGCATTCAATTATTGGTCAATTTAGAGGTTGATCAAATAATAGAATAACTTGGATAATCTCAATGCAATGCTAAATTGACTTCAAGTAACACCTCAAAATATGATAAATCTACATTATGATGTAGATATAGCTTATACATATTCAAATGGCCCAGATGAATATAAAGTGTTAGAAATCATATAAAAGTTTCATGAATACTAATAAAAGAAGCCACAACTAGAGAATGAAAAGATCTAGGTCGTCATTAGTGAAGAAGAACAAGGATAGTTTGACAACAATTTTTTACAAGTTGTTTATTCTAAACTTTTCAAGTCATTCTTTTAATTTTCATTTACATATTTTTGTAATACTAATTTTCACATTGTATGTTTCCTTTTCAAGTTTCAAGTCATGAAAATTTTTCAATGCATTTTTTTAGGTTGTGCAAATTTGCTATTGTAATTTTTCAAGTTGTGAAAAAACACCAACACACTTTGGCAAGTTGTGGAAATTGCCTAATGTGTTTTTACAAGTTTTTAAGATGTGAAAATTTGTTATTGTAATTTTTCAAGCTTTTAAAAAGTAAAAAAATGTGCTTATGCACTATAACCACTAGTTCAACCTATAAATATAAGTGAGAGGCTCATTTGTACGGGTTCTTGATAGTTAGACTTTTCTAGCAAAATAGAAAAAGAGGATATTGTATCTATAGCTCAAAGACAATCAATATAAGGATAATTTTTTCAAACTTTGTGTTTGAAATATATTCATGAACAATGTATGTGTGTACATCTATATATATTTTATTCTTTTCTTTTGAAATGTTTCTTAAATTATAGTTAATTAGTCAAAAACACATGGATTTTATTGTAGAATTTCTTCTTTGAACCTACATTCTTAATTTCTATAAATAGTGAAACCTAGTAGAGGTGAAATTTTAATTTTATAATGAAATATAACATAGTTATCATATTATTGTTAGAAATATTAGATAGTTATTTTGGTGTGTGTTGTATGTTATTATGAATATGCAATGTCTTTCCTAACCATTAAATGAGAAAGGTTTCCTTCTAGTGAAGTCATCTTCTTTCTTAACATTTCCATTAAATCTCTGAATTTATCCCACTAAATTTTTTATTCTCCTACTTTTCTACATATGTTATTTTCCTTTGTTACTTTCCTTTCATAGTCTCTTTCTATCACCTTTTTGTACTTTATGGTTAAAAGTACTACCCGCTAAAAATCATTTTTACTATAAATAATTTCCTTTACTACATCTTTTTTTTTAATAGAGGTATTTCTACTTAAAAATAGGAGAGGGACTTTATCCCTTGATTGTTGACAGAAAACATCCATTTGTCCTCTCAACAAATTTTCATGCCAACAAGTTGTATGATATGAGAATAAGGAGAAATAAGGAATTTACTCTCAAAATGCAATAATAATTCTAGTATTTTTCAATAAGGAAGCCTCTTATGTGAAAATTGGTTTAAAATGTGGATTAATACTGGTCTTTTATAAATTCATTCATATGGGGCTCACTAAAATTGTATGACAACTAGTTACATGAATTTAAATTTGAGCAACTAGTCATTATTTGGTGGAAGGATGTTGTTGGAAAAATCGGATAATAGTATAAAATGGCATTATCCAAATAAGATGGCCTTGTTCAAAGGGACATAAAAACAAAAGTGAAAGTGAGGATCAATCCCAAAGTGATTTTAGGTTTTTTGAATGCTATAAATATCTATTTTAATATTATTATTTTCTTGTGTGAATGATTCATCCACATGGATAGTGAAAGAATGTGGTTAAAGGATTGTGGAAAGAGGCATGAGGTAGGTGTATGAAAAGGGTGGTCAAAAGTACACTATTTTAGATTAAATTTTAATTTATGTTTAAAAAATTTACCCCATTTTATTTTACTAATGTACCAAATCAAAAGTACTAGAGTAAAAGGGAAAATGTGTACCTGAACTTATATGTGAAGAACAATCTTGAATGTAGGCCACAATGCTAAACAATGTTTCAAGTAAACTTGAAATGAAACATGTATAATCAATCCCTACTTAAAATGGAAATATAAAATTAAAATACAATAAACTTTTAGATTTAATAACAAGGAATGGATATACCTAATTGGGTACGTGAATCATTGTATTTTCTGGTGTAAAAAATGGTGATTATAAAGGGTAGGACCCTTGGATATTTAATTTTTGTTGAATAACATGGATTGGATTATGCATTCCCTAATACTAATTAATAGGTGAGTGTTCCTAAGAACTCAATATGTGATTAACTCCATCATTGTATACCCAAAGTATTGAATCATTTTATAATCTATGTATGAATTACAATAGACTATTTTGGTGCAAAACTTGGTGTAAAAGGTAAACCAACCATTGTAGATGGAATAAGATTCATATTTAGTGAAAAATTGGTGTAAAGTTGGTGCAAAATATGGTATGATCCTGGTTTATTGTATACATCATGGATAATTTTAATAATTGTCATTCCATCTATGAAATTGGTGCAAAATCAATCAAAGAGGTAGTCATATGTCATACACATGCCCCCATTCTGATATCCACTATATATGGATTCTAAGACTGAGTAATAAAAACTAAAATTTTAAGAAAAAACCTATGTGCTAATTTTTAAAACATGTCACACATGATTTCCCCAAATTAAGAACATATAATACAAAACCTAAGCAATTATGTATACATATTGCTAATTATCATGTATTGCTTGTGATTCTAGGAATTTTTTAAAATGAGTGTTTTTTGCCTGTTGGGAGAAAAGTGCATTGTTTTGGACATGGTCAACATGCACACTTATCCAAATTAAGTGCTTATGTCCAATTTTTTTTTTGGTATGAAATTTAACAAACTATGTAAGACCTACAATGTTTTGTTAGTGTATTTCATAGTAGGAGCTTAGTCTTTGAGACAAGCCATTGTGTATGCCCCCTCTTTTGAGGTGAGTTGTTAAATATGCACAATAACTTAAGTCAAAATTAAAATTTATTTGAGAGATGATATGAAAAGAGATCAATCTAATTAATAATGATAATATAGATGAGCATGGAATCATCATATATATAAACTGATCAAAATAGTAATGTAAGATGTATGTAAAAATAAGCATACATAGTGGCATTGTTAAGATCAAGCTTAACAATTAGGCACACAAATAAATGACTAAAATTGAGTATTAAAATTTGAATGGAACTACTTGGGGAGGGATGTATGATATCCATCATGGCATAAAAAGGCTAGGAAGATACATGATGTCCATCATAGCATCAAAAATTGAGCAAACTGAGTAAATAAGTGTCATGGCCATGATGCACACACATACAAAGAGTACACGCAAAGAACATAAAGCACATAATATAAAGAAAAGGGGCCACATACAAGGGACATGTTCAAATTTTATCCATGCACATAGAAACATATGATGAAGGCTTTTAAATACACACAAGGATACATATAATGTCCACAATCCAAAATAGAGAATACACACAAGACATGAAGCAAAAAAATAAACATGAAATGCATGCATGAATACATGTAATTTATCAACATAAGTAATTTGAAACACTAGTATACTCATAAACTTAAGTAACCAGTAAGATATCAATGTATAAGTAAGTGAGCAATGTTGATATATTTTTTTCATTGTAAATAACTAAGGTATAAACAATGAGGGATAGCCAAACAAGGATGGAACTTGTGTATGATATGCCCTAGTGAGATTCCTAATGTATAGAAAATTTGTAATAGGACTTATTTGGTTTGGATCTGAGAATTAATAGCATGTGCTCATTTGAACACATCTAGTGGAATAGGATAATGGCATACGGAGCTATTGTTTGAATAAGGTGTTTTTGTCTATTTGTAGTTTTTGAGTTTGAGATAGTGAAAAAAACCTATAATTGTGTATTTAAATAAAAACATGTATATTTTTTAGTCACTCATGTACACATGGGAAGTGTATATGATATAAAATTAGATATAAATGAGTATTGAATAAGTGATGCATAAATTAACTGATGTAAATGAACTAAAGTAAACATGCATAGGTCCTAGTTTTGGAATTTTATATAATATTTTAATTTTTTTGTATTTTTAGCATCAGAGTAGGATTGACAAAGTATATATGTATAAGGACTGATATTATAATTCTAACATCTCATAAATGGTATGCCTCTATGTAGGTCATATGTTATGTGTTTTAATCCTTCACTTGCATTGCCATATTCATCCTGCAGATTATTCATGGCATTCCAATCATATTTTGTATAATCAACATCATCATCATAGAAAAGAACCACCTTCTAAGATTGTGTTTGAGATTTTGATATGCCATTATGATCATATTCTGTGTTTTTATGTGAAAAACTAATTTCCCCATACTATGGTATTTACCTTTCTAATTATTCTTTTACAATATGTATTATATCATTTACCTTTGTTGTTATTCCATTACTTGTATTTAGTTGAATATTCACTGAAGATATGATTTATTTTTGTTGTTTTTTCTCTAAATAAGTTCCTTATTTGAAAAAGGATGTGACCTTTACTTCATTATCAAATTATATTAAACCTTTCAGTCTATCAATCATTGATCATATTAATTTTAGCCATGGTCCTCCAAACACAACATTGTATGCACTTGGATTTGAAATAAAACAAAAGCAAGATGGCACTTTTTTGAAGAAAATTAAACTCTTAACTTAATTTATCCACACATGTTTTAGGTGCATTAGTTTGATATAATTTTTTAATATTATTTCCAAGAGATATAAGAAATAAAATAGACAAAAATGTGTTTCCTAATAGTCCATAACCTTGACATATTTAAATTGATTCCCATATATAAGAGCAGTCAGTGAAATGCTCTTGATATGAAGAAAAACATGTAATTTTATCCTTTGGAACCATAGTTGTAACAATATATTTTATAGGTATCACCTGATTTTAAACATATTTTGTTATGAATCCTTTTTTAAGATAATTTTTTGCTTTCCTTTATTTTGATTTTATAACTTCTATTCTTTCTCTTTTTGTAGCATTGCCTTTGTGATACATTATTTGTGTAATTACTCATTTTCATCTTATGATTTTTGTATTCTTGTGTTCTCTAATTTTGCCTTTTGAATCTATAATTTCTCTATTTTTTTCATATGCAACTATTTTTGCTTTTAATTGTCCTTTTGTACCCATACTTGTTCTTTTTGCACTTACGTTTTAGAAGAGACACCCATAATGTGAGTGGGTTACTTGATCAATATACCAATTATAAGATCACCGATTCACCACTATCAATTATCATTTTTATTTTGTTTTTAAAATTGAAAAAAATTATTTGTATGATGGCCATGCATTTTATGATATGCACAATAGTATTTTTATCTCCTTAGATATGTATAGGAAGAAGTTTGATCAACTTGTTTTGAATCATTTCTCTTCAAATATCACTTGAACTCTTATTATCCTTTTACATAATTTTTGTATCAATTATTATATATGTATTATGTTGTAGATTCCCATTTTCATATGAAACCTTTTTAGGAACAAAATTACAAGATGAAGATACAAATGCATGATTAGCATTGGCATATTTTGGATTCTTTATTATATTGACCTTATGAAAATGATAAGTTTATCCTTAATGGATTTATAATCATAAACCCTAGGTACTTGTGATTGAATATGTAAAGAGACACCCTTGAGAAGAGATGTGGGGGTGGAGAGGGTTTAGAAAGGATATGTTAGTTACCTTCATTTGACACTATCCATTTTAATAGTGATATTAGGGAATTTATTAGAGGTAAAGTAACTATCACCATATTGAGGGTTAGGAGGAGGAATAAATTATTTTTATCTATTTTAAAGTTTTCAAAGACTAAAATGAGAACAAGAGGAGAGAGACATACAAATGCTAGAAAACACTCCAAAATAATAAAGAAATCAAAATTGTATTTGAAACCCTATAATAAAATCCTATGGAAAACTAAGGCTTATTATGTTCAAATTTGAGTGGGTTCACCAATATTTTATCAAATTTTGAAAAAATAGATAATAAACTACCTAAACAAGATAAATTATTATGCAAAATTATAATGCTATAGATATACAATAAATGACACAAATTAATTTTGAAGTTGATAAATTTATAAATATTTTATGAGGGGAAAGTACCAAGGAATAAATTATTTTTATCTATTTTAAAGTTTTCAAAGACTAAAATGAGAACAAGAGGAGAGAGACATACAAATGCTAGAAAACACTCCAAAATAATAAAGAAATCAAAATTGTATTTGAAACCCTATAATAAAATCCTATGGAAAACTAAGGCTTATTATGTTCAACTTTGAGTGGGTTCACCAATATTTTATCTAATTTTGAAAAAATAGATAATAAACTACCTAAAAAAGATAAATTATTATGCAAAATTATAATGCTACAGATATACAATAAATGACACAAATTAATTTTGAACTTGATAAATTTATAAATATTTTATGAGGGGAAAGTACCAAATAAATACAAATTATCAATAAAAATTGAATGTGGGACTATGTCTGAGGCTAAAATTAACTATGGAGCTATGTTGACTAATTATGGATCTAAATAGGGTTTTGTTGCATCTCTAAACATGGCTGATGGATATATATAGGGGCACAAGGAAATAATGTAATTAGGGAGCATCATCATCCTATGGGTGATAAATCTTTAAAATTATTGTGACAAGTTGACCTTCACCTATACGTTTTTTTTACTACATGGGATCCTTCGATCTATCATGAAAACCAATGTATATCTCTCCTTTACTTGTAATCCTAGATCAATATACCAATAAAAATTCAATAATAGGATAACAATGGGTCATAACTTGAATTTTTCTTGACCTCAACACCCCTATGTTGAGTGATGTATGCATATCAATACTCTAAAGAGGGATCAAACTCCTTTTAGTGCTCCCATGTTATAGTGGTGTGTGTAAAAGACTGGTATAATACTAAATTCTTCTAAAATTTTAGTGTGATTAAGTGATTCAATCATGACTTGTGACCTTATAAGTGTACTCATAATTTATCTCAAGGATACTAAGGGTATATTTATTGAGAATTTGGAGAAATAGGGAATTTGCTCTCAATGTGCAATTAGAATTTTGATGCTTTTTCAATATGGAAGCCTCTTGTGTGAAAAATGGTTTGAAATATGGATTTATAGTGGTATTTTATGAATTTATTTAAATGGGTCTCTCTAAAATTTCATGATGATCTATTACATGAATTTAAATTTGAGTAACCAGTCATTATTTGGTGGAAAGACATTGTTGGTAGAATTGGACAATAGCGGGGAGTGAGGTTTTCCAAATAGGGCAAACTTATCCAAAGGGAAAGAATAGTTAAATAAAAGTGGGGATCAATCTCAAAGTGGGTTTACATTGTTTGGAATTCTAGATAGATCTATTTTTAGATCATTAGTTGCTTTAAGGAATGAGTCATCTACATGGACAATGAAGGAAGGTGTTTAAAGGTCCGTGGAAAGAAACATGAGCTAAGTGCATGAAAATGGTGGTCATAAGTACATTATTTTAGCTTAAATGTTAATTTATGTCTACAAATATAGAAATTCACTATGATCCTTCCATTTATGGGATCATAATCTAGTTTCCCCTTCCAACTATGCTAAAAATACAATGTGTGTGTGTGTGTGTGTGCATGTATATATGTATAGATATATGTGTTTATATGTATATGTGTATATATATATATATATATATATATATATATATATATAGTATTTTTAGCATATTTGGAATGAGAAACTATCGTATGATCCCATCAATGGAAGGATCATAGTGCATCCTTATATCTATAGATATGTATATATCTCTATGTGTGTGTATGTGTGTGTACATATGTGTATGTATATATGTATACATACATGTGTGTGTGTGTGTGTGTGTGTGTGTGTGTGTGTGTGTGTGTGTGTGTGTGTGTGTGTGTGTGTGTATACATACATACATATACACATATCAAAAAAGAAAAAGAAAAAAGAAAAATTGTAAAATTACAAAAAAATCAAAAATTGGGACTTGAGCATGACATGAGGAGTTAATTACTTATTTCCATATGTTATTTATCATATATGTTGGTAGGTAAAATATTATTTTATATAAACATATACATTTTATGAGGTATTTGAGTATGACACAAGACATACATTACATATGCATTCTTAGATGTTGGACTTACCTTCTACCCAATTCCCATGCCTACATTGGGAAGAATCTAACTATACAGGTTATAATATAAGTCATATCTTTCTATGATCTCAAATTCAATGTTAATATCCATAGCTTACAAGTGTTTTGTTAACCCCTCATTTTCTACACTGTATTATCTAAATATGTTACCTTGTTAACAAATATGAAATTGATGTGTGTATGGAATATATTAGTTTTCATGTATTCTATGATCCATAGATGTTTTTTAATTTATTGCATGATAGGATGTATATTTTTTGCTTATTATGTGTGGCCATTTTCCCTTGTGTGAAAATTACTTGAGTATCTCCATGATATCATTGCTTGGTATATATGACATTTCAACATATCCATTATTTGTGGCCCTTGGTCTAATGTGTCTAATTATTTCTTGTTGTGACATTTGAACATGTCCTTTATATGTGGCTCTTGGCATTATTATATGACATTGTGTGACATTATTGTGTGTTCTACTTGTATGTTTGATAAGCTTAATTAGTAGTGCCATGATATTTATCATGCACTCCTAGTGAATAGTCTACTTCAATGATACTTACTATACTACATGTTTCATTACTATATATATATATAATTATTTGTATACCTTGCATTCAATATGTTACATGTGCATTATTAAATGATAATTACAATTCTATGATGACATATTATCCTACATATTTACATTATACTATATGATCATATATTTATCACATGATATAATTAACACTTATTTTATGATGAGTGACTCATAGGCCACATCCCTCATATCAAAAGGGGTAATCATAATGGGATGGCTTAGAGATCCCAACCTTCATGAAAAAAATTGGTATAAATATAGGTTTAAAGATACAATATATAGGGTACAAAAAAATATAGAGTATAAGTTTTTAAAGATTCAAATTGATTCAAAAATAAAACATATGATATATATTATCACATAAAATATATATTTTGTGGGCATATGATATCTATATGCACTCACTTTTCAAAAACTCAAGGCACATAATCATATACACTTGAATACATATGCATGTGCATGTACAAAAAGACTTACAAGAGTAAAGTTATATGTTTAAAATATAATTACAATTGATCATATAGATGTTATGCATTCTATATTAGTGTCAAATATTCATAGTGGGCATGATACTCATTCATGTTCATGTTTATTCAAAGTTACAAAATGCAAAGTTTCAAGATTCAAAAATTTAAAGTTTCAAAATCTCCAAGTTACAAATTTCAAAATATTCAAATTCAAAGCAAATTATATGAGCAATGTGGTCATTATGTGGGAATGAATATCCTTAATTACCCTTCTATCATGCAAATTAGAATATAGATCCTTCTACAGTGGTGTGATTCATGTAGGTGATATATGTTAATTTCTAGTGACACTCAACATCCTTGGCATCACTTCTAACAAACCTAACATGGTTCCACTTTTTTGATTTAGTGTGTGTTTACTATTCATTATTCATGAGAATTGGGATAATACATCTTTCTAACTCAAGAGCTTGATTAGTTATTTAAATTGGGATATGATCACTTTCTATTCACCATTGGTACAAATTATCTAAGTGCTTTAGTAAGAGGGCACAATTCTCTACCAACAATTATAAATTACAAGATAAATGGGTTTCACCTACATATAGGTTTACTTCTTCCTTGCTCTATTTTTAATTTTTTATTCTCAAAGTTTAAGCTTTTACAAATTTCAAATGCATAAAATGACTACTTCATGAGTTATTTAATGGTTTACCAAATTTAAGTGCCCTACATAATCAAAGTAATATGCTCCAAGACAAAGCATGTTTTATATATTCAGGTTCAAATCCTTCTCCTTTATCAAATTCATTTCTAAAATCAAGGCGGGTGGGGGGAGAGAATGTAGACACAAATCTAGTCACAAGTACTTGATAATGCTAATTATTTACACATTCCTTACCACATGATTTATGATCAAATACATGACTCTTATTCACCATTCCTCTAAGTCATTCATCTATATGCAAGCTTAAAATTTTTTTTATCATCACTACTATTCAATGTCTAATACTCAAGTTGTCTAAATTCACCTTTAGACTATCCCCATTAGAGGACAATTATCTTTGAGCTCCTTGGACATGTCCACCCTAGGCAGATAGGAGTGAAGTGCATTATTTTTCACTTAGGTTGGTCATGTCCCACACCAAAAAAAGGATATATTCCAGATTTAAAGTTATCTTTTTGGTTCTTCTTGCATTTTTCACATGGTCAACTAAATAAATTTTTCAAAAGATTCACTTATAAGTACATGTCAAGAGTCATCCATTGACACTACTTGATATTCACTTGGTAAAAATATATTTACTTATACACATTGATCAAAGATTCCCTATTCTACCCAAATTTTTCATTACTCATAAGGAGAATCCATAAGCTAAGTCAAGAGATACCATTGTCAAGTATCAAGATCCATTTTCTAGTTACATACACATAGTGAAAAGGAGAAAAAAAATTACATTCACTCTAGGTGGGAGAACTACATTGGGTTGATTTCTCTCATTAAATTATTCAATACATAATCAATGATAAATCATCAAGGGGTTGATTGAGTCCATCTCATCCCAATACACTCCCCTCCTTTTCTTTCAATTTTTTAAGCTATCAAAGTACCCTAAGGGTTTCAAAGACGAGAAGAAAATTAACATTTTTTTTGAAGTGAAACCCTAAGTGTGATATCTCATACTTATCATCACATATAAATGCATAAAAGGTGAAATAATAAGTTCATATGAACAATAAACCCATACAAGTATGTGGTCAATAGACTCATGCTCATTACATCATTGTCCTTCTAGTAGGCCTGTCTAAAAACATCATTTACTTCTACCTCTAATCTGTCTTTTTTAGTTTCCTTATTTCTTTGTTTTTCCCTATCTATTACCTATCATAGTCAATTGAGATAAGTATATAGTCAAAATATTAAAGCACACTGTGTGGCCATCCACTTATAACAGACTTGTCAAAAAAAAATCTATTTATGATTATGATACTAAGCTTGCATAATCATCTCTTCTTTTGATTTTCACAGTCACACAGATAGAATAGTTAATAGAGATTAATGTGTAAGCTAGTTATATTAATTTTTAGTACTTTCCCAAAATTTCAAGTTTCCATATTTATCAATTTGTCAAAATTAGAATATTTGAATATTGTATATCTTTAGCATTTTAATATTTCTTGTTTTACACCTATATATAACAAACACTTCATAATTTATTTAGTATTTTATCAAAATTAGGGTAAAATAAAATTATTATAAATGAATTAGTATTTTATTTGTTTTGTGGGCCACAAGTGGTACATGATGAGGTTATGTGGCACCCATCCTGGTGTCATGTCCTCTCTTTATAAAGATGGAGTGGAATTCAACCCCATGAAGGTGTAGACCCATTGGTTTATAGATTGTAAGTTAATGTGTTTGTGAAACCGCAAAGGGTTTCAATCCTTAGTCATCATTTATTATTATAATAAATCAATGTGTATGGGTCACATGGATATATAAAGGCCCTATTAATTTTATATAAATTAATATATGGTTTTAATTAATAACTTTGTAGTTTTAATATTTATTTCTTAAGGAACATGTAGAGAATTGTGATCGATGATAATCTGGTGGTCATGTGGGTGTAGTGGACCCCCCAACCCATTTACCTTGAATGTAAACCAATGTATTATGTGAACCCTATGATAATTATTCAATCCTATGGATATTTATAATATACATTCTAATTTATTTTTGGATTGCATCCACAAGGAATTTGTATGAGGTAAAATTGACATCTGATGTCCACATGGACACATTATAACATTATAATGTGATTGTGGATACCACATTAGGCATTTACTCATGATGTGGTTGGTGGCCACTCTGTTGTATAGTTATAGTATGTGTTTGACCCTTCCCCTTGCAGTGGTCTTATAACTATAATATGCATGGAGACCCATTCTATGGCATTATGGTCACATTACTATTATTTGAGGCCCTATAATAGTATAATGTATTCTAAGGATGACTATATATATATAAACCATATTTATGAAGGAAATAAATATGCTTATATTAATCATGGTACCCTAAGCTAATGAGGATTCATCTGATTCCCAAATTAAACAAAGTCACTCTCTGGGTTTTCAAGTGGACTACAACATGTCCATAAGTTGATATGTAGGTAGCCTAGGGTGTGGGTGTCAACACATTAGATTAAAACACTTAAGGTGTTGTAAATTTGATGATGTGGGGTTGTTTTATATTTTAAGTAGTTTGGGTAAAGTTTTCTCTTATGGTACCATAACCGATAGGTCCTAGGATTGTAACCTAGCATGAGACAAACTAAGACTATCTCAGCAATCTATCCTTATCAATCTTATAGGATTAATTATGGATCAAGGTAATTATATTGTTACATATTAGTATGAATTATATATCAGTGTGTATGTTGACCATTGGGATCATAATCTTTACATAAGTGCAATTGATTTAATTTTAAAAAAAATTATGGTTAGTTTTAGAGTAGAATGGGATGGTGTTATAGTTTACTTAAAATGTTAGAGGGCATTCACAAAACAATAAATTTTCATTGGTGATAACATGTGGAATCACTAGTTTATGATAGCTTCCAACTTGGTGGATTGAGCCTTCCCTTTCATGCCCTATAGAGTAATGACCTTTGTTCTTGGTGATTGTTAGATGATCAACTTAATCTACTTTTATTGTGTGTCTTTTATTTCAATATTAATTTGATTACCTCTATGATGTAAAATAAACATGATTTTTTTGTGCATAAAGAAACTAAACGTAGTATCCTTCACTCTAACATTTTTCCTTCAAACAGAGGTAATTAAAGAAAAAAATACCAACATTTTTGTATCAATAAAATGAGAAAGCACACAATTTTAGATATAAGTACCTTTCATTCAAATTGAATCTGTTATATACAACATTTTCTTACCAGATAAATTTAAATTGACATTAAATTTCTTCCTAGGAATTAAAAGATGAAAACAAGCAAACAAAATAATTTTCAAGCTCAAAAATTAGGTTGAAAGTTTTGTTCCCAACACATCACATTTTAACCTTAAAACTAGGGACCCATTATTGTGAAAACATCTATGTTTATGGTCCATATCAAATTTAGGATTTTTGATAGCTATCAATTATGCACAAACCTAAGGTTATTTTCAAAGTCTAAATTTGTTGAAAAAGTTATAAAAGATGGAGAAAAACAAAGACTAGACATTGCTCATGGATTATTTATTACCTTTGATCCTCTTCTTTCCTTTCTAAGTGTGTATTCAATATCATGTTTTGATGGACTAACAAGACTAATGGTGTAATGTTCTCATTTATTTTTGCTTATTTTTTATCCTATGTAAGTTGTTTCACACTTTGATTTATTCCATTTCAGATTTAGAGTAACTCCAAACTCCCTGAGATCATGCCAAGTGGTACCCTCCCACTCATCTATGACCCTCAATCATTAACAAAGCCTTTATTCTGTTCAAATCACCAAGATCATGCTAGATGGAATTATCCCACCCTTCCACAATATTTTCATATAAGTGAAGTATTTTTTATTCAGTAAAGTAGTGAGAGACATCCACATGTCATTATACCATGAATCTAGAGTTCAAAGCATAAAAGTACAAGTTATGAAGTCATCCAATCAAGAAGAGTAGTAAGAGTCATCCACATGTCATCATCCCATGAACTTGGAGTTCAAATCATAAAATTACAAGTCACAGAGTCATCCAAGAAAGCATAGCAGTGAGATTCATCCACATGTCATCTTCCTATGAACCCAAAATTTAGAACATAAAAGTACAAATCATAGAGTCATCCAAGAAATTGAATCAATGAGTGTCATCCATGTGTCATCATTTTATGAATTTGGATTTTATAGCATCAAAGTATAAGTACATAGTCATCTAGACAAGTGGAAAAGTTAGAGTTGTCCATGTGTCATCATCCTTTGAACCCAAAGTCTGACACACATGAGGTACAAAGGCAAAATCAAAAGGATTTATCTAGAACAATGAGATTTCTCCACATGTCATAATCCCACTATATCATAGCCTACACATTGTATAATGAATGTTTTCATGGTCTAAATTCATGGTATCTCACCAAGTGTCATCATTTCAAAATCCCATGGTCAAAACAAATGAGGTATAAAGAGTCAGATTCCAGTCATTAGGAATGAGGGACATATAACCGCATGTCCTTGAGCCCAAAAAAATAAGTATAAAGACATGAATTCCAACCTCAAGAGCCCAAAAAAGGGACATCTGTCATACTAAGATAACAAGACCAACCCTAAGATTATAAAAAGGGGACATATGTCATACTAAGATGACAAGACACTCAGGAGTATTAAAAAGAAGCCACATGGAAATAAGACCCACTAAAGTTGGCATTATGAGATCGAAATTCAAATAATAAAATTAGATGGGGAACAGATAAAAATTCATTATTATGATTAATTCACATGAATTGTAAACTTAATGCATTCAATTCATAAAGTAGATTAATTTAAATCAATATATTCAGTCGCAAAGTAAGATTTAATCACAATGAATGTTATATAACTTGTGCATAGCACATTCAAACTTTATAGCGATTTAGAGACCTCCAAATTTTAGAGAACATATAATCCCTACAAAATTTCAATGGCTTTCTTATCTTGAATTCTTCCTCCTACTTTGCCATAATTTATTATAGGCACTACTGAATACACATACATAATGTTTGATTAAACAACACTATAACATAACATAAGTTCAAACATTATTTGGCTATTTGGGACAAATTGGATTCTCTAGAACCATACAGGGTAGAAACCAAATTATATATCTTCACATAGAGATATAGGGATGACCTCTTGGCAATCAAAGTATTAGGCCTACATAATATTATGGAAAAACCAAATGTAACATCCTACATTGACTTGCTCTTTGATTTATTTGAAAGTGGGAAAATTATTGTAAAAATCTTGCAACATAAGATCAAAACCACCCCTTGTGGCATACATTAATGGTAATGCCTTTGAGAATTATTATGAACTTCTTTTCCCTAAGATTACTTATGGCTAGGCCATGGTTATTTCATGGCTCCTTGCAAATTCAATCCCTAATAAATTAAAACAATGGGTTGAGAACCCAAGCCAATTTTATTTTAGACGCCTAATTTCCTCCATCCCTATAGCATCCTTCAGACTAGGCATAAAAATTACCATGGATCTATTAAACTAACTGTATGGTTTTCCTAGCATCTCTTACATCTAGGATGTATGGGTCTTACTGTTGGACATTATTTTAAGTTCAATAAAAATCATTTCCCTAAGGGATACCATCAATTTCAATCTGATATATCACATCAATAATCTATGCAAGCTACCTGACGGTAATTTTTACATGATGTCATATGTCATGGACACCATGACTATCACAGTTCACTTGTCCTTTGAAAAACCATGGGAGATCTTCACATAGGAAACAAAAAATAGAATTTGTGATGACTTTAACATTCTTCATATACATAGGTTTAAAATGTATATTAGGAGGTTAATAGAGACATTTCTACCCCATGGTATATCAATCCATCTATGGTCAAAATATGCCTAGGGTGTTGGACCATATAAATTTAACTCTCAATAAAATAGCTGACTATTGGTATTCTCTAGAGTTTACCATAATTATGATAGAGGAAACCATAACATAACCTCCATATTTGCCACATATTATTCCAAATAAAGTGGTATAGAAATAAATTATTACATAATTGGCATATAATGTATATTTTTAGCTAAGTGGTGATAGATAAGGAGCTCTACATCTGACTCCCCTTAGCATCAGTCGCATTCAATACACAAGATGGGATCACCTCATTTCTATGGGCAAAGTCAGAATGCATTACAACCTAAAAATGGCACCTTTAAGGTATTGGGACCCCAAAAATAACATTAAGGAACACCTAAAAAAATATGATAAAAAGGTCAAAATTATTTATGGGCATGAAACATATAGCCATGATTTCATATTCATGAATTCTCATGATGATAATTAAGTTATGATTAAAATACAAAGTGTGAGCATGTCTATGATAGTAACTTAGAGGATCTAGTATGATCCTATAATCACATAGGAAGATACCAAGAGGATAGATAGAGAGCACTGGACCTATAAAATAATTCATGGGTCCCTTTCTTAGATAGGAACAAGAAAAGAAACTCATGAAGAGAAAGAGGCAGGTCCATCTAGGGAAGTAAATTCTCAATATAGAGCCAATGTTGTCAAGGATTTTCCCATGAATTTTATTATTTCTACTTATCCTCCACCTATAATTAGCACATAAAGGTCAACAAACCCCAAAAAAATTACAATACTATTCTCTTCCACACCCCTACCTTCACGAGCCATGGTGTAGCAAGTAAGTCTCCCTTCTTTCTTATCTCAGGTTCATGTTGACTCTTTATCACCAGCTCCTATGGCATCACAACCAACACCTTCATCTTCCATTTTCACCTCACTTCCATCTTCCACTCTCATGTCCCCTTCATATTCCATTCCACTGACTTTAAGACCATCTTTTACTCCTCTTCAACCTCTAAATACCTATCTGAAGAAGCCAAGGAATATTCATGTGTCTCCTAATATCACACAAGAAGAAAATAGACCTTCCAAAGGCTTATTTTTTAAATGAACACCTGTATATGAGGAGTCTAAGATAGAACCTAAAAATGAGTAGAGAGAAACTAAATAAGAATAAGGAGACAAGGTAGACGTAGGGGCACAACACATTGAAATTGAATATGACAATGAAGAAGAGGAATAGTTGTTTGAACTGCACACCAAACCTAATGAGACAAAGTCTTTCAATGAAACAACAAATAAGGACAAAGAGGCAGAAACTAAAGTTGAAGAAATAAATATGGGAGGAGATTTTGAGGGGTTTAAGTGGGAAAATTTTGACTCAATGGCAAATGAGTCATTATTAGGCAAAGAAGGGGATGCAAAATATAAGGAGGGAACTAAACAAGAAATCCTAACTCAAGGATCATTGTCATTTACACCACCTATCTCTCCATCTTAGGCTACTTTATAAATAACTATTATAGCAAATGTTCCCTCAGCTTCCATTCAAACTATGAGTACCCAAGTCTTAGATTCTTTGGTTACTTATTCAATTGTCACAACTACAATAGGTATTATCCAATATTTGTAGTCCTTGAGCCCATTGAATAAGTCACGAGCATCCATAATTTTAGTTTTTCCTACCATAGCCCAAAGTCTTATAATTTGGGTTTTTCTTCCTATTTATCAAAATACTACAAACTCCCTTACCACCACTACTACTATTGGGGTTGCTCATACATCAGTTGTAATTTACATGTTAAATTTTTTTAGTACACCAATAACTTACCCATTTTCAGTCAGATTAACCCACAGTCTATAGAGCCAAAGAAATGAGTACATTTTGAAAATATATTAGCTACTTCCATTTTTGATATACAAGCTACACCTCCTAAACTATTTACATAAATGGGTATGCTAGTTGACCAATCTAACCCAATAGACTCAGCCACAGTTTAGTGTACAAAGCATAGGCAAGATAAAATACATTATGGATATGCAAGCCCAAAAGAAGGTCACTAGCTAGAGGAAAGTCATTCCTTCCTTCATATAACTACCTACACCATCCCCTATGTTAGGATGTGAAGTAATTATTCACATTCACTATTCACGAATCACTATTCACAAGCACTATTCACGGTGATATGGATGGTTAGTGATGTGGCTAGGTGATGACTTGGCATGACCAATGGTGGGTGGTATGGCCCATGTAGCATCTTTGAAGGTGAAAATATGAGAGAGAAATGGGGTACATTTCTCCACTTAGTCACATGGGTTGGCTTGTGAAATCATGTGAAGACATAATGATAGTGGATCACATTTTTTTACTTGGGCATGTGCTTGTGGGGTACAATTGTTTGTGGGATCTTATTGGGTGTGGTCAAAAGTTTGGAATATTTTGACTCACACATGTGTGCACATGAGAAAGTGGGGGATAAGTATCAATTTGATATATTGAGGTCACATGTAGAGTGGGGTGTAGCACATGGGTGTGCACATGGAGTGGTCTAGTTGGGATTATGAGATGTCATTCAAAGGCTTGACTTGACACATGGGGAGACATGATTCCCTATTGATGAATAGTGCACCCACATGGAGGATGGTGCATTTTCTCATCTCTCTCTATTATTATCTCTATGTTTTAAATGATATTAATATAGCATTAGCTCTCCTTTGTAATGTATCTATTTAGTGGATCCATGCAAGCTTTGGGATTGCATTCTTGGAGGTTAGATCTTATAGGCTAGTTTAGCTTGGTACACAACATATATGCTTTAGGTGGAAGCATTGAGTACTTGTATGTTGGCACTGATGGAGTTGTTGGAGAAGATATTATAGAAAAGAGTTAATGTTATTAATAGTGAAGTATAGAAACTACTATTTTGCCCATGGTTTTTCCTTGTACATTGTAAGGTTTTCATGTAAACTTATGTAATGTATCATCTTACTTATCTATTCTTTTTGTAGCTTATTTTTTGCATTTAATTACTTACCCTATAGGATATATCTCATTGATCTAACATGTAGTATCAGGTTTTTATTCCTTACATATGGTATCAGAGCTTTGATTATGAAGCTTTGATTTCTAATACCCTAAAACCTAGTTTATTGTAGTTTTGATGTGTCCCCCAAGGCAATCTCTTTCTTCTACCCCTACATCTATAAAATAAGTAGAATCAAAAAATATAGTGTAGGTCCCCTATTAAATTCAAAGGTTACAATAAGAGGGAGTGAGCATCCATTATTTGATAGTCACTAATCATCCAACAAAGGGTTTCCAGTTTGATAGGCAAATAAACACATTGAGAAAGGTAAAAAAGAAAACTATGGTGGAAGAATGGGGAAGTGTGGCATTGGAATAGAGATAAGACATTTTATCTCTAATAAAGAAGAGAAAGCTTAACCCCATAGATCCAAATAATTATAGGGAGGATCCCTATAGTTTTATAGATACCACTAGAGGGGTAATAAAGCAGATGTTTAAGAGTTACGATCAATCAAGGCAGAAATTGTAGCAAGCAAATATTGTTCAAGCTTTTAGAGAAATTATAGATAATGTGCAAAGTGAAACAAAGAATATATATGACATTATTGAAGTAATAAGGTATGTGAATGTTTAATCTCATCTTAAATGGAGATATCTCTCCCAATTTTATAATAAAATGAAGGATATAGAGGGAAAACTCAAATTTTTGGGGTAGGATATAAGGAACAGAGCCCATGCCCATTTGAATTTAATAATTGTGATATAAGTGTCATAGGCACAAAGTCACGTGGCTATCAAGAAGGATAAATTATTTGATTGGCATTGAGAGATGCATACCTTAGTGCAACATTTTTTTAGTCGAGAAGCAAGAGCCATCTCAATTTTGAAGTACATGAGAGCGGAAGGTATAAATACTCCTCTCGAGTAGTTGGTTATCAAGCCCATTTTTGAAGGTCTACTCAAACATAATTGATAAATTTTACTAATGGGAGGGTCATTGGAACTAATAATTTGTATTTTTAATTCAAAACCACAATGGTTTTACATAAAAAATTAATGGACAAGCTTTCATAGTTATTCAAAATTGATTGATTTTGAAACCATTAACATTGATTTTCATGCTAGCCATTCCTTATATTTATATATGGAGGAAAAAAATCAATTTTTCATTGCTTCAACATCATCATTAGCACCTCCACAAGGTACGTATCCTTAATTACCATAGTATACATTATTGTAAACTCAATTTGGGCCTAATTATGTTCCACTTCCCATTTTTACTACAATGAAGGCATCCACTACTTCAATGATTTTTATGACCACCATAATATATGAAACACCTCCAATTACTGTGATGGTGCCAATAGTGTCATTATTCACTCCTCACACAATTATAGTTACAACTACAATGGCAAAAACTCAAGATTCTACTATTCATGTTCCATATTTAGGTGATGCCATATTAGCACCATGATTGTTCTTGAGTATAAATTTTTAGTATCTAAGAGTTATTTGGATGAATACTATTTGTATTGTATGCATGCATACTATGCATGTATTTTGACACACAATATATTTTTAGACAATGTAATTTTAAACTTTGCTTGAGAGATGAGTCATCCCCATCCCAAGCATATATATACTTCTATCCTACCAATTCCAAAGCAAGGATAATTTTGGCTATTGAGATAAATAATAAATTATAAGGATTATTTTTTAATTTGTCTTGATGTTCAAATATTGTTCTTCTCTAAATTTGTGAGTCTTTAAATAATTTCCATCATTTTATAATTTCATTCTTTGGGTTGTACATGAATATTATTTTAAATACAATTATTCATATTGTACAGTAGCTAATTTGAATACTTTATGTGTAATAATCATAATCTCCCTTTATAGATGTGCAATTGAAAACTCACAAATGTAACAACATTTGATTATGTCCATTAAAGTTTATTGTATCCTTGTTTCCTTGGAATCTTAACTGTGTTTGACTATCTGTGTGTTAATAATGATTTACAACAAACATTGGTTATTTGTCTACTCATCTAACACCTAGTTTAATAGCCAGCTTAGAAAGGTTTCATCATGACTTGATTCACAAATCCTTCTTTTCTTCCCTAATCTTTAGTTTTGAGTTCCTTTTGATCCCACCCACCTTAGGTTAGACTCACCATATATCAATCCATCTCAAGTAGATCTAGACTCATGTCATATCTGAGTCATTTAAGGTAAACAATTATTTTGCTCATTGTTGTTCCACTACCAGGTTGTTTATAAAACCCAATACCCTAAAACTCATGCCTTGGAGTGAATCTTTTGTCACCAATCCTAAAACATTAAAGGATACCTCATAAGGTTCTAGTATACATAAAACCCACATCAATAGAAAGTGGACAAAAATTTATTTATGTCATTGATTTCAAATTAAACATATACAAACTTCTTTAAAATTAGTACAAAATACTATAATATTACATCCAAATAAACACCTACACACTGGTAAAAAAATGGAAAACCACTAAAATTTTATGGTATGAGAATCTCAAGGAAAACAAACAAATACGTTGTATAATACACAACCACTGTATATCTATAGAAACATTTTCTTGAGTGAGTTTATTATTTTAATTTTCATGAAGAAATTTAATACCATTTTTAATCCCTTTGTTATGCCCTTAACCTATTGCATGCCTAAGGATAGGTTTGGTTCATTTATAGCCTAAATAACATTTTACCTTATATTTCCACATTTATCTACGTTCTTGTATTGTTAGTAAGGTATATTTATGGAGTAATAATAGCCTAACTAGGGAATATATAGGGGTAGAGAATATTACTTAATCATCATTTTATGAATTTTGTTCTTATTTCAAGGTTGTGGAGGTTTCCTCCTCAAACTGACTCTAATTTATTAATCAATTATTTTGCTTTGTTATTGAATATTTGTGTGGATCAATGTATTCTAATTTTATTATTGAAATATATTGTAGGTGATCTACTCTTGATATTTACATTTACATCACTATTATAGATAGGATTGATATATCTAAGTAATTTTTGTCACTTAGATTTTCACCCTTTGAGGAGATGGAAAACCTCTCCTCATCCAAGTGGTACAATGGAAACACCTCTAGGATTGTGGGCAGCCTAAGGATGAGGTGAATATCTAGATAGGGCTAGCTCCCTTGATGCACCACTTTGGATTGAAACTACACCTAAACTTTGAGGTGAAAAGGGAGAGAGATAATTGAAAGAAAACTAAACTAAGGGAAGTGATACACCAAATTTATTGATTACTTCCAACCAATAGTAGGTTACACATGAGAATAAAGGACAAATTGAACATACACTTCTTCAATATATGTCTTCTCACATCAATGTTACATTATGAGTCTATGGATGAATGCCTTAGGCTATAAGGTCTAGACAAGGGGCCTTGAATGACACTAGTGAATATTATAACTCATTCAAACCAAGACATCTCCTACAACACTTCAAATTCCCTATAAGAAGAGACTACAAATAGGTGAGAGAATGAAACAACATGCTAAGGAATCTATAGTTTTCACTAAGAAAGCTTCGTCATCTATTTAAACACACTATGAATATTAATTAAATAGGTAAAAATAATTAGTCTTATTAATAAAATGGTATGCATTTGAGTAGGTATTCACCATACTCAAGTGGAACATGAGTTACAATGGCCAAAATGGCTAGCTCTTATAGAACTTGAGAGAGAGAGGAGAAGAGAGAAGTTCAATGGTCACATGGAAACTTTTAAATCTGATATAAGTAGTTAATTATGCATGAAAATATGATATTGGATGAACCATTCAAGGTTAGGAAGCCCAAGTGTCCATACAATGCATAAAATTCATGAAAAGTGGCATAAAACCCCCTCATTCTGGCTAAAAAAACTTACCTTCATGATTAGCCTTATTTGAAATCCTTATAATTTATTATGACCAGGTATGATGATTTTTATGAATTATAATGACATCATACATGCCTCTCTATGTATTGGTTGTAGGCTTGGTCCTCTGGAATCACTTGGGAAGGAGCTATTATCGTCTATTACCAATAAAACTCCTCTTCCATGCACTCTATACACTTGGCCTCAAAATTGGCATCATTTTCCCTTGAAAATAAATTTTATGGAGTGTATGAAACTTTTAAATACCCTCCATGGCTTTACAAGCATCAGGCATGCTTTAAAATCACCTCACTTGGAATTTTCCATCCTTCTCACTAGTTTGTCCACTAGGCTAATTTTGACTGGCTGAAATGAGAACTATTATTTGAACCTTTATTAGTTGTTATGAGTAATTAAATTACTATGAGTATTTTTATAAAGTCTATATATTCATCCCAAAGTTGGTTTCACGCTCAGACTCCTTATAGAACCTACAAAACACAAAAAATGGTTAAAAATACCCTATTTCTACCTTTTTCGTATAGGTCTGTACAACCAAAAATCATGGGGATTATCTTGAGGGATTAATTTATAATTTAAAATCATCATCTTGGTCAAATTATCCCATCATATTAGCTTTCTAACTCCATTTTCTCAAACTGGTCTCTGCAAGGGTTTAATAAGGGTTTTAGCTTGTTTCCACTCTCAAGGTTGGTTCATAAAGATATGATGTCTAAATTTCAAAAAAAATCCAAAAATTAATATTTAAATACCTTTTATAACATCCCTAAACTCCCCTAGTCTCCATGCAAACCCTCAAAAAAGATGTAAGCATCTCAAACTAGGCTATCAAGCTTGTTTTCCTCTTTTTTACATGCTTGGACTGTTTTAGGGTTAGAAATAGATTTATTGTAGGCTATTATTAATAATAAAAGCTCAAAAATGTCTAATTATACTTTATAAACATTCTCCCACCATCTATAACACTCACTAAAATCCATAAGTGATGGTGTACCCCTAATTGGCCTTAGGCTTGACCCTTGCCTAACAAGCTTGACTGCACCTTTACCATCTAAACCATATTGTTGGGCTTATATTCATTCCATAAGATTTAAAACATATTAAATTAATCAACAAACATGATTTAAATATTTATAATTCTCACATGAGTTTGAAAGTGAAAATGCCTTATCATTTGGACCTCTAGACCTAATTAGGCCTGTATGCCTGTCTGCAAATTTGAGAATTTTAGAGTATCCTGCTTTTATTTTTAAAAAATTTACATGTTTCCATGATTATAATAGGTGTTTCTCAACATTTTAAACTTATTTTTGGTGTTCAAATAACCTTTGTTCACTCTTTTTCCTCTAAACCTCAAGACTGCAGGGCTATGCACCTAGGGAAGTACTGTCTATCTAAGATAAAACATATGGAACTTACCCTATCTTTATAGGAAAATAAGGTATTGTATGATCTTATATATGATTTATTGACCTTTTGGACAAAATTTTAGCTTCAGGTCATCTCATATGACCTTCTAAAGCTTCAAGTTCCCAAACTAGTTGTTAGGTAAGGTTGTGTGCAGGATTTTTTAATGGACTATATTATGCCTGATTGAGGGCCTATTTATACATGTTTATTCATTAATTAGGGTGTTATGATCATTAATAATCTTATATGATATTTAATCATCCTTTCAAAACATCTACATACTCCTTATATTCTCTTACTCAGTCAAAACTAAGTTTCTTTATGACTGTGTTGACCTCCAAAAATCACACTTGTAGGTTACATTGACTTCCTTGAGACCTATTCATAGTGTGAAATAAATCTCAATTAAACCATGAAAAAAATAACCACTTTATATCTTCTCAAACATTTTCCTCACCTTATATTCATTTCTCACACTCCAAATACTACCTCCCTATCAAATTGAGTTTTACCTTGACTGAGTTTTGTGTTTTAGAGTGATACATGTAGATGATCATGTGTGGTTTAACCTTGGAGATAAAGTTTAAAAATTATTCTTATTCTCTTGTTTTAATTTTTATGTTTTCTTATATCATTTTATATTATTTATATACCCTGACAACATCCACACCTCACTCCTTAGTCCATTGCCTGTACCAATCATAACATGGTTGTAAATTGTAAATAGGGCCTTATGGGGTCTGAGTAGGCTTGTTTCACCATGATTGGAGATTATTATGTCTACCAAGATCCTAATGGTTATGATAATATTTTATTTTATTAGGTCAAACTTCTCTTTAACCCCTCACATGCACCTTGAGCTTCAAAATTGAGTCTCTTCCTTAACTGACTAAGAAACCCTATTTCTTTACCCTTCCTGTAGGTTGCCTTGCTTCTTGAGGCTTGGGTTATGATGTTAAGAGACCTCCCTTGAATTTTTATGGTCATCATATATCATCCTTCACCTTTAATCCACTTTATATGAGCTAAGACACCATTAAAGACCTTGACTAAGCCACTCATTACCTTTTGACTATGAACTCTGCCTTGTATTCTCTAATAGTGGGTCTTGTAGATGGTTGTCTTGTTCTAGGACTTGAAGATGATGAAAACAACATTATTTTAAGATTTACAATTCATATCCTACTTGAACTTACCTTGGACTCACCTTTTATGGCTAAAACACCATCAAAACTCATTTCCTAGGTTAGTTTTTGCCATGTCTTATTCACCTCCAGTTGATTATGGGTGCACACTATAGGCATAAATGGGATTGAAAGGTGATTATGTTATTCCTTAAGACTTAAGACCCTTGAAGGAGATTCTAATCACTTCCAATACATAAAACATACCCTATCACTCCTATGTTTAAATAGAGAAACAACTTTTCAAACCTGGACCTTATATTGGTTTCAGGTGTACATTCCTTGCTAAAAGGACCTCTATAGGTATGTATGGGGATTTCAAAACATAGCATATCGATGTTGTCTTAATGATATCTATGCTCATGTGTGATCTTAAATTCATAAGACCATTTAAATTATGATAACATGCCTCATTATCTCCTTGAATTCTAAGGCCACTTTGTGTCCTCAATACCTGTAGATGTAACTTTCTATTCACAATGCTTTTGAGGGCATCTTTAGGCTCCTCAAAAACCATCCTTCACTCATTATTTACCCCTAAAAATTTGAATATCTCTTGTATATACTATAGGTAGCATGGCCCACCTATTTGGATTCTATATAACACTCTATAATCATGTTTTAAGGTACCTACAAAAACCTCTTAGACCTTTATTTTGCCAATTTAGGGATTAGAGGCCTAAAACTCGACCTTGTCCCTAGAGCATGTTTCCAACCTCCATGATGATAATTTAACACCTCAAAAGGGCCTATAATATTTTCCCCATCTATTATGACTTAAATAATAGTTTCAACACATTTTTAATCACTCCAAAGTGGCTTTAAAACTCTCTACCAGGTCACATGTAGGTGAATGTTTCCATGATAAAGGTAGTGAGTACAACTTGGGCAGTATGTATTGCCTTTGGCTATCAAAATATTTTCATGCCTATAATAACACCTTAAAAATCATTTTCACACTATCAAATATGTGAAAAAATAAACAACACCTCCATCTTAACCTAATCATCTATGAGAGCACCTGTACCTGCCCATTAATGGTTGCCTTGTGTGTGAATGTTGTATATGATTGCAACTAATGAAGATTTTACCTTAGAGGATGAAATAAAAATATTATGATGCCAATAAAACATTTAATACATGTTTAAGTAAATATCACAACCTCTTGAAGACATTTTCAAAGCATGTATATGGAAATGGTGAATATAGGTCTGTCATCCCACATAAGACCAGTCTACAAATTTGAGATTTTTTACCCATCAAATCAACTTGAAACATAAAAATAAGCATGGAAATAATTATATGAGAGACAAAAAATCCTATATAACTAATATCATCAATTGGATTGTATGTATCTTCTCAAACCAAGGTAAAACCTATAGGGTACATAGATTAGCAGGCAGATTTGAAAGGTCAACTTCATGAGGATGGTTCATGAAGCACAGGCCACCATTTTTAAAAATAATTATATTTAAATTAATCTATCTAAGTTTAAAAAACATCCCAAAATCATTTTCATTGACACTTACTGAGTTGTCTCTACCAATCAAAACCTGAAGGTCATTTTTGCTTGCCAAGAAGGGTGAAAAGGGAGTAGAACGGTTTTGAGAAATAAATGGCACTTATAGATCAAAAAAAAATGTGTAACTGAGATTGGGGAATCTTAATAGGTATTGTGTGATTCTTTCCCATGTGTCACACTTCCCGAGGAGCTCTACAAGAGCTAAAATCTCTTTTTTCCCCAAGAAAACTAGCCTTTTAATTGAATAACCTACCACTTTTCAATTATGTCAATTAATTAAGACCTATAAGGACACATGGGATATGAAATCATGTTTTTTAACCTTCACAGTTCCTAATAAATCTATACAACTCATTAAATGCACCTTTTTTACCCCTAAAATGACTCAAAAGGACATGTTGGCTAATGAAATAAGTGATGACAGCTAATATATCATTGAATAAAATTTAAATACATATGATATACCTTATTACCAAATATTAAACCCCATAAAACACTTAAAATTCAAGTTTTTTTTACTAGGGGTACCCCAATTTCAACTAAAAGTCAAATTAGGTCAACAATAATTTAATTACAATTGGTATCAGAGCTTCAATTTGGGTAAGGTTCTGTTATGCCCAAAAAATTATTCCTTCAGATGAAGGATTAAAAAACATAACTTACAATTCAGGGGGGATTTATTTTTTCCATCATCATAGTATCGCTTGAGGAGTTTGGAATTTTATCACCCTTATGAAAAATAACAATCATTAGATTCATCATGGAGAGACAATCATAATAGTATAAGCCTCTAATACACTTTTTTGTACCCTAAAACTCTAAACCTAGAGCCTTAACCCTATATTTTTGAACCTTACTCCCTCAACTCTATGTATGGTCATTCTAAACACTAGATGTCACATAAAATGGAAATCCACTCCAAGAAAAAATCCTCACAAGGATGAAATGGAGTCTACAAATTATAATACAAGGATCTTTGTATTGGTTAAATAATTCCAAGTATATATGTAAAGCATGGATAATAATGAAGATATAGGTGTGTTCTAAGATAACATGGATGAAATAAAGGGAACTATAAGTAGCATCAATTTGAATTGGAAACTCTCTTGGTGTAGAGGCAAAAAATTCTATAGTAAAATAATTCTCCACTAGGCCACTCAAGTTCTCTTACCCAAACCAAGTTAAGTTCAACTACAAATTTTTGAAACATGTTACTAAAATTAGAAATATAAAAATTTTATGGTGAGTATTTTATCACTTGGATCAATCAAATTAATAATATATTTAACTTACATTAGATGCCATGTGTACAAAATTTGGACATGGGATCTCTATATTTAGAACTAAAGCAATTAATTTGGTATAGATGGTTATGTGCACAAAATAAAAATATGTGTCTTATTTTTACCTAGTCAATGTTTAAAAAAATAAATGCCTTATTGTTACCTGGTCAATGTTTACTAATGAGATGGAAATGCACTATTAAAATAGTGTAAGTGAGAACAACTTTAACAAATTATAAAAATTATGACAAACAAGAATTATCATAGATTATACTCAGTAATTATAAAACATGTCCTTGCATATGGATGAAATCACAAAGGACAAGTTGAATGACATGTTCTTAGGTGATCTCAAGGATAACATCCAATTCGATATTTGCATGTTTAATATAAGTTTGGTATTAGAATATATGGTTTTCACACACATAGTAGGGGAAATAAATATGGACAAATGATAAGCATTTTTCCAACATAATCATTCCCTCAATATACCAGATGGACTCCTCAAAAAATTAAAGAGAAATGTGCAAAAGGGTTATGTTTCAACTATGACATAAAATATATCAAAGGACATAAATATGCTAAGGGAAAATATTCTAAATTTAAGGTGCCACTGAAGAATATGAAGATGAGAAAATAGTAGGTGAGGTTGAGGATGAGCCAAAGGAGGAATCAAAAGATACACAACCATCTCGTGTCATGCACTTTCAAGTATTATCACTTCATAATCCTTCAAGGTAGTGAGTTTCCTAAAGAAACAAAATGTGATAATGTTGATTAACTTAAGAGTTACACATAACTTCATCAACAATAATTTGGTGTCACACTTGAACTATTTTTTTAATCTATCTCTACAATTAGGTCATGATTACAAATGGTGGCACATTCAATTGTTCAAGTAATTCTATAGTATCAAAATTAGAAAGGGATATTACATGATATACTCTCCTATGTCTTCTTCCCATGCACTAGGTAGACATCATTTTGAGAGTCTAATGGTTTGTAGCTCTGAAAACAATAGAGATTAATTTATAAGAGTTTATCAAGCATTTTCATTAAGAAGGCATGAGATTTGAACTCTGTGGATTGCATGAAAAGTTACACAATTAGTTAGTTCTCATAAAATGCATAAGATTGTCAAAATGGAGATGGAGGGGTTTGTATCATAGGATTATTTTATGCTTTTGAATAAGAAAAAAATATAGAAGGGACTCTAAATTTAGCAACAAATTATATAAATTGAGCTAAGAACTAGATGGTAAAATACCTAATATAACATAAAAGATTAGGACAAACTATAAAAGATTTATTTTGTCGTAAAATAAACAATATAATAAAATATATACAATACAAGATAACTAAAATACAAACTTAAAATATAAAATATATCTAAAACTTAAAATTAAGTCGCTTCCATCATTGTTGTCATCGCTTGATCTTTTCTAGTACACTTCCTTTAAAGAGGGAAATATTTGACTAGGTTTCTTGAAATCTTTCTATGGAGTGCCTATATTCTCGACCCAGTAATAGTGAAGTACATTGAGTGACTATTTTTGATGCCCATATTATAGAATAAATTTTTAAATAACCTTATTCAAAGGTTTTGAATTCATTTTAGGGTTGATCTTAGGCTTCATGTTTCAAACCCATGCTAATGTGGGTTCCTTTTCATCGGCTCTAAACAAATTTGGAGACATGGTTTAGATGTGAGAACAAAGTGAAATTACCATATCATATGGGAGTGTATCCCCATATACTTCAAATAGGGTTCTAAGAATTTTCTAATCATCCTTGAAATCACCAATTGTGGGTACTACAAGAGTGGTGTACTGAGAAAAACTTTTTTATTTTATATGTTCCATTTTTCTCATTAAATCTATAAATGGTAAAATAATATTAGCATGGTAAACACTTTAATTTCCATGGTTTCCTTGATAAACAACAAATGCATATTTTGGTATTTTATCAATTTGGAATTCATTTTACCCAAGAAGGTAAATGAACTTAGTAGACTCAATGGTAGTATTTGATCCAACACCAAGAATAAGACCAATATTTAGCCTGCTAGCTTGAGTGACATTCAGATGAAGCACAGTGAATCCATTCTAGTTGTTCTTGATAACTTTGACATGTTTTGAAATAAGATTAACTTCAACCATGACAACATCTTTATCCTTATAATAAAAAACTCAACCCCAACAACAATGACATGATTCTTTACATTAAACAAGGTTGAGAAGAATGGATGCCTACCTTTTTATATCTCAATAAGGTTTTTAAAGATGAGCAATGATTTAGTCCTTATTTTAAATGATGTATTTCAGTATAGTAGTGGTATTCACAATTGTTTGGTATTTATTTGGCCAATACACCTCATTTTTAACTAATATAATTACTTTATTGTCTTTTAATATTGCTTCAATAACATTAACACACTCTATAAATGGTCCACAATTTCAACATAGAGTCAATGCAAGATAGAAAAATGACAATGAAGATGGTGGACAAAATTAACATATTGGAAAGTGCAAATGTGAATGCAATTATGGAAGGTAGAAGAATGAATTTTTATATGTTATTACTTGCGGTCTTCATTGTATCTCCATTAATAATGAAATAATGGAAAATGGAAAAAATAATGGGGTGTGTACATGGTCAAAATTGCATACCCATTTTTAGAAAAACAAAATTGAAATCAATTTCAAAGAGACTGAAACTTGCTCTAATGCCAAATGAAATTTTGGTAACAAATTAATATAATAAAATCTCCACTATGGTATATTCAAAGCTCAATAAAAAAAATAGATCAATTGATCATTCAATCCAATATAATAATAATATATAACATTAAAATTTAATAGTTTTTTAACCCATAGAAAATAGGAAACCTTAACCTAGGTGTGTTGTTAAACAACCTTTATTCTCACCCCTAGATTATGTGACTCTCTAACCTACATAAAAATCACATATAATTACTTATTTACATACATATATTTTACTTCCCCTTACAAACATATAATGGATCACTAATTCTTATCAAGCAAGTTCCTAAGACCCTCAATAACCTCTAAGGATTTTTAGGGATAAAATGTTATTATCATCATTTTGTCAAAAATTATGGCATCATATCAAAACCACTAAAAACTATGTTCAATAATGAATCCTTATAATGGAATGAATACACCACCAAGGCATTTAACAAAATCAAGGAATCTATGCATACCACTATGGTTTTGGCTATCCCATATTTTTCAAACACTTTCATTGTTGGATGTGATGCATCAAGATATGGAATGGAGGTAGTATTCATTCACAAAGGAAGACCCATTTAATTTTAGACATGACAAATCAAGGGTAAAATTTCTCTAAAATTTATTTATGAGAAGGAGATGACAACTATTATTCATGTAGTCAAACAATGGAGATCTTATATGATGGGTAGACACTTTAAGGTGAAGATAGATCATACTAATCTAAAATACTTCTTGGAATACAGGTTGTCATATGAAAAAAATGGGGGATGACCAAAATTTTTGGACATGAATTTGAAATCATGTATAATAAAATAAAATACAATGTATTACTAGATGAACTATCTAGGAGGGATGAATCCACCGAGGCATTATTATGTATAATATCCGTATGACATATAGATTGGGTGGTTGAGGAAAGATCATAATAGGAGAAAGACATCAATAAATGGTTATTATTCATAATCTTGAGTAATATTATAGTGTCTTAAATGAATTTGAGTGTAAATATAATGCTTTATGGTATAAAGATAGGTTATACATCTGCAATAACTCTACCCTCAAGCAAAATATGCTTACATAGTTCCATGCAACTCTAGTAGGGGCATTCAAGATTTTTTGAAATTTTATCATAGAATCAAGAACATTTTATTTTATGGACTCAAGATGGATATCCATAAATTTGTGGTTGAATAAATGATGTGTAATCAAAACTAGAGTGAGACAATTAAGACCCCGAGACTCCTGTAACCCTTATCTATCCATAGCCAAAGGTGGGAGGAGGTTTTTGTGGATTTAATAATAGGTTTGCCTAGGTTGGAAGGTAATTTTTTTTATCATGGTAAAGGTGGATAGGCTTAAATAATATGCCAATTTTTTTCTTTTTCATAGTTATTTTTAGCCAGTACAATAATAATTATTTTTTGGATATAGTTTAAAAGCTACATGGTGCCCCCAACATCATATAAAGTGATCATGATCTTATCTTTACTAGTAATTTTTGTATTGATTTATGCTCATTTTGAGTACTTAATTAGTTCATAGTTAATCATATCATCTTCAATATAATGATAAAATAGAGATAGTCAACAAATGCCTAAATGGTTAACTCTATTATTTTGCATTAGAAAAACATGAAATATGGGTTAATTGTTTGCCATTAGTAGAATGTAAGTATAAAACTTCCTTCCATACCTCATCTAAAAAAATTCCATTTATGTAATTGTATGGGTGTCAACCCCCATCCATCACCTCATCCTTGAGGGTACAAATAAGGGTTTGAGTTGTTTAATAACACACTCAACACCAGTAGAAGGTACTAGCTAGTCTAAGAGATAATTTGGAAATAACATAAAATAAAATAAAGTAATAAGTGGATTTTTAGGAATTAAATACTTTAAACTAGATTTAAAATACCATAAAATCACATAACCAGATTTAAAATGTGAAATCAGATTTAATTATGCATTAACATGCATAACAAAAATAATTCCTCAAATCGTAGTTAAATGAAAACATAAATAGAGAGAACAAAATAGCAATCACACATAACACAAATCTAATGTGGTTCACCCAATGTGGGATACATCCATTAAGAAAGTCCTTAATAAATATTGTAACAAAAAACAAGATTATAATGAACTCTCACAGAGATAAAATATCTCTTATAGAAAATGTTGCACAAATGATATGCTACACTTTCACCTGCACTTGCACAATAATTTATATCATAAGTTTTTATACCACACCCTATAATAAACACCTAAAATTTACAAAATATATGCACTTTGACTCTATCTCTCAAAATCCACACCTACAAATAAACTCATCAACCTCTAAAGGTCACACCACACCTGTATATTTAACAAACCAAGGGAAAATCCACCAAATGAGGAGAAACTCACCATGCTTATCCAAGATAAACATTATCTAATAAGAGACACCTATATTCCACCTAAGTAATCTTATCCAAAAGCTCCATCAAGAAGGAACATGCCAAGTTTATCTTTCCTCCTCCAAAGGCACATTTTCTAAGGACATGTGATCACAACCAACTAATTGAAAAAATGAAGTCATTCCCTTTTCTAATAAACAAATAACTCCCTAAGATCAAGGAAGTCAACATATAAAATAGGCATCTAACAATTAACTCCACAAAACATGAAATACATAGAAATTAGAAATACAAGGAATATTCCACTCACATGTGGAGCAAGGTTTCACAAAAGGTGAAGTGGGGAAAAATGCACTCCCTATATTTATGGAGATTTATAGACCCCCAAAATATATCCCCATGGTCATGTGATATCCCCAAAGGGATCCACACTTAACAATATCCCACTTGGAGACTATTTCTCCTAAATAGAGTCTATCACTACTCCATAGCCACTAAGGCCAACCAAATTTGAACATAGTCTCAACTTGTCCAATGTGACCACCTTGGTCATCATATTCATACGATTATATCTAGTATAAATCTTCTCTAGCTTCACCAAATTCTCCTCCAAAGTTTTTTTAATGAAGTGATAACATAACTGAATGTGTTTCATCCTAGAATGGGAAGTAGAGTTATTTTCCAAATGAATATCACTCTAACTATCATTGTGTAGTCCCCCAACTTCTTGCTCATGCCCCAATTCTTGAAATATCTCCTATAACCAAATCATCTCCTTACTAGCCTCTGTGGCAGCAACATACTCTACCTCTATGGTTGACAAAGTCATAACTTTATGTATCCTAGAAATCAAACTAATCATTATATCTCTAATAGTAAATATATAACCTATTGTACTGATCCAAAACTCAAAATTTTTGGTTGATAAATATTTCAATAACATAGAAATAACATAGTAACAATGAATTCTCTAAGAAGAGATGTAGTATTACTCAAGATCACAATACAATTATATGCTTATCTCTTGGAAGAGATGTATGTCTTCACATTTCAGGTTACCTCTTCATTTATACACATTTTGAAAGTATTTTGAGGATGTGTAAGGTCACAAATCTTGAGGGAGATTAAGTGGTTTGACTTCCAAGATTTGAAACAATACAGAATTTGAGGAATTACTATTTTTAAAAACTTACTATTTTTAGACTGCACTACTAAAATTTAAATTTGAGGCACTTCCATTGGGTTTTCTAGGTTAAAAATTCATTAATAATATATCCATGCCATCTCATGATGTTCTCCTCATTCTTATCTTTCCAATGGTTCAAACGGTGAGTCAATTGGACCTATGATGCAAAAGTTATGGCTCCCAGAAATTCTGTCATCAATTGGGGTGGAACTATCACCCAAATTATCACCTGAATTGTTGCCCAAATCATCCCTACCTCCTTGAAAAGCAATGGTCCCCATTACATTAATGTTCCTCATCAGGTTTGGTAGTTTTTTCTTGATTTGTTTCTATGTGAGCCACTCACCTTGGTGGCTAAGCTGGCCCCTTTGGACCACTCGATAAAGAGGAATGGAGCATCCTCTTATTGTCTTCATCCAAGTGTCCACAATATAATCCTCTTCCACTAGAGAAAAACTCTATGGATCAAGCTCATCAATGTCTAGTTATTCTTCTACAACTGAATTATCTAATAGAGGTAGATGATATGGTTTGAGGAGCTCCATATTGAATATTAGATGCAGACCAAGGTAGGCTGGTAGGTTCAACTCAAAAGCATTTTCTCCAACTTTTATGGTGATGGTGTAGGGACCATATCATATAGGATGAATCTTTCTATGTGGGCTTGCAAGTCATTCCTTATAAATCCACAACCAAACCTTGTCACCCACATCAAAATGGTGTGCAATCCTATGTTTGTCATGGCATTGTTTATACTTCTGATTCATCTTCTCTAGGATGTCATGAACTCATTGGATGTGTTCCATTTATTTAATAAACTTTGTTGTTTTTGGTACCTCAGATCTTCCATGAGGTGTGTATTTAATGGTGGAAAATGGAATAGCTATATCAATTGGTGCCATGGGTTCGAACCAAAAACATACTTGGAATGGACTGTGCTTGGTCAAGTTGTGTAGTGCCTGATTGTATCCATGTTGTATGAAAAAAAGTCCCTCATCCCATGTGCATGGATGTTTAGAGTGATACATCTGAATCATGTGAACAATCAAGCAATTTACCACCTCTATCTGACCATCATTCTATGGATGGAAGGCTATGGACTTCATCAACTTAGTATCCATCATCTTCCATAGAGTGGACCAAAAGATGCTCAGGAACCTACTATCTCGATCTGAGACAATGGACTTGGGGAGAACAAAATGGAGCCATACATGACTAAAATATAGTTGAGAAGTTTCCTCAACAGATATATTTTTATTACAAGCAATCATGATAGACATTTTTAAAAAATGATCAACTACCACAAAAATTCAGACCTTACCATGTTTTGAAGTGGGCAAACCTGAGAGAAAATCCATTGAGATAGATTCCCAAGGCCTAGTTGGTTCTGGCAATGGCATGTACAATCCTTGTTTCTTATTTTTTGGCTTGGATATCACACATGGGGTGCAAGATTTGAGATATCTTTCCACATCCTTTCACATATGGGGCCAGTAGAAGTGTTTTTGAAGAACTGCCAAAGTCTTTTCTATACCAAAGTGTCCAATTGTCCTACTGAAGTGTGATTCCCATATCATCTTTTGTTGCTCTGCATCTAGAACATAGATGTACCCCATATGATAGAGGACACTATCTTGTAAATATAAATCAAAAACATGTTTACCTTTTTGAAGCACTTGATATTTATTAGCAAAGCTAGGATTTGCTTCATATAGAGCACCCCAAGTGGTAGTCTCATGTCCGTACAGGTTAAGAACTATTGTGAGTGCAGTAATTAGTGGGTGGCTTAAACAATATACAATTGTATTTGAGCTCCCTTTTTGTGTTTGATTATCAGGTGGAATTGCTGAAGATATGTGGCCCACTTTTGGTGCCTCTCATTTCATAGTTTGATCTATGTCTAGATGAATTCCAATGGTCTATGGTCAGTGTGGATGACCATCTCTTTCTCCAAGATGTAGTGTTTCCATTATTTGTAGGTTTACACAATAGCATAGAACTCCTTATCATATGTTGGATATTTCTTGACTGTATCAGTGAAAGTTTCACTATGATATGCAACAAGATGGCCATGTTACAGATGACATATCCCATGGCATATTCAAATGCATCTGTCATCAACTCAAAAGGTTGATGCAAATTTGGCAAGGCAAGAATAGGGGCTGAGAAAAGTCTATTCTTCAGATTCTCAAATTCTCTTTGTTATATTTCACCCCACTGAAATGTATCTTTAGCTCCTCTTTTAGTCACTTGGGTTAGTGACCAAGCAACATGTGAAAATCCAAGAACAAACCTATGGTAGAAATTTGTAAGACCTAAAAAGCTATGAAGCTCTATGAGGGTCCATGGTGTGGGCCATTCTCAAATAACCTGAATCTTTTCTAGATCAACATGGACCCCTTCTTCATTCACAACGTACTTGAAGTACTAAATTGTTGTCATCCTGAATGTGCATTTGTCAAGATTTGCATATAACTTGTGCTCCCAAAGAGTTTGAAGCACCTTATGAACATGTTGCAAATGTTATTCCCATGTTTTGCTATAGATGAGTATGTCATCTAAGTAGATAACCATGAATGAGTTGGTGAAAGGTCATAGGATGTCATCCATCATCCTCATGAAGGTTGTAGGTTCGTTAGTTAAGCCAAAAGGCATAACCAACCATTCAAAGAGTCCCTCCTTAGATTTGAATGCAATCTTCCAAACATCAGTGGGATCAATGGGAATTTGGTGATAACTAGATTTGAGATCACTTTTGGTGAAGAACTTCACACCACAGAGCTGGTCCAGTAGGTCATCAATCCTGGGGAGAGGGTAGAGATTCTTCATAGAGATTTTATTTAGGGCTCGATAGTCAATGCAAAGCCTCTATGTTCTATCTTTATTTGGTGTTAAGACAATTGGGCTACCATAGGGTGAAGAGATTGGCCTGATGTGACCCCTTTGGATCAATTTTTTGTTAGGTTGTGGAGTTAAAAGCTTCACCAGGTTGCGAATAGGAGGAGTTGTTAAAGTGTCATAGACACCAGCGTCGGTCAGGCCAACCGATGTCGGCAAGATTAGATAGGAAGAGCAACCAATGTCGGTCAGGGATCAGCCGGTGTCGGTCATCTCCAGGTAGACAAGGACCGACGTCAGTCACCTGTGCAGTTCAGAACTGCCAATTTCACAGACAGTTAGTTAACGAACCGAGTGTTTGCATGTTAAGAGCCAATTTTAGACTAGAAGCTATGGATATAATTATTGTAATTAGGGTCTAATTATTGTATGCATGAGATCTATATAATAGACTCATGGGTTGTATTGTAAAAGTGTGTGTTAGAGAGTAAGAGAGCAGAAATTAGCTCCTTCAAAGAGAAGAAAACATGGTGTGTTCCTCCTAGTTCCAAAGGGGTGCTGAGTGTGTGTGATCTTGGAGAGTTGCAGGTGTGCAAGTTCTAGTAGAAGATCCATCGGGGTACTGGTTGAAGAATCATAAGGACTTGGTGAGGCAAGGACAAGGGTTCTTCAGGGTGTAGAGATATCTACAGGGTAAGTAAGGTCTGTTGATTTGTAGGTGGCAACAAGGAAAGGGAGATCTACTTGGAGTACGATTGTGTACTTGGTGTACTGGCAGTGTTGTTACTGACTAGTGGAGGTGAACACCAACTCTGTATTGGAGTTGATTGTTGGGACCGTAAGAGAGAGAGGGAAGAAGTCCTTGAGGTGTGTCAAGCCTTTGGAAGAAGAAGTGGCATCTTCTTTATTGTATTTTCTTTTGAGTGATTATTAATACAGTTGTGTATTATCTCTCATATCCTGTGTTGTTTCATATTTCTAGTTATTTATTATTCTGGTTAAATTCCATGTTTAGTTGCTAATACAAAGGTAATCATAAATACTCTTTTTGGGGAGAGTAGGATCCTGACAATTGGTATCAAAGCCTGGTTGTAGGTTCTAGAGCTTGATACCACTTGACAGTTGGTATCAGAGCTTTTGGTTGGGTTGACTAATAAGTGGTTTAGATCTGGTTAGTGTTTGTTGATTACAGGTCACTCTCAGGGGTTTCAGATTGAGTGGGAGTATAGCAATGGCAAAAGAAAGTAAGCTACGAATGGAGAAACTGAATAGCACGAATGGTCTGATTGATGGAAAGAAAGAGCAGGTAAAGGAAGATTGTTGGTCGATAGAAGATCAGCATGTAGAATCAAATGTTGCAGGGGATGTTGCATAGGTTGCTCTGGATAAAGTAGAATCTTGGTTTACAGATTCTTTTGCCTCTTTCCATGCAGCCCAAAATAGAGCATCTTTTCATGGGTATGTCTTTGGAGACTTTGGAGAGATTTATTTAGGAGCTGGTGAGCCTTGTCAAATGATTGGCAAAGGGGAAGTGAAGTTGAAATTGCAGACGGGTAAAACATAGGTGTTGAAGAAGGTCATGCAGGGTCCAGTCTTGGAGATGAGTCTAATTTCTCTAGGAAAATTGGGTGATGAGAGATGCACAGTAAATCTCACAGCGGATGCACTTGAATTAGACAGTGGTAAGAAAGTAGGTATCCTTTATCTATCTACTTATATTACTGATTCACCTTCTATTGCAGAGATGTGGTTTTATAGACATGGTTACATATGTAAGAAGGGAATGCATGTTCTTAAGCGGAAGACAGATGTTTTTGACAAACTTAAGAACTAAAAAGCCTTGGTGTTCATGGAGGAGATGACGGACAGAGATCAATAGAGGGGACTGAATTATTCTGAGTAGGGTTGTGTTAATTTGAACAGGGTTTTAATCCATGGAGAGCTCGTGGGTAAAAAGTCATCACTCATAGGTGAACACAAGTACCGACGTTGATCAGGAGGAATCGACATCGAACAGACAGGCACCAATGTCGATCATGTGTAGATCAGCAGAGTCGATGGTGTCAGGTAGCAGGAATCGATGTCGGTCATATAGGGACCAATGTTAGCAACAAGTACACCAGTGTCAGTCAGTAAATTAACGTCAGTAGATAGGGTCAGTCACAGGGAACTGATGTTGGTCGAGTGTAGATTGGGAGATAGCTGAGATCGGTCACTGGAATAGATATTGGGCAGACAGCAAGCTATCAAAGAGTCTCAAACACCCATATGGAGGACTGAAAGGGTAAGTGGACCTCATATTCATTATTCACCTTCTTACTAGTTGCTTACTAATGGTCGATAACTAGGAAGATATGAAGAGGCAATGCAGGTAGAATCCAGAAATAGTGGGAGCTTGGCATAGATGAGGAGTGTGAGTCCTTGGAGAAGAACCAAATAGGAGTTTTTTGGTGGAATTGTCAGCTAGAAGAAAGCACTGAAAGATGGATGGATTCCCAAGTTAAAGAAGAGAGTGGATGGATACGTGAGATGGAAGGCCAAGGTATATGGTCTTGAGGAAGCTGCAGGATAGTGGTACAGGTTTTGATAGGTGGATGACAAAGTAGGCTTTAGTCAATGTCAATGTAACTATTGTGTTAGTCTTTACCAGGTGGATGATGAGTCACGACATTATCTTGTTATTGTATGTGGTGTGGTTGTTTGTTGTAGGGTTACACATGCAAGGAGTTTTTTGAGCTAAAGGTAAAGTTAGTTCAAAGGTATGTCATGAAGAATTTGGAGCAGCAAAAATCTTTGGCATAAGAGCATGGAGATTTTGTCTCTAGTGGGAGCTGATGTGAAGAAGGTGTTGGTGAGGTTTAAGATGCAGGATGTAGAATCGATAAGCACACCAAGGGCTGGACAGTTCAAGTAGAGCTTAGAACAGTATTTGAAATCACATGAGGTCTGGTGTAGACTTGAGTTTTCCCAAGCAATGGGAGTTGTCAGAGAGTTTGGAGCCATTTTGGGGAAGGTGGATTCTCAGGTATCTGAGAGGGACCAACAGCAGGGATTCATGTTATGCAGGGTCAAGGTCTTCACTACATGGGTTTGTAGGTTCGAATGTGGCAGGTTACTTGGATGACAGGTGTAGCATCATAGGTTATGTGGTGGTTGGTCTTTAGGATTGATCTTGAAGAGAGATACAAGCCAGGAAATGAATTAGATGAAGGTATAGGTATAGGTATAGGTGTAGTTATTTATCTCCAAGTGGGAGATTGTTAGGTTGTGGAGTTAAAAGCTTCACCAGGTTGCAAACAGGAGGAGTTGCTGAAGTGTCACAGACACTGGCATCAGTCAGGCCAACCGACATTGGTAGGATTAGATAGGAAGAGCAACCGACGTTGGTCAAGGATCGGCCAACATCGGTCATCTCCAGGTAGATAGGTACCGATGTCAATCACTTGTGCGGTTCAGAACTGCCAGTTTCATAGACAGTTAATGAATCGAGTGTTTGCATGTTAAGAGCCAATTTTAGACTAGAAGCTATGGATCTAATTATTGTAATTATGGTCTAATTATTATATGCATGAGATCTATATAATAGACTCATGGGATGTATTGTAAAAGTGTGTGCTAGAGAGTAAGAGAGCATAAATTAGCTCTTTTAGAGAGAAGAGAGCATGGTGTGTTCCTCCTAGTTCTAAAGGGGTGCTGAGTGTGTATGATCTTGGAGAGTTGCAGGTGTGCAAGTTCTGGTAGAAGATCCACCAGGGTACTATTTGAAGAATCATAAGGACTTGGTGAGGCAAGGACAAGGGTTCTTTAGGGTGTAGAGATATCTACAGGGTAAGTAAGGTCTGTTGATTTGTAGGTGGTAGCAAGGAAAGGGAGATCTACTTAGAGTACAATTGTGTACTTGGTGTACTGGCAGCGTTGTTACTGACTGGTGGAGGTGAACACCAACTCTGTATTGGAGTTGATTGTTGGGACTGTAAGAGAGAGAGGGAAGAAGTCTTTGAGGTGTGGCAAGCCTTTGGAAGAAGAAGTGGCATCTTCTTTATTGTATTTTCTTCTAAGTGATTATTCATACAGTTGTGTATTGTCTCTCATATCCTGTGTTGTTTCATATTTCTAGTTACTTATTATTCTAGTTAAATTCCATGTTTAGTTGCTAATACAAAGGTAATCATATATACTCTTATTGGGGAGAGTAGGATCCTAGCATTTTTGAATCTATCTTTTTATCTCAGCATTCTCCAAAACTGATCTACGATACACATGACTGTTAGGCAAAGGTAATCCTGGGATCAAATTGATACAATCTTTTACCTGACAATGTAGTGGAACTCCTGTGGGTGACTTGAATAAGTCATCATATTCTCCTGTGATTCATCTTATCTGCTTTTATTTTTGTGTTGATTGTGTAGTCAGGACTGCAACATCGGCCTTCTTGGATTTATGTGGTTTGACCACCATGAGAATAAATTACTTTGTCTTTTCCACCAATCTCTTGCATTGCTTGGCACTGATCAGGAAGACAGATGTGGCAAGTGGTACCTCTGGTACCCTATAGCACTATGTTCCAAGAGTGAGGGTGATTCTCTATGTCCACGATTCATAAATGCCATGTTGTTCATACATGAATGGTTGGCCAAGGAGTACATCACAAACATCTAGATTGACTACATCACACAAGACTTCATCTTGGAATGGTTTTATTGCATATGAAAGTAGACACTGATAGGTGACACAGAGGTCTCCCCCTAGGCTCAACCATTCAATACTGTAGGGCTTTAGATGAGGCTTCATGGATAAATTTAGACTTTTCACAACTTTAGCAAAGATTAAATTCCTTTGACTCCTACTATCAAGAACAAAATGCAGAGGCTTACCTTTTATCCATAATTTGGAGTGAAACAATCTTTCTTTATCATCTGGTCTTTCCTCATAGGTCTATGATGAAGTGACGATGGTGTCTAGCTCAGCATCTACAATTTCTTCTTCATCTTCTTTGACTGTGGGTTATGTATGAGGCAGAGTAGTAGATGTCAAGTATTGTGACTCAAAAAGTAGTGACTTGATGGCATGACATTCTTCTTTGGAGTGAGTTCCAATTTTGTGGTAATCACACCATTTTCTAGCCTTCCCCTTTTGGGGTTTCTTATCCTAAAGTTCCTTTTACTTCTAATTTTGGCCTCATGTTTTACCTTCCTTGTCACTTTTCCATTTTGAGGGTTGACTCTTCATATTCTTTTTGCCATGCTTCTGCTTAATCTTTACTGCAAATTTGTATGCCTCATCGAGGGTTTCCAAATTGAGGAGTTTTATTTCCCCTTGTATGTACCATTGTATTCCACCATGATATTTGAGAGTCTTATGTCTCTCACTTTCTTGGATGCCCAATCTTGCAGACAAAGAATGAAAAATGTTTGTGTAATCTTGAATAAATTGGTCCTTACCTTGGTGAAGTTGTTGCCACTATATGTATAGATCATCATATGCTCTAATGGGATAGTATTCTTCTTTCACCACTTCCACAAAATCATCCCAGGTAGGTTCCACCTCAAGGCCAATGTCATCTATATTGAACCTCTTTTTGTACACTTCCCACCAATTTTTCACGGGCAACGATGCTTTTAAAAGAGAAAAAGTGATATTTTCTCCATCAGTGAACTTATTTATAGAGAAGTAGGAAGACAGCTGATCCAACCAATTTTCTACTACATCAGCATTGATTTTGCCTTCAAATGTAGGAATATAAAAATTTATTTGAACCTTGAAAGGTGTTGGGGCACTGAAGGAACTTTCCGTGGATGAGGAGCCAAGAAGTGTAGCTGTAGAGCCAAAATTTCCCATCGAGAGTGTTTGAAGAATTTGGACAAATTATTTTAGTATCTATACTTGTTGTCATTGGAGGGCTTCATTCACCATTTCCTTGAAAGGATCAGATGTCTCAATGTCATCTACCATTTGAAGTCATTTAGAGTGAACAAGTGGAAAGTTTGGAAGCTCTGTTGTTTCTCACCCAAGCTTCTTGTACCCTGATCTCATCCTCAGGATCATACACTCTCAAGACAAACCGCTCTGATACCACTAATCCAAAACTCAGAAGTTCTAGTTGATAAATATTTCAATAACATAGAAATAACACAGTAATAATGAATTCTCTGAGAAGAGATGTAGTATTACTCAAGATCGCAATATAATTATATGTTTATCTGTAGGAAGAGATGTTTGTCTTCACATTTTGGTTACCTCTTAATTTATACACATTTTAAAATTATGGGGAGGATGTGTAAGGTCACCAATCTTGAGGGAGATTAAGTGGTTTAACTTCTAAGATTTAAAACAATACAAAATTCAAGGAATTACTATTTTTAGAAACTTACTATTTTTATACTGCACTACTAAAATTGAAATTTGGGGCACTTTCATTGAGTTTTTGGGGGCCAAAATTTATTGATCAAATCTCTATACATCTCACAATGTTCTCCTCATTATTATCTTTCCAACAGTTCAAATGGTGAGTCAATTGGAGATACAATGCAAAATTTATGTCTCCCAGAAGTTCCATCATCAATCGGGGTGGAACTATCCCCTGAATTATCGCCTAAATTATTTCTTGAATCATAGAATGGGAAGCAGAGTTATTTTCCAAATGAATATCACTCTAAATATCATTGTCCAGTCCCCCAAATTCTTGTTCATGCCCTAACTCTTGAAATAACTCCTGTAACCAAATCATCTCCTTACTAGCCTCTGTGGCAGCAACATACTCTACCTCTATGGTTGACAAAGCCATAACCTTCTGTATCTTATAAATCCAACTAATCATTGTATCTCTAATAGTAAATATATAACCTATTGTTTTCTTTCTAATATCAATATCCCCTACCATATCCAAGTCCACATAACCATGCAAAGTGGTATCATATCTACCATAACATAATGTAAAATCCATGGTTCCTCTCAAATATCAAAGAATCCATTTCATTACTTGCCAATACTCATAACTAGGATCACTCATATACCTGCTCACAACTCCCACTACTTAGTCTATATCTAGCTTAGTACCTTACTACTAATGAGTAAGGTACCTTGGACATCTTAAGCTTTTTATCTTTCATCTTAGGGCACTGCTCTTTTGATAATTTAAAGTGGCATGCCAAATGAGTGCCAAAAAATTTAGCATCCAACATGCTAAACCTTTCCAAGACTTCATTCACATACTCTGATTGGGATAAGATCAATTTCCTCTCCTTCCTATCATGAGTAACTTGCATACCAAGGATTTACTTTGTAGTACCCAAATCCTTCATAGAAAAGGAGTCACTAAGCTATTTATTGAGTATATGAATATGTTATATGTTCTTTCCTACAAATAACATGTCATTGACATAAAATCATAACATAATAAAGGAACCATCATCAAAATGTTTGATGTACATGCAATGGTCAGAATTACACCTTTGATATTCTTATTCTAACATAAATTAATCAAATTTCTTATACCATTACCATGAAGTTTGTTTCAAGCAATACAAGCTCTTCTTTAATCTACACACCAAGTTCTCCTTCCCTTTGACCTCATATCCCTATGGCTACTTCATATATAACTCTTCATCCAAAGTACCATGAAGAAAGTAAGTTTTCACATCTAACTATTCTAAGTGCAAATCCTTAACTATAACAAAACCAAGAACAGTCTTAATAGAAGTCATTTTTATAACAAGAGAGAAAATCTCATCAAAATCAATGCCTAATTTTTGTGCAAACCCCTTGACCACCATCTTGGCTTTATACCTTTTTCTCCCTTCATCCTCTTCATTTATTCTAAAGATCCACTTTTTTGGCAATGCACTCTTGCCCTTGGGTAGCCTTACCAAATCCCACATTTGGTTCTCCTTGAGATATCGATGCTCCTCATCTATGGCTTGCTCCCACTTCATCCTGGCATCTACCTGCATTGCTTCCTCATAACACTCTAGTTATCCATTGTCAGTGAGTAACAAATAATTCAAATAAGGATAAAAATGTTCAAGTGCTCTTATTTAATCTACACACCAAGTTCTCCTTCCCTTTGACCTCATATCCCTATGGCTACTTCATATATAACTCTTCATCCAAAGTACCATGAAGAAAGTAAGTTTTCACATCTAACTATTCTAAGTGCAAATCCTCAACTGTAACAAAACCAAGAACAGTCCTAATAGAAGTCTTTTTTATAACAAGAGAGAAAATTTCATCAAAATCAATGCCTAATTTTTGTGCAAACCCCTTGACCGGCATCATGGCCTTATACCTTTTTCTCCCTTCATCCTCTTCATTTATTCTTAAGATCCACTTTTTTGGCAATGCACTCTTGCCCTTGGTTAGCCTTACCAAATCCCATATTTAGTTCTCCATGAGATATCTATGCTCCTCATCTATGGCTTGCTCCCACTTCATCCTGGCATCTACTTGCATTGCTTCCTCATAACACTCTAGTTATCCATTATCAGTGAGTAACAAATAATTCAAATAAGGATAAAAATGTTTAGGTTCTCTTCTTTAATCTACACACCAAGTTCTCCTTCCCTTTGACCTCATATCCCTATGTCTACTTCATATATAAATCTTTATCTAAAGTACCATGAATAAATTAAGTTTTCACATCTAACTATTCTAAGTGCAAATCCTCAACTGTAACAAAACCAAGAACAGTCCTAATAGAAGTAATTTTTATGACAAGAGAGAAAATCTCACCAAAATCAATGCCTAATTTTTGTGCAAACCCCTTGACCACCATCTTCACCTTATACCTTTTTCTCCCTTCATCCTCTTCATTTATTATGAAGATCCACTTTTTTGGTAATGCACTCTTGCCCTTGGGTAGCCTTACCAATTCCCACATTTGGTTCTCCATGACATATTTATGCTCGTCATCTATGGCTTGCTCCCACTTCATCCTAGCATCTACCTACATTGCTTCCTCATAACACTCTAGTTATCCATTGTCAGTGAGTAACAAATAATTCAAATAAGGATAAAAATGTTTAGGTGCTCTTCTTACCCTAGAAGACCTTCTTACCATAAGAGTTTGGGGTCCTTGTGTAGAACATTCTTGAATTGAATCATTGGATACTTTGATGTCTGTAATGTCATCCAATACTGTGTACTCTTTCTATTCCTATTATTATTCTTGCAACTGATTATTATAAATGATTTTCTCATTAAAGGTTACATCTCTAGACCAAAATATTTTCTTATCTTTAATGCTCCATAAATAAAAACCAAATTCATCCTCACTATATCCAACAAATGTGCATTTTTCTATTTTTTCCTCTAACTTTATATTATCCTCTTTCTTGATGAGAGCAAAAGCTTCACATCCAAAGACTCTAAGAAAAGAATAATCAACTTTCTTACCAGACCAAACTTATTCAAGAATGCCTCCATCCAAAGGCATAGAAGGTCCTCTATTAATCAGATATATTGTCATGCTAAATATTTCTACCTAAAATTGTAAAGATAACCTTACATGTAACCTCATGCTCCTAACACATTCCATTATTGTCATGTTCATCCTTTCAGATACCCCATTCTATTTTGGAGTTCCTAGAACCATCCTTTGCATATGGATTCTATTATTAGAACAATAATCAAAAAAATCATTACTACAATACTCACCTCCATTATCTGCTCTGAGACATTTCAACTTGAGACTTATTTCATTCTCAACCAAGGCTTTCCACTTCTTAAAAGTGTAAAATACATCATATTTATTTTTAATGTAATAAACCCAAACTTTCCTAGTTATATCATCAATAAAAGTGACATAATAATTGGAACCACCAATAGAAGATACATGAGTTGGTCCCCATACATTTGAATGTACCAACTCTAACTTGTGCTCTTTCCTTATGGGTCCAACCTTAGTAACTTAACCCACTCATACACACAATTATCACAGAAGTCAAGATCTATGTCTTTTAATCCAAGCAACTTGTCTTTCAATATCTCTATGCCCTTATAGCTCATATGATCAAGCCTGTAGTACCACATAGTTGTATCTCCATCTGTAGTAACTAAATCAAAAGAATCAACACTACTAGTCAATTATAAAGTACTAACTTTCTTACCTCTCAAAATCATAAGATTACCTTTGGTAACTTTCCAAGAATCTATAGTAAACATTATTGAACATCCCTCACTACCCAATTTCCCCACTAAAACCAAATTCTATCTCAACATAGGCACATGTCTGACATCCTTAAGTAGCCATGTGTTCTCATTCTGCATTTTCACCTAAACACAACCTTTCCCTACTATCTCACATGGTTCATCATCACCAAGATAAACATGTCCTAATTTCTCTTGAACATAATCAGTAAAATAATGCCTATGTGGGGTGGCATGAAAAGAAGCCCCTGAATCTAAAACCTAGGACTCAAAAAAACTATCCATTAAAATAATTAAGACATCCTAACATGATTTACCTAATGTCATATTTACCTCATTCATTTCCTCCTTGTTGGCATTCTTATCCTGAAGTGATCAACAATCCTTCTTTGAGTGTCCACTTTTCCCACAATCTCAACATATCATCTTGAGTCTAGATCTAGATTTAGATCTACCTTTTGACATTCCATGATTTCCTTTGCTTTGGTCTTTTTGCCTCCATCTAGTTTCAATAGATAAATCATTGCCTAAATATAATTCACCAGTGTTCTTCCTTCACATTTCCTTGTTAAGAATCACACCTACAACATCTTCAAAATTTAAGCTTCCCTTGGTAGGGACTACATTACTCACAGCCATAACCAAACTATCCCAACTATTAGGAAAGGAACACAAAATCAACAAATCTATAAATTCATCATCAAACTTAATTCCAATTGAAGTTATCATACTTACAACTTTATTAAAATCATTTATATGATTAGCAATTGAACTATTCTTAGACATTTTCATTTTAAACAATATTTTCATAAGAAAATTTTTGTTTGAAGTAAAGGGTTTTTCATACAACTTTCTAAGTTTATTCATGAGATCCTTTGTAATTTTATTATCTAAAATGTTAAATATAATAGAAGATGCAAGGCATAATCGTATAGCTCCCAATGTCTTCCTATAAACCAATGACCAATCCACATAACTCATACTTATAAGTTGTTCTCCTTTCCCTTCCAAGGGGAGATAAAGCTCCTTCTAATATAGGTAATCTTCCATTTGCATTTTCCATAAACCAAAATTCTTACCATAAAACTTATCAACCTAGAATCTTATTTCTTCTCCCATAGCTCCCACTCAAGGTAATAACCTTTCCTATGATTTACCACTTTATTAAAACACAACCAAAGCTCTGATACCAATTGTTAGGAATTAAATACTTTAAACCAGATTTAAACACTACATAAAATCACATAACCAAATTTAAAATGTGAAATAAAATTTAATTATGCACTAACATGCATCATGGAAACAATTCCTCAAATCACATTTAAATGAAATCATAAATGGAGATAACAAAACAACAATCACACATAACACAGATCTATTGTGGTTCACCCAATTTGGGCTACATCCACTAAGAAAGTTCTCAATAAAAATTGTAATAAAAAATAAGATCACAATGAAATCTCACAGAGATAGAATATCTCCTATAGAAAATGTTTTAAAAATGATATGCTACACTTTCACCTACACCTACACAATACTATATCTCACAACCTATTGTACCACACCCTGTAATAAACACCTGCACTTTACAAAATATCTGCACTTTGACTATGTCTCTCAAAATCCACACCTGCAAATAAAAGCATCAACCTCTAAAGGTCACACCACACTTGTATATATAACAAACCAAGGGAAAATCTATTAAATTATGAGAAACTCACCATGCTTATCCAAGATAAGCATTATCCACTAAGAGACACCTCAATTCCACCTAAGTAAGCTTATCCAAAAGCTTCATCAAGAAGGAACACACCAAGTTTATCTCTCCTCCTCCAAAGGCACATTTTCTAAGGACATGTGATCACAACCAACTCCTTGAATTAAAGAATTCATTCCTTTTTCCAATAAATAAGTAACTCCCTAAGATTAAGGAAGTCGACATGGAAAATATGCATCTAACAACTAACTCCACAAACCATGGAATACATAGAAATTATAAATACAAAGAATATTCCACTCACATGTGGAGTAAGGCTCCACAAAAGGTGGAGTGGGGAAAAATGTGTTCCCCACATTTGTGGAGCTCTCTAGGCCCCCAAAATATATCCCCATGGTCATGTGATAGCCCCAAAAGGCTCCACACTTAACATGGATTAATGTTATAGTGAGAGAAATTTTGAAGTGGGAGATTGGGTCTTTGTGAACTTATAACCATACAATTAAATGTCTTTAAATCAACAAGAAAATGATAGCAAACTTTTTTAATAGTATGAATATCCTTAGCAGATATTATATAAAATGGGTTGTGTCACATATAAGTTAGAGCTACCTCAATCTAAATGCATTCATCCAATATTTAATGTCACCTACTTAAACAAGGTAATTGTAGAGAGAGTATGCACCCAAAATGATTTAATACATCTATATTAGAAAGATAGATTCATTTTATAACCTAAGGAGATCCTTCAAACATGCTCTAAAAGGCTACAAACAGAGGATATTAAGGAGTATTTGATCAAGTGGAAAAATTTGAATAGTGAGGATGCAACATGGGAAGATGAAACATTCCTGAGACAACATAAAACTAAATCAACTTTGAGGGAAACATTATTTTAAAGGGGATGGGCATGTCATACCCTTAACCTATTGCATGTCTAGGGATATGTGTGGCCAATATGTGGCCTACAAAACCTTTTACCTTATCTTGTCACATTTCTATATGTTCTTATATTGTTAGTGAAGTCAACTTATGGAGTAACCATATCCTAAGTGGGATAAATAAATTAGGTAGTTGATAGTACTTGATCATCATATTACAAATGTTGTTCTTATTGCATGGTTGTGGAGGTTTCTCCCTTGAAGTGGCTCAATCTTATTTATTAAGTATTTCCTGTTGTTTTCAACTACTGGTGTGGATATACTAATTCTTATTTTATCATTGAGATATAATGTGGTTGATATTTTACTAATATTAACATTTACACTCATTGTTATGAATTTACATGATATATCTAAGTAATTTCATTACATCCTCCATTTTTTTAGTTTTAACAACAATAAAAATAAATTTTAATGCCATAGCTTCACTTTATCTCTCTATACTAACAAATCCAAAAAAATATACACCAACTGTGTTATGGTAATCTACATAAATCTGAAACATAAAACAAATCAAAATGCATTCAATAATCTTATAGTGAGATATATCATATTGCATTATACATGATTATATAAATAGAAAATAAGTTAAAACTCAGTTGGTTTTTTTCCACGTAAACCAATGTAAGATGTTATAATATGCAGAAGTAATCTTTTGCCAAACTAAACTTACTGCTTGAAATATTTTTCCATATAAGGTATTTAAACTAGTGTTAAATTATATTCCCTTTACCTATAACATGTCTAGGGATATGTGTGGCTAACTTTCAGCTTACATAATTGTTATTTATCTAATTGTCACCCTTAGGAAGGTTGTTCAAGCCTTCCTAATTAGATGATAGCATGGGAACAATCCTAGGTTGTGGGTGGCCTAATGGGTGGATTGAATCTCTATATTGGACTAGCTCCTTTGATGATTCACCTAAAACTACAACTAACCTACCACACTTTCAAGTAAAAGGGATAGAAAAGAGCTAAAACTAGTATGAAAATATGGAGGTGATGCACCAAATATAGGGTCCATACTTACTAATGTTTGAACTATGAAATGATAAGTTAAAATATGATTTTTATAGCTTCAAAACATATCATATCACATAAATTCTTCTATATTAAGGATATGGCTATTACAATAGCTAAGGTGATTAGTCAAGAGGCCTAAGAGTAGACACTAGTGATATTTTAACACTTAAACTCAACAAACCATGTACTACACATCATATGACCTGTGGAAAGAATACTAACTTACATAGAGGCATGAAAGAGAAGGACAAATGCAAGGAATTAATCTCACTATAATAAAACATTCATCAACAATTCATTTAAAATCACTTTGTGCAAGATGAAAATAGTAAAACTCAGCTTGAATAGATTTCAAAGGTAATTACAAGTCTTAAAATTGGTAGGGCTTCACCATAACCATTTTGAGGATGTATTACAATGCCAAAATCAAGCATATATATAGAAGATAATGAGAAGGAGAGATAATATGGATTTTGGATAAGTCCATAACAAATGTCATATCATGAAGAAGCAAATTACAAACAAAAAAACTACCAAAGGATAGTTATAAAGTATTTTCTCTATAAATGTGCACTTAGTATGATCTTCTTCTTCCATAAAAGTGGAGTAAGTGAATCTTGACCTTCTTGGATGACTCATCAACTTCATTCATGAAATTATTCATTCTTGGTCTAGGAGGAGTTACAAGTCTATGCTTTGTGTATACACCTAAATCTGTTTACCTTAACTATTCCACTAATCCCATTATTTATCATAATTAATCCCTTAACTATAGTTCTAATTAAATATTTAAGTCTCATTCCCCATTATATTTTTCATACATTATGCTAACCTTATTACACCTCCCATGCTACATTAATCCCTTGATTATCCCACTAACATCCTATTAAACCACTAATCCCTCCTAATTTACTAACCACTTGCCCCACTTACCAATTTAAAATTCAAAATAATCTACCTGCTCCCCTAGCCAACATATCCCTAGTCTCTCATACACACCTAGATCCTTAAATCTCCTTAAAACCCCTACTTTAAAACCTATTAACTCCTAATTAAATATAGAAGCCTCTAAATTCTAGAGCCTTCTCTAACTTTCTAGAATTCTCTAAAACTAGAGAATTCTTATGAATTTAAAATTCATTTTAAACTTCTCCCAAAACCCTATAAATAACCAAGCATGGAGCTTGGTTTGAGCTAACTTGAAAGCCTTAAAATTTACATGTATGCACCAGCTCTCTTAAGCCTTCATACTCCCATTGCATCCACACTATCCTTGCATCCAAGAAGCCATGAATATTTTCATGCTCACTTGAAATATTGAAGCCACCATTATCAAGTAATCCAATAAGCAAGTCAAAAATACTTGGAGAATCTATTTGAAGATCTCAAAGGCAAGACAAAAGAAACAAGGTGATTATGTGATATATTCTCTCCCTCTGATGTTTTTGTAATTTTTGGGTTAAGTCATTATATATAGTATATTAAATCCATAGCTCAAATTTACAAGCATACATTGGCGACCATAATGGGATCCCTCCTTTAAAATAACTCTTGTGTGTGTAAGACATGTTAAATCAGCTTGAAAAATAGGTTAGAGAAATATTGGGCTCCAAAATCTTTAATTTTTCACGTTCTAGGTGGATTGTAGTTTTGCATTATAAATTATGGTTTTGCATAGGTAGTTTTATAGATTCCAGCTACTGTATTGACTAACTACATAGACCTAAATCCTAATTGTTAACCTTCTAGGTAGTTTTCTGACATCTTTCAAAATTATTTCTTGAAATTTGTGATTTTTAAAATCATATATGGTTTTACCTAGTATACTCATGATTTTGACTTAAGTAGTGCACTAAGGTTAATATTAAGCATTTTGACTTCTTGTTGGCTTTTATAAACCTAGGCTAACCTTGTTATCTTGAAGGAATAGAAATAAAAATTTTGTCACCTTAAAAATAAATAGGTTTATTATATTTCTCAAAATTACTTCTCCCCAGTCATGATATTGAATTCCATCTATGGTCTTACATCTACAAATCATGGTTTTGATTTAGGTATAAGGATACTAACTAAAACTTGTGTTTTGATCTTTGAAAATTTTGTGGCTTCTATTTGGCTATGATTTAATTATAGGGAAGGAGAGAATCTACTCAGACAAACTCACTACCCCAAAAACAACCTTTTAACTATATTGTGCAATATCGCTTATCTGTAGTAGTGATTTTAAATCCTACTTACAGTTTTGAAAATTACAGAAGTAGTTTTGATAATAGTTCGATAATGATTGATTATCATTCTAGTTTATCATCTTTAACAATAGAAATTTATATTTCTATAGATACTTTTTTTATAAGCAATCTCAATACCTTTTGCATATTTTGTATATATTATAAATGTTAATCTGTGCAAAACTGCTTCCCGATAAAAGCAATCTTGATTCTCATAAGTAGTTTTAAATCTAGATAGGTGATTTTTAATGTATTTTGAAAGCAGGTGTTCATTTTTAATATTTTATCTTATCTCATTAATATATTTTAGAAATAGATAGTTTAAATTTTTAGACATCATTTATCTTAAGCATTTCCAATAATTTATATATTTGTATTTTAATCTGCCTCGAAGAAAAATCGCTTCTCCAAAGAAATGATATTGAATCCCAAAGGAGATTTTGAAGACCAGTCTATGATTTTGACTTAGATAGTTTTCATAATACATTTACCTGGTAGTATCTAATATAATCCTACTTTAAACAAGATAATATCTCTTTTGGCATTCTAAAGATTTCATTTTGTAACATGTTATAAATTTCATTATTTTTTTATAAATCACAAAATTGCTTCTTGATACTCTGATATTGATTTTTAGTAGTGATTTTTAGTAGTGATTTTGATTACTATCAATTAACTTTCTACAAAATTGTAGATTTCATAGTTGTGATATTGACTTGTCAGCTACGATTTTACCTCTCTAGAATTGGTTTTGAAATTCTAATTTTGTGCCACTGTGTAGGAGAGGTTTTAAAGGGGTAAAAGGTGATTTTGAATTTTATTAAGGGACTATTAATAATTTTGTGTAGGACACCTAAGTAGGAGGACCTAAATCAAATTACTAACTTATTTCTTTGTAAGATCAGCGCTTGATTTAAAATTCAAATTTTTGATTTGTTGTATATATCTCTTTAAATTGCTTATGTTTTTGTCTCATAATTAAATAATCTAATAAATAGATTTTTGGTTGCATGTTTATCACCCCAAATTTTGCTTTTACGGGGTGTAATGTGATGTGGAATTCATCCCCATGCACTTGCCTAATCTTTAGGGGTTCGTGATGTAGATTTCATCACTGTACATTTGACCATACTTTATGTTCTGGTGGAGTATAAATATTAGAGATAGTTGTTATTAGCAAAGTGGTTGACCTCATGCAGGTCTTCCATGGAGGGAAAGAGTTGATTCTCTCACCCAAACATTAGACAACACCCTACATGGATTTGGTCTCCATGTACCCTATTTATATTGGGGATGCCCCTAAAAACCTTATGTAAACCTAGCATAGGGCATTTCAATCATAACAAGAGACTTTTTGTTGGAATTAGTATCAACTCCCAAGTGATCATCAGGTTTAGACCTATTTGAAAGGGTTTGAAATATTCTTTAATGGGTCACTAGCCTACATCCTCACTCACAAAGCCATTAAATGGTGTAGTCATCGAGTTACACACCCTTTTATTTAATAAATCTTAGGGCTTGTGAATGTGTGTGTGTGTGTGTGTCATGCTCAAATCGTATTATTTGGGAGTTGATTCAATATTATCCCTTTTTCATAAAACACGTAAAAAAACCTTAGGACACATTCCCATCTTAAGGATTGAACTAAATAATTTTCATCTACACCCCATTCCTCCACGATCTTGAATATTATATCTTGTCTTGAAACTAAGTTGTAGTGGTCACCCATTATTTATTAATAGCCCTAAAATCATCATATTCATCACTTCATCCATCCTACCTTGATTAAATATTACCAAAGTCTTTAATTCTAATGGGTTTTATCTAGTATAATCCCATCTTATCATCCCACCTATTCACAAATAGCCTTTATACAATCATCGCCTCACTAGTGTGAAAGCATCTAGTCATCTCATCATTTAGTCTCCTTGTTATGTTAAACCTTCATAGGGTTATCACATTGGTAATACCTAGTCCTTAATCTAAAAAATCTAAATCTTATCACACCCATCACAACTATCTTAACCATTATAGAATAAAATTCAAGATAAGTTTAGTGCTCAAAGTCACATTTCTTTCCATCTCATATTAAAACATCACCTAATCATCTTTATATCACTTCACATTATGCACCATGCCAATCAAGATGTGTGCCCAAGTCCTAAGGTTGGGATAAGGATCAAACTGGGAAGATGATGGCCTAAGGACACTAGGTGAATAGATTAGGGATAATAAAGAAACTCAAAGAGACATGCATACCCCTAGAGGAGATGAAAGACTCACTAATGACTTCTTCAATAGTGATGAATTTAGAGCACAATTAGACCAATATATATATGAAAATCATAACCAAATCCTTGCCCAAGTTATTGGAATAGGGGGAAATTACCCCTAAATTTAATCTTAATCTTATACAACATCTCATTTGACCCCTATTTAGACCCAACACTCCTCCTCACCCACATGTCACAAACCAAGAAGAGGGGAACCCGAACTTATAGATCATGAACAAGAGATAAATGAAGAAGAAGAATCCCCTCAAAAAAATCACATTGAGACTGATATGAGATCCACCTTAGAATATCACCTAGACTAGTTGACCTAATAAATTAACTCCCTTGCATCCCAAATCCATTTTGAAAATAAAAGGTCTACATCACCCATAAGAACCACTAGAAACACTAATGTTGACCCGTTAAGACCAAAATCAAGCCAAAATCATAATTCTAATCCCTTAATAGATCCCTCATTTGCCTAAGATCAGAGGAAGATGAAGGAAACTCTTTAGTAGATTGACCCTCACACTTAAGCAATGAAATATAAATATGAAGACTTTTGCACATCCCCATTAGACATGAGCATTTTATAGATACCCTTCCTAGCACACTTTGAAGTTCCAAAATTTGATAAGTATAAGGGGAGAGGGGACACACATGACCATGTTCAAGAATTATATGTATCATGCCATGAGGTCACATATAATGATGCTTATCTACTTCAACTTTTTCCTTAAAGTCTCACAAGACCCACTCTTGAATGGTTCATGCATTTAACTAAGGGGTCCATTACTAATTTTCAATAATTAACATAAAAAATTATATGACAATTCTCTTTCAATATCGAGAATTAAATTTCAATAATTGATTTATAAAAGACTAAACAAAGGAATGGAGAGAGTCTAGCATCATTTTAACAATGATGGAGGAGCCTAGCAAGTTGCTTTAGATGTACAATCCCCAAAAAATTGTTGGCTAAGATCTTTATTAATAATCTAAATGCATAATTGAAATTACAATGTGCCAAATCATTTGATGATATTATATAAAAGGGTATTCAGATAGAAAAATCACTTATTAAAAGCAAAAAATTCAAATTATATACCCAAAATGAACAAAATCAAAGTCAAGATAATGTTTTTTCAAGTAAGCCAAAAGTATTCAATAAGAACAAGAATGTAGTAGGGGATGGTGTTACTAATTTAAATCATGTAAAAATGGTACAAAAAAATTTACCAACTAACAAAAATTAAAATATCTCTAGCATCTCTATAGCAAAGGGAAAACAAAAGCCTAGAGTATGGAAACGTCACCTTACTAGTCTTGGTGTGCCCATGGAAACAGTCTTGAAAAAGTTAGTTTTTGATAATATGATCACTCTCCCATAGATTCGACCCTTGGATGATAATAAACCATACCTTGATTAGTACCAAGATTATGAATTTTTCCATTAAAATTGATTCAAAGGGAAAGATACTAAAAAATGCATGAAATTAATACATTTCATCCAAGCTTTGATCAAAAAAAGGGGAGATAAAATTTGAGGGAGAAAGTCAAATGAGTCAATCCAAAAATTAGCAATTAGGGATATATAAGGACCCTCTACCAAAGCATGACTAGAATAAAAATAAACCACTAAGGGATCATGGTCAAGCCTCCACCTCCAACAAATCGATTATCATTCCATCCCATACCACTACATTAACACCATCAAAATCAAAAGCCCCCAAGAGCCTACAAATATACCATCCCCAATCCTTAAAATGAATAGGGTCACTGTTGATTATGTCATCACTATAAGACATGGCAAAATAAAATCTCTTTTTTCACCTCCAAAAGATAGTATGATAATCCATCCCTAAGAAAGTTTTAAATTATTCTGATAAGCCATATGATATTATTCAAAAGCTTGAGAAGACCCTAGCACAAATCTCCCTTATGGAGATTCTTAAAACTTTTTATCTACATTAGGGGATATTAAATGATCTAGATTTTAGTTCAAAAAAAGGTCCTAAGTCATGATGAAACCTCTTACACGTGGAAGACCTTGTCGAGAGCTTTTTGGTGCTTCTTTTAGATCGCAAAATGGAGTCCAGCTGCCCAAGTTATAGGCTACTGAAGTTATTTTGTGACAAGCAAAATAAGGAGGTGTCACAATTTACATGTGATAAGTGGACCAATCACCCATCGACATGTGGTAGTCTATTTTTATACATTCATGCAAAAATTTGGTTTGGTGTTTTGGTTTGGTTTCAGCCTCCGGTCTTTGACAAGTGGTCATATGGAGAATCATGGGCCCTGCTATTGGCTCATTAGGGGCCCTCAGTGAGGGTCGACACACTTGGTTAAGGAGGGGTGCCTTGGCCTCCATCTCACATTGCATTGTATTTGCATTTGTTTTTAAACCATTATATTGTGCCCACCAGATGCATGTGGGACAATTAAATTAAGTGTTTTAAATAGTTTGGTAATATTTGTAATTACCATTACCCCATTAAGCCACATAGGAGAACCCACAATTGTCATGCCACATCCAATTACCTTGTTGAGTCAAGCTCAAGATAATATGCCATTTTGGAGACTATGAGAAATGTGTGCCACATCACCAAGTCAAATGTTAAGATTGGAGAATGTGAGAAATGCCAAGTCATATGCCATGTTTGGAGACCATGATACTTACCACGTCTTATGCCATGAGAAGAGGACATCACGATAACCCATGCTAATTTGGTACACTAAACCAATTTACATGTTAATTTGTGTGCCTCGAGCCCACCAAAAGGGGCGTTGACATTATCTAAGGTGGATGCCAGCCTTTAAAAAGTTATCAAAGACTTGATGCCATTTCAAGTTTGCCAATGTGGGACTAAACGGATAAGCATAATATTAAATGCATCACCGATGGGATTGGAACTCATGACCTACCATGAAAAAGAGATATGCTTTAACCAATTAAGCCATGGGTTTCTAAGAGGTTTAAAAGGCATAAACTTGTATTTGAATGTAAGCTTTTTTTTTACTACGTATTTTTATTTTAATAGACTGAGAGCTAGTTTAAGCTTGGAGATAGCTTTAGCAAGTGGATTATAATCTAATTTTTGACCTATATACATAGAGATAGCCTTTCAGTTATGTTTTATAATTGAAAAGAGAGATATTGTAAATGGATAGACCAATAGTTTAAGTGTAGGGACTTATGCACCTTCAAAAGGGGATTGAAGACTGAGGAAGAATTCCATGTTGCCGAGCTTGAGTATATGAGTGAAGGTGGAATTCTTGGATAGAGATCAGACCTGAGGGGAGTTGTGCAGCATTTCAAAGAATTTATAAGCCATTTTTTGCAAAAATTTAATAGAAATGGTCCTCAGTATTGGGTAGACTTGGAGACGTAGGCAAGAGATGTCGATCTCCATTAGCAATGTTGGATGGTAATTTGTCATTTGATTGCATGTTTTATTTTAGTTTCTAATTTTTAATATATGTAAAGTTTTAAGAATTGACAATTTATGAAAATTTTAAAATAAAATCAGTTTAATTGGTGAATGGAATTTGAAATTTGTTTGATAGTTCTAATCCAATTCAATAACCAAGAACACTTAATTGCCAAATAATTTGTAAGTTCTTTTGAGTATTTCAAGAATTTGCTAAGTTTTAGAAATTTAGTATTCATTGTTTAAACTTCACTTTGAGTTTATTAGTGTAGTTTTTGGATCAAATTGGTATTAGAGTTGTTAGAAAGTAGGGTTAGCTTATGATTGTGTCATTTGACTGTTGCTTTTAGTTTATTGGTTTTCAATAGTTTGTAGACTTGATTAGATTATAGTGTGAATTTGTGAAAATAGTGTGTTTGCAAGTTACCATGGGCAAGTTGTCACATAATGCTAAGATGGAAGAGCTTGAAAGCATCAATACCTAGATTTAGGATGAGAATGCATTCCTGAGATGCAAGCTCTTAGCTCTTAAAGAGAAAGTTGCAAGTTTGAAATCAGAGCTTGAATATAAGGATGAGCTATTGATCAAATTATAGTGTGGTGAACCAAAGAAGGCCATACCTTCAACTTCAGATGCAGAGACTATGATTGAGTGCACTATAATTTATTTACCAAGTAATTCATCTTCTTCTTTCCATTCAAATTTGGATTCAAGTAATGATGCTTTTGGTAATTTTGAACAACACACTAAGGGTATAGGATCCAAATTGTTGAAAAAAATGGGCTTTAATGGAAGGGGTGGTTGAGATAGCCAAAGAATTACTAACCCAATACAGGTAGAGCATAGATCTCTTCATGCAGGTTTGGGTTACACTAGTGAGTAGGTGGATATTGGATAAAATTCCTCCATGGATAAAGGAATACAAGCTTCTGATAGCAAAGGTTTGAGGCCACTAGTAGAGCATGTGTAGTGTAAGAGAACATGTAGAAGAGGTAAAAGGGAGACCTCACCTAAGAAGGTTTTATGCACTCATTACCATATGAGTGGACATCAGATTGATCATTGTCTTAAACTTTAATCATATTCTCATTCTAGACATGGTAAAACTAAGATGATTTATCAACCTCTTAATAAGGTCAATGAAGTTAAATCAATCCATAATGATGTTAAGGAATCCACTGAGGAAATCAAGTTAACTAGGAAGAAAATTTGATTAAGTGGATTTATAATGCATTTATTTTTCCAAGCATTGTTAAGAATTTTTTTAATGGAAAGAACAAGATTTGATAATGCATTAGTATATCTTGTGAGAAAAATTCGAGATAGGTTTATCATTTGAAGTATTTCAATTCTCATCTTAATGTTGAATAGCTCTATATTTATGGAATCTCCTATTTATGCTGAGTGAGTTGTCTATAGGACTTGAACTCATTTGATCAGTTGGAGATAATAGTAGAATGCATGTTGTAGGTTGAGTTAATTACCTTAAAACACTTGTCTCATATTTGACTGCTATTTTGAGAATGTATCTATTTTTTGGCACATGGATGTATAGATGCATTGTAAGACCCTATGGGCATGTTTGGATGTTAGGCAATATACACTTTGTGTTGTTTGCATTTGCTTAGCATTGTAAGTCCAATACCAGGGCATTGTATTACAATAGGTATACAACATGTATTTTATGTTTTTAGCATTAACAAACTTGTTTTGTAGTTACATTGGGAATTGTTTTAATTATTGACAGTTCATCACTTTACATGATGTGACATGGGCAGACAGTTTTGGTATATTGTGATCAATTTATTGGTAGTTATAGATTCCTTTACTCATGCCATGTTGAAGGCATTTTCACTTGAGTTGTGAATCATTTATTTTACCAATGTTTATCTCTTGCTATGATTGGGTTCTGTTTGATGTGATACAATAGACTAGTTATCAGTTTGAGGAGATAGTAGACTTTTGGAGACTAAAGGCCTCTTTTGTAGGGAGGTGTGATCAAAAGTTTAGTTCAAAAAAAATTTCCAAGTCATGATGAAACCTATTCCACATCATATATCTCATCGAGAGCTTTCTGGTGCTTCTTTTAGAATCATAAAATGGAGTCTGCATGCCCAAGACATAGGCTACTAAAGTTATTTTGTGATAGGTAAAATAAGGAGGTATCACAATTTGTATGAGACAAGTGGACCAATCAGTCGTTGACATGTGGTAGTAAATTTTGTACATTCATGAAAAAATTGGTTTGGTGTTTTGGTTTAGTTTTAGCATCCAGTCTTTAACAGGCGGTCATATGGAGAACTGTGGGCCCCGCTATTGGTTCGCTGGGGGCCCTCAACGAGGGTCAACACACTTGATTAAGGAGGGGTGCCTTGGCCTCCATCTCACAATGTATTGTATTTGCATTTGATTTTAAACCTATCTTTTGTGCCCACCAGATGCATGTGGGACAAAACAATTATATGTTTTTAAAGCTTTGTAATTTTCCTTGGTAAGACTTTGCAATTGAAACTTACCAAGCCCCATACACCACATGGGAGAACCCACACATGCCATGCCACAGAGGCCTTCCAAAAACCATGCCGAGTCATTTTTCATGCCTCAAGATTAAAGGTAGTCGAGTCAAGCTTGAGATTACATACCACGTATTATGTCGTGAGAAATGTCAAGTCAATCTTTCCACATGCCTCGAGATTGGAGATGAGACCAAGCCTTTTGCCATTCCATGAAGGCTGAGTATTATTCCATACTAAAGTTAGTAGATAATCCAAGTTGGTACAACACCAACAAACCGTGATATATTTAGTGCCTCAAGCCCACCAAAAGGGGCATCGACATTATGCAAGGAGGCCGCTTACCTTTTAAAGCAAGAAAGTTGTTTAAACTTGCAAATGTGGGATTAAAAGGATAAGTCAAGCACCCAAATAGAAGGCTGAAGAATTGAACTGCGGACCTCCCATGCAAAAGGGATAAGTTTGACCAACCAAGCTACAAAATTGGAAGTGTTTTAAAAGGCATGAACTTTTATTTGAAGGTAAGCTTCACAGGACTGTGTATTTTTTATTAAGAGGCCGAGAGCTAGATGGAAGCTTGGAGAAAGATAGCAAATGGATTTTGATCCATTATCCGGACTCATACACAGAGGGTAAGCCTTTTTAGTTATGTTTTGTAATTAAAAAGAGAAGTTAAATTTATTATTTTGGATAGACCAATAGTTAAGTACATGGACTTAAGCACCTTCAAAAAGGGGTTGAAGATTGAGGAAAGATTTTGTGTTTCCAAGATTGAGTATATTAGCATAGGTGGAATTATTGGATAAAGATCAGACCTAAGGAGACTTGTGCAATGTTTCAAAGAATTTATAAGCCATTTGTTGCACAAATTTAATAGAAATGATCCTCACTATTGGGCGGACCTAGAGATGTAGGCAAGAGATGTTGAACTTCGTTATCAATGTCAGATGGTAATTTGTCTTTTATTTCATGTTTTTAATTCAGTTTTATGATTTTTAATTGTGAATGCATGTAAATTTTTAAAAATGACAATTTATAACATTTTTAAAATCAAACTAGTTTTATTGGCGAATGGAAGTTAAAAGTCATTCGATAGTTCCAATCTAATTCGATAACTAAGAACACTTAATTTCTAAATAATTTTCAATTTATTTTGAGTATTTTGAGAATTTGTTAAGTTTGAGAAATTTAGTATTCATAGTTTAAACTTCACTTTGAGTTTATCAGTGTAGTTTTCAAATCATTAAATCAAGTCTTGAATGAATTAAAATTTCCTAGGGATATTTACATGAGCCAATTTAAAGACTTGGTGGGTCAATTATCCCCATCGCAATAGATTACTTTTAGTTCCCAAGACATGCCACTAATGGGCCCTTATCACAACAATCCCTTATTCATTGAAATGTCCATTTCCAACCACAAAATCCCATGGGTTCTTATATACAAAGGATCTACCCTAAATTTGTGCAATATTGAGTTACTTAAGAAGTTTGGGTATTTATAATCTTCATTGGGGCCCACCCTAATAATGATAAAGGCTTATGATGATAATAAAAGGCCATCAACAAGAACAATATATCTTCCCATATATGTGGGGCCTATACTCCATCAAATACTAATCCATGTAGTAGATGTAGATCTCTATTATAATATGATTTTGGGATTCCTTGGATTTATGAGATGAGAGTAGTACTCTCTACCCTTCATCAGTATATCAGATTCCCACATTTAGGCATGAAGGTCACCATCCTAGGTGAAATCAAACATTTTTGTAAATTTCAAATGGAATAATCAAATCCTAATTTTTATTGTCTTGATTCCCAAATCTTGTCTTATAATCTAAAAGATATGAAATATGCACACCTAGATAGTTTATCACTCACGTCATCTAAGTCACCAGAAATCACTCTCCTAAAAATTATCTCCAAGGGTTATGGGGAATATGAGTATAAAACTCTCCACATAAAAGACCTTCCATTATCCCCACATAGCTATAAGTCCCTAGTTATGATTCAAGATAAACCTATTATTTATCAGTTTGGGTTGACTACCTTCAAAAGTGCATAGATGTTATCAGAAGTATGTATTGAAAATCCTAATGACTCCTAGATTATTCATGAAAATATGGCCCTAGATTTTCAAAATCAAAAATATCACCAACTACAAAAAATTCTCTAAAATATGAATTATGAGGATAAAATACTAGGTCAAGAGGAACAAGGCAGGCTAGAACCTATTAGTGCTCAATAAGATCTAAGATAATTTGGCCTAGGTTACAAAAAACTAGGCATTAACCTCAACTCTAGTGCCATAGATAGTTCTTTTATTCCTTAAGAGTCTACCTTTGATGAAGAAGTTGAGGCAGGTTTCATTTATAGCCTTCATGAAAACCTAGATGCCATAAACCTATTATTTGACACCACCATTTCCACTATCAATGTCTCCCTCCATTACCCATAACTAATAGACTAAGATCATAAGAAAGAGTCATCCTTTGATGTGTTTCAAAATTATGAGGTTATCATTGAATACCTAAGAGCTCAAGGTTTTATACCATCAGGATATCACAAAAAGGGATTCACTATCAATTTAAATGATTATGCCTATTTTAGATAGCAACATGAGGCATTAAACTAAGTATAAGAGGAAGAATATGATGAATTTTATCCTTCTTTAGATATGGAAGAAATTTATCTAAATCTTAATGAACAAGAGTTTTATCAAGAGCTAGGTGCAGATTTGTTAGTTGAGTTTACTTCAGGAGAAGATATACCACCACCCCTAGCCTATATTAAAGATCAGTAAACTTCCTTAATTGAGGATGTCAAAAAAATTAATATTGAAACTGATGACAATACTAAACTAATCAAACTAGGGGCGATTCTCACCTCAAAATAAAAACAAATTCTCATTGAGCTTCTTAAGGAGTTTATAGACATATTCACATAGAGATACTTTGACATGCCAGGATTAGATCCCACTTTGGTAGTGCATCACTTAATAGTGCATCCAAATTCAAAAACAATCAAATAAAATCTCCAAAAGATGCACCCCAAGGTGGAATTATTAGTCAAGGAAGAATTACAAAAGTTCTTGGAAGATGGATTCATTCGTTCAATTGATTATTCTGAGTGGATCTCTAATAGCATCCCCATCACAAACCATAAGGAGGGATATGGATTTGTACTAACTTCTGAGATATAAATAAGGCATGTCCAAAAAATGACTTCCCTTTACCAAATATTGATATGATCATGGAATCTACAATAGGATATGAAATGATCTCCATCATGGATAGCTTTTTTTATTATAATCAAATCAAAATTGACCTAGAAGATCAACATAAAACTGCATTCATTACTCCGTGGGGGATGTTCTACTATCAAGTGGTGCCCTTTGGACTGAAAAACACTGGAGTAACCTACCATAGGGCTGTGACAATCATTTTCCATGACATGATAAAAAAATATTGTGGAATATTATGTGGATTACATTTTAGGAAAGTCCAAGCTAATAGCAAAACATCAAGCAATCCTCAAATGGATATTTGAGAGGATCAGGGAATATAAAAGTAGACTAAACCCTAATATATATGTGTTCAAGGTACTTCAAGAAAATTCTTGGGATTCATAGTCTCTTGATGAAGCATTGAAGTAGATCATGTTAAAGTAAAATCCATAATTCAAATACCTTCAACTAAAAACTTGAAGTAGCTATGGAGCTTCAAGGGAAATTATAGGTCATTTGTTGATTCATTTCTTAGTTGGAAGATAAGTGCCATCCATTTACTCATCTCTTAAAGAAAGGATCTCATTTTGACTATAACCTAGAATGTCAAAAGGCATTTGATAACTTGAAGCAGTATCTATTTAAGCCTCCAGTACTCTCACCACTAATATCGATAAGGCCATTACTTTTGTATATATCTGTTACACCATGTGTTATGGGGGCTCTCTTAACTCAACATAATGATGAAGGAAAAGAACGAGCTATATACTATCTAAGCAAAACACTTATCTCATATGAGCTCAATTATACACCTATAAATAAATCAAGCTTGGTTGTGGTTTTTACGTCACAAAAGCTTAGACATTATATGTTAAATAACCAATTCAATTTAATCATGAAAGTTGATCCACTTAAATATATGTTATCTAAGTTTTCCCTAAAATGAAGAATGGTTAAATGGATTATGTTATTAGGAGAATTTTATATCAAGTATGTGAATCAAAAATCCATTAAGGGACAAATTAGCATAGATCAACTAGCAGTAGCACCCATAGCAGACACAAATCCATTAAAAATAGCCTTCCCTTATGAGTCCATATTGACAACTAAGGAATCAACTAGCTGGAAATTGTATTTTGATGGATCCATTACCATGCATGGGTTAGGAGAAGGAATCCTTATAGTAACACCACAAAGACATTGAATCCTTAAAGCCTTTTGAATATCTTTCCCATACACTAATAACATTGTGGAATATGAGGCCTTAATTATCAAGTTAAAACTTGCCATCCAGTGGAATATTCGACATCTCCAAGTCCTTAGGGATTAAAAGCTAATTATCAAATAGGTCAATGAAAATTTCTAAACTAATAATGAGAATTTACTTCCCTACAAGAAAATGGTTGATCATTTGAAGCAAAAAAATTAGTTTATAACTTTTGAGTAAGTGGCTAGAATAAGTAACAAAGATGTAGATGTAATGGCCACTATCAAGTCTTTAATATATCTCCTAGAATACATCCTTAGAGGTAATTTTTTGGTTGAACACTTACTATTTCTAGAACATCAAACATTATCTCATTATCAAATTTGTGTAATCCTTAATCCTAATCAACCATGGTACCATTACATTTATGCTTATCTCCATGAAAATGGCCTTCCACTAGACCTCAATCATCATCAATGCAAAGCCTTCATCCAACATGCATCATGTTACACCATATTTGATAGCACGCTCTATTAATGAGGCTATGACGGGCCCCTCTTAGGATGCCTGACCTTAAAGGAGTCACTTCTTGAAATCAAAGAGGTTCATGATGATATTTATGGAGGCCATGTTAGTGGAATGTACCTAGCTAATAATTTACTCTAGATTAGATATTATTGGCCAACAATGGATCATGACACTTTTCAATATGTGCGTAAGTGTGTACCCTACCAAAATCATGAGAATCTCATATATACCCCCACTCAAGAGATTCAACCCATAAATATATCATGGACTTTTTTAATATGGGTATTAGATCTTAATATCAATATTAATCCTACCTCATCAGATGGACACAAGTTTATTATTATAGCCACAAAGTATTTTACTAAATGGGTGGAAGCTATGTGGCTCATATACACCATAGGCCTACAAATATCTAAGTTCATTTTGAATCAAATCATTTTCCACTTTAGAATATCATCTAAAATCATCTCAAATAATGTAAAATCTTTTAATAATCAAGAAGTGGAAGACCTATGCAATCGATATCATATAAAGCAATATTTCTCCACACTTTATTATCCTCAGGGTAATGGACGAGCATAAGCAATAAACAAAATGCTTGTTAAAATTCTCAAAAATATTATTAATGATTCTAGATTAATCTAGCATCTATAATTATATACATCACCTTGGTCATATAGAACCAGCAACCAGATGCCTACTGGGACCACCCCATACTCTTTGGTATATGGAACAGAAGCAATCTTGCCAACTGAAGTTGAGCTCACTTCATTACATATTTCTTTATGGGGCATAATAATAGACAATGAGTATAGAAATCAGCAATTTCAAGAACTATAATTATTGGATGAAAAGCATAATAAATCCCTTGATCATCTTAGGTCATAACAAAATAAGCTCAAAGGCCAATATCGCAAGAAAATCCAATCTTGAGAATTTGAAATTGGTGGCCTTATCCTTAAGGAAAATTAGAAAAAAATCAATGTTGAAAATGAAAAGAAAGGAAAATTTGAATTAAATTGGCTTGGTCCATATGTTATTATTACCAAATTTGGATCAGGGGCATATAAATTGGCCACTCTAGATAGACATGAGCTTGATGAGCCAATGAATATTATGCATTTGAAATGGTTCTATACCTAGAGGCCCCAAAATATTTGATACTCTATCTGTAAGACCCCATACTTGGGGGCACTTCTATCTATCACCACTTCACTTCCCATAATTCTTACTCATCTCCAATCATTCCCATCTTCCCATCTTGTCCACTCACCTCCCATATGACCCTGATCCCAATAATGGGTGTAAGATATATGCTTTGAAAATTAGAAAATATGAGATTCAAAAATGGGGCAGATTAATGCCAAAAGTGTGAAATGGGACACCTATTGAATAGTCCTCTGAAATGTCTAATCCACTCCAAAACCAATATTTCCTTTAGATATCCTAATTCACATATAATTGATTCTTCCAGATGGCTCTACTCACTATCAACATCAATAACATTAAACTTTACTTATTCCCATTCATTGTCCTAATCATACATCCACTTGTACCCACTAAATTCATTATTAAATAAGGGTTATTACATATTCATCCTCCAAGATATATCATACACTTCGTAAAATTTTAAATATAATTCTAAAAATTTTAATCTAGTTCCTAGGATTAATATTATATCTAGATTGATCTTGTCGCCAAATTCTTATGCCCTATTATCCTTGGTCAAAACTCTAGGGTGCTTTGTAAATAACACATTTTGATAAACAACCTTATATGTATCCATTTAACAAAATATTCTCATCATTTCTCTTGTAAATAAAATTTCATCCTTTACATTTTTATACATAGTCAAATCTTACTTAGGTCACACATCCTTTTTACATAGAGTTAAATGTGTAAATACTTCTTCAAAATCCTTTTAAAAGTTATATTTTTGTAAAAAAAATCATTTAGTCTTATATACACATAAATATTTTATCAATTCATTTTTAATATACATATTTGTCTTGTTAATATTTATGTTGTGTAAACATTTATTGTAATCATTTATGACTAGTTTAGATAAGTATGTGAATGTTTGTTATATCAAATTATCTTTTTAAATATTATATTTTGAAAATATTTTATTTTTTGTTTTTTTATTATTTGGAATGAGGATGGCCATTAATAACTACCCATTATAAAATTGGCAATGCCATAAACATAGTTCCCTCTTAAAATCCCCACACACTATAAGTCAATGTGACCTCGACTATCCAAATGACATAGGTACAAAATCAAAGTGCAATAATAAAACTAAATTTTCGAAATTTAAAGTGGCTTAAAAACACCCCAAAAACTATATCCCCTAATCATTAAAATATCCCATTTACTCACCCTCACCTACTAACAGATCCATCCACCTCCTTGGTGCAGGAGGATTTACCCGTTACCAGTTTGTTAGACATATTATTATATTCATTAAAGGATTGCCAATATAAATCTTAGAACATACCATAAGTCATAAAACATTCCATTTCATTACAATATCACATTATAACATTTATATCCCTCTTAAAATCCACATGTAATATAATTCAATGTGTCCTCAACTATCCAAATGTCGTATGTATAGAATCAAAGTGCAATAGTAAAACTAGATTGCCGACATTTCAAGTGGCTTCAAGACACCCCAAAAACCATATCCCATAATTATTAAGATATCCCATTTACTCACCCTCACCTAATAATAGATCCATCCACCTCCTTAGTGCAGGAGGATTTACCCATTACCAATTTGTGAGACATATGATTATATTCATTAAAGGACTACCTATCTAAATCTTAGCACATCTCACAAGTCATATCACATTACATTTCATTAAAATATCACATATATCATTTATATCCATAAAATTTTAAAAAAAAATACATAACATCACATATCATCTATCCAAATCCAAGTCATCCATATCAACATCATCATATCATCATAAAAAGCAAATTTAATCATAACATCACATCATCATATATATTAAATTAAAGTAAATCCATAAAACACATAATCATAAATCATTCCCATACATGAAATTAAATCCTAATCATCTCATCACATCCACATCTAATCATCTCATGCATATAATCAATAAAATATAAGATCTAATCTAACCAATACATCATAATTGTTGACGAAAATTTGACTTTTGGTCAAATTTGGGCACTCCTAGGCAAAAATTTTAATTTTAAACATTTCAAGGGGTCATAATATGTTTTCATGGGAGGTATTTTGTTACATGATGTAATTTAAGGTCACATTAGTTTTGGTTTTAATGGCATTAGTTAATTTGTCCTTTTGGGGGTCATTTTAGGTCATTTTAAGAGTCATTAATGCATTTGGCACATTTCCCAAGGTGAGTAAGTGTATTATTTTAATTTAAAACATCCAAGAAGTCATTTGATATGTTATGTGTGTAAGTTATGTCATAATTTTTCAATTTTCCTAATTGAAGTTGCAAAAATTAGTTGAAAAAGAAGAAAAGTGGCACTTGTATGGATTCTTGGGAAGTGTTTCATATGGGAATGATCATGGGCTGTCTCCTAATTATTATAAATCTCACTTCCATGCTTGGTTTTATCTATAAAAATCGTTTGAATTCCAAAACTATTCTACACATTTTTGCTCTTCTTGGCAGATTGGAGTGACCCTCAAGTTTTTGCTCAGTATGGGAAGCACAGGTAGTTTCAAAAAAAAATGTTTTTGGTAGGTTTTCTTACACTCAAATGCCTTCATATTAATATGATTAACTTGAAAAATTATCAATTTTTCTTTATGAACAATTGATTACAAGTTGACTGTGCAGATTTGATAGTTGTTTGGTGCACCCAGTTTTGGCCTTGTTTGAATAGATCCATATGAATAAATTAATGGTTTTGGCTCTAGAGGATTTTTTCTTCCTCCTCAGATGGTCTCCATTATTTTTTTCATGATTCATGAATTTTGGATGACCAAAATTGGTCTATCATGCAAGCGGGTGTCACCCTGTGTAGTTTCAGTTAGAGTATTTTGATTTTTTGAGTGTATCTCTTCTATAGGTTAAATTTTCAATTATAAAAGAGTGTCTCATAAGTTATTGGGTCATATAACTAATTATTTCCATGTTTTTATCTCACCATAGCACTCCTTGGGTAGCTTACAAGCTTGTTCTTCTTCATTTGCCAATTTCATGCTTAGTTTCATTTGAGTTTCTTGTACAAGCTTGTTCACTCTATATATGAAGTGGTAATGGAGGTTTTTTTGGTTTTTCAAGACTTTTTAGGTTGAATATGGATCCCTTTTCATGTTAAAGGAGGCATATAATTGACCATGTGCTCATGTCCGAAGCTATCTTGGTCATGTAATATCCTTGTATGTTGAACTCCATGAACATATAGGTGATTTCCACATAATGGAGTGTGTTTTGAAGTTGTTATCAAGGTTTTATTGATGGAGTTTATATCCTTTTTAAGGATGAAAATTACACTTAAGGTGTTGGGAGACCTTCAAATAAGCATATCACTGCTCAATCTCACTCTCATTGCCTTGAAACTTAGATTTGCATCTACAAGCCTCTTATTGATGTCATCTTTGAGTGTGAAAGGTTTGGCATATACTCTAACTTCTTGATAAATGGATAAAATTGTGCTAGAGTGTTTAATTTTAGCATACAAGTTCACTTAAGATTCATGGTGTGCACTTATACCTCACAGTGTTGTGTTAAATACCCACCTACAGGTGTCTGGGCAAAATGTTTGAATGTTTAAAGGAAGTTAATGAAGGGGTATTGACACCCATTTACGTTTGTGGAACACATAATCAAGTTTTGAAAAACCAATGCAATTGTCAATTTAGCAAAAGGAGTATGAATACATGCGTGAAGACCAAGAGGACTATATTTAGGAAGGTTTTCTCTAAAATGGTAAAACAAAGGTCCCATGGGTTTATGTTGGTGTTCCATAATAGGATCACAAGAAGTCTTAAAGGATTTAAATAATTGGAATGGTTTTCTTATAATATTTACTAAGCTCATGCCAAAGGTGAAGGTCAAAAGGTGGAGGGTGACATGTTTTTGAGGGCATCAAAAGTGTTCTAAAACACATTGTTTTGTTTCAATAACATTAACATCCCTAAAGGAAACAATGATCATTTCTTTCTTTGAGGAAAAATATTAAGTATCCACACTTGTTTAGATGTCTAGGTGAGTTGATTTAAATGTAAATAACATAGAATACTATCTATGAAGTTTATAAAAGGTTCCATGACCTTTTTTATGTATTCACAGTCCATACAAATGCCTAGAGATTGTACCTATAGCTACAATGGAGGACTGTGGACAAACAATGAACAAGACTTATCACCTCTTGAAGTTGTCAATACACTAGAGGTTATTCAAATGAATTCATTCATGTCTCAAGTGACCCTAAGGATTTTTTAAGATATGTTTGAACCATGTTTCAAGTTTGAATAAGTGCTAATAAGCTATAGGTAGGGGTAGTATAGGACTCAGTTTGGTAGTTCTATTACAAATGAGAAATGGTAAATTAAAGCTTGATGTGGTGATGTGTGATCACCTTAATGGTAATGGAATGTTGACAACTTCATGAGCCATGAGAAAGGGAATCCAACTCTCACATACCTCTCAAGGACCCCAAGTACACCTACAGCCTCTGTATGGATTGAGACAGAGATCAAATAAGTGGAATGAAGGAACAATTCATAGACATGTATAAAAACTCACATATATCCACCTTATGTGATTTATGAGATTGATCAAAAAAAATTGACTTGCAAATTAAGCTTAATAGGGTTTATCTCTATCATAAACACTATGGATAAAGCCAAAATAACCTACAGAAGGGTCCTAAGAAACAAAGGTGCCTCAGTCAAGGAGTAAGAATACTGTTTGGTCCTAAATGAAGGTTTTTGGTAAAGTGAAATTTAAAATAATGTGTTTTAACCTTATAAAGAGTAAAAGTAAGTTGGAAAACATCATAATACATGAAGGAGACCCCTATTTTCTGCCTACAGGCAGGGGTCAAAAAAGCATTATCCCAATCAAAGGGAGCATACTCAGTTTCCAAGGTTAACGAGATCTTCGAGGTTATGAAAGACAATTACTGATTTGGAATCATAAATTCTCAAGGACATAGAACTTATAAATACCTTAGATACTTTTGATGATCAGGTCCATACCTTCTCTCATGCCTAAAAGCCTACCTACAGGGCATTTAGGTAGGATTTGATATATACTAGTGTTGACATAGATTTTTTATTTTCTTGGGTTTTACAAGAGAGACATGGATTAAATAATATATAATATAGTAATTTTAAGTCTAAATGAGGTCTAAAAGCATCTTAAGAGTATTTCCAATAGGTAACAAACACCTATAGGTAGGTACTATCCTAGTCAATAAGGTATGTTTTGATAGGGGAAAATGAATCATGGATTAGTTTATAGGTAAGAAGAGGATTTTAATGAACATGAAAGGTTGAATTATGTTTTAAATAATTTAATAACATTATAAACACTTTTCCAAAGTGTCAAACACCTTTCTCACTTGGCAAATGGCACATAGTCCATATAAACAAGCTAGTAGACCCTTAGTTCAAGGGGTAAGTGTAAGAAATATACTAAAGGAAAATGTTTGGGATGGTTTAAAAAGATTAATGAAAAAAATTAAAGGTTTATAGAATATATAAATAGCATAGGATCATATAATTAATGTAGAGTAAAAAATACTCTACATTTTGTTTTGATTTTCAGTTGCGCACTCCAAATTTTGTCCCTACACATTTTGGTTCTAGACGGTGAAGTTTTGACTCATAACATGGGCATGATTTTATTTTCACCTAATTTTGTCCAAGTATCAAAGTCACACAGAAGCTGCCAAGTGTCATCAGCCAAGGCACATTTTGTAATTTCTATAAGTTGTTCGAAACGTGCCACATGTCCCATGGTAACTCAGTGGAGTACAACATGTGTCAGCATCCACATTTCATCTGGGCATTCACATTTCAAATTTATTTTTAGTTTTGAAGGCTTCTTTTCAAATAAACTTTTCTTAGGATCAAGCAGAAGGTGCCAGGTGGCAACTGCAAAAGGTTTCGATATGTTTTTCTAAAAGCAACGAAAGAAGCCACGTATCCCCAGCTGAAGAAACCAGAAGCCACCATGTGTCAACATCCAAAATATCTTCATTTTGTGTTACGGATAAGTAAAGACTATGGTGGGTCCTAAGTTTTGTTTTTGAGGCAAGCGAAAGCTGCTAAGTGTTGCCATCCATGTAAATATGAAATGTTGCCTGATTATTTCTATAATATAAATAGAGTGACATGGAGACTAACATGTGTCACCTTCCACAAGTTTCTTAAAAGGTAGTTAAAAGCAGTGGAGATCACCACATATCCCTTGTTAAGTAAAGTGGAGATCACCACATGTCCCCTGTTAAGTAATGCAGAAAGTGCCACCTATCCCTGTCCCCTTCTTGAAGTTGCTCGGGCAAGAAGTGATGTGGGTCCCATCCTCTATAAACTGTTAAAGTTCAAAGAAGTAGATTGTGATAGATGTCAAAGGCAGAGCACCCCAATGTGAAGACATAGTAAAGAGTATAAGTAATGCAGAAGGTACCATGGGTCTTCGGTAAGTGCCTCAAAAGCTACCAAGTGTCATTTTTTGATGCCTTTTAAATAAAGAGAAGGTTTTCAAGAGGAGAAAGGGAATCAGCCAAGTGTCCTCACCTATTTCACAGTGAGAAGCATCTTGTGTATCTAATACAGCCAATGAACTTGCAGAGAGACTAGACGTTTTAGATCTAAGAAATATCTTTTGTTAGACACTTCCAGTTTAGTTAGAGTTCAGTTAGGCCATTAGATTGGGAATGTGCAGGGAATCTAGAGATGGTTCAATGCTATAAATAGGGGTGTAGAGATCAGAAAAGAGAGAATTTTTTGAGAGAAATTATTGTCAAGATTTTTTAGACTTTCTTTAGCTGTGATCAAGAATATCATTTGCCTTTGTTCTATTTTCTTGAGTTAGAAAGTTTATGTAACTGTGCATGTTTCTGTGCCTTTTATGTGACTGGAGAATTAATAAGAAGACTGAGTTATGTGCTTTTGTTGATTTTTTTTGTGTCATTGCAAAAGTAGTCTAAGTAGTGAGCCTCTATTTCTATTATTTTTCACCTTTTACATTGATCATGCCTTGTTCACTCTTTAGTGTAATTAGATCTTACATATAGCTTCATTGTGCTAAAAATTAAGGGTCAAATTAAATTTAGGTGCATCACCATAGTTAGATTTTTCTTTCATTGCACTTGTATTTCTATTTGATTCCTATCCCTTTTCCATTTTACACTTGATATAAAGAAGAGCCAGCTTCTTTAAAATCTGGAGGTCGTTTCAAGTTGCAAGTCCCACATTCTTGAAACTTCCCATTGTTGGTGTTAGAAATAAGTGCAATTTTAACCATCAATAGTTTTTGGTACGCCTAATGGGACACCATCTTGAAGTTTTTTTCAAGATCGTATGAATCAGAGAGCTAAAAGGAGTCAGAGCTGTGGACCAATAAAAAGATCTCAATTTGTTATAAATCTAGGTATTCTTTTTCCACCATTGGTAACTAGTCCAAGAAGAAGAGTCAATCACTTTATACCAATACCAATAGTAAACATGGGAGCCCCTATAGCCCCAAGAAATTATGCAAGTTGAAACACTGGCAGTCCTTTGTTTCTCCCAATACCACTAGCCACTTGGGACCCTATTCCAGCAAATGCCCTAAAAGATCTACCCAAATTCAATGGGCAAGATTTTAAAACACTTGAAGAGCATCTTCAAGATGTATCTAATGTCTGTGCCATACATGTTGTCACACAGTAGAATGTGGCTATAAGATTATTAGCAGCTTCTTTTAAAGGAAAGAATTTGGAATGGTACCGATCCTTGACTCCAAATACAATATCTACATGGGATCAGCTTAGAGATCTTTTCTTTGATAGATTTGAAGAAAAGGGTGATAAGTCTTCTTTGTTGCAATAATTGATTACTATTCAAAGAGCACCACAAGAAGCAATGACTGACTTCAATTCAAGATTTTAAAAGACTTGGAAAAAGATTCCTGCTACAGCAAGACCATTACCAGGTATGGATATAGTGTTTTATCTTAAGGCTTTAAATTCAGATATATTAGTCATGATTCAGTCACTTGGAGGCCAGACTCTACCAGACACTTATGACTATGCAGTCAGAGCTGAAAATAATTTAATAGATGCTAGAAAGTTGCCCCCAAGACCTCCCATGCCCATGTTTCTAGAGATTACTTTATCATTGCCTCAAGAAGCCCCTAAGTCCATAGCCCCACCTATGTCTATGTACACATATCCTCAATAACCTGCTAAAGAACTTGTCCCTGCCCAGTCATCTGAGATGGATGATATCAAGAATATCTTAAGGACATTTTCTAATGAGTTAATCAACATAAAAAGATAGTAGAATACTTATACTAAACCCAAATATCAAGGTTATCAAGGAAATAGATTTCCACCATAGCCAAACCAATATCAGGGTCCTCAAAGGCAAAATAACCCTCAGCTAGCAAATCAATTAGTTGCAGTCCCTACACCCTCACAAACTGTTCCCCCTAATTCAAATAGAGAGATTGTTCAAGGCCAAAATAATTATGTAGATGGCACTAATGCCTGGTGTTTCCCTTGTAATAATGCCCATACACCTAGAGATTGTCCCATGGGTAATCTACAACAAAAGGTAGCAGAGCAAAGAAGAATGGATGGATAGTTTGCAAGTACTACTGATACTCAAGCTTTCCAATCCTCTGGTATGAAAAATTTAGTTCTAATGGCTCAAATGCAAGGGATGTCTTTACAACAAGAAGAATAAATAGCCCCTGAACATGCTCTATTTTCATGGGTTGAAGATGACGAGTTAGTATTCTTGAATGAAGCTTCTACTTCCAAAAAACCAGTGGTGCAATCAGATTACTATACTAGGTCAAAGAGAAGAATGATGGAACAGCCTAAAGTTGTAAATAATGAAGCTATGGAGAATCCTCCATTTCAAGGTCATCGAAACATAGTTGTTAGATAAGAAGTTTGTCAGCCAGTGCAGAATCAAGTGATTCCTATACAAGTTCAAGAAAAGGCAAGGTATCCTTATTTTCCAAGAACCCAGACTCTGGGATCGATGAATGTGGTGGATCAATTGAAGAGGACTCCAACACAAGTATCAATATGGGACATATTGGCTATCCATAAAAAAAAGACACTATTAAAATAAGCTCTACAAGGCCAAGCAATGCCCAAACATACCGGGATCAAAGAAGGCCTTCTAATAAAGAAAAGCTCAAAGACACAATCCATCTGCAGACAATAGCCCTTGTGAAAAATGCACCAGAGGCAAGTAAATCCAAACCAGAGCCTTTCTTTTTAACTTTTATAGTTGAAAAGAAATTATTTCATAATGTAATCATAGACTCAAGAGTTAGTACCACAGTAATGCCAAAACAAGTAGCTGATGCTCTAAAGATAAAGTATGAGCCACTCACTATAGGAGTTATGCAGCTAGATGGAAAATCAATGCAAATAATAGGGATAATTAAATAACTCCCATTGCAATTATATACTTGTCCCAACATAATTGTCAATCAAGATATGGTAGTCATAGATATACCCCCTGTATTTGGCTTATGTTTATCCAGAGACTTTACAGCCAAGATAGGAGGATATATGTCACTTGATTGGTCTCATCTTATCCTAAAAACCAAATATGGTTCAAAGATGAAGATATTATCTGAGCCACTATATAAGGATCACATCACCAATGAACCAACCTCAAAATTAGAGGCAACTCATGCTATGTTGAATAAGGAAGAAAGGGTTTTTGTTGAGGAGTTAGGAGAATCGACTGAATATGATCAAAAGGAGGAAAATGATCATTTGTTAGCTATGATGCAAAGTGACCCATATGGAAATTATGACTCCATTGGTCTGGGCACTTATGTCATATTTGATGAAGATCATAGAATCCCAAATGTTTTAAGGGAATAAATGCCAAAAGACACCTCTTCTACTAATCCTCATATCTCTCAACATGAATTCTAGATTTTGAGTTAGAAGTCACAAGCTCATGCCTTAATCTCTGATGAGGAAGAGATAATTTCTGATTTTCTTCTTACTTTGCAAGATGATAGGGAGGAGCATGGACACTTTTTTTTATCGTAATTTGAATGACTTATTTAAAGTCATTAGGGTAGGATATGTTATTCTGCAGGAGGCTTTGAGTTGGTTGCAGATGAACAAGACAACATTGAGACTCAAATAAATATGCAAGATTACTGTGAGCTTTCAGACTTATTATTTCAAGAGGGTGGTGATTTTGAAGATGATATTTTTAAAGTCATTAAAGAGGATGATCATGCAATAGAACTTGAGTTTGAGGCAAAAGGAGATAAACTAATAAATGATGTTTATCAAAAGACTTATGGTGATGAGCTAATAGCCATCAATTTATGGGTGAGACACGCCAGTATGAAGAATCAGCATTCGACAAGTTTTCAAGAACAAGAAGAGTATGTATATGTGGGAAGCATGTTTGACTCTAATCCACTTGAATGCAGGCCGATCAAGGTGGCATGCAAAAAGAGCAGGTCACCAGAGTTTCATTCCATTCAGCCACTTGTCTAGTAACATAAGTCATCTCGCCATGAAGGAGACTTCATAAATTCTTCTTTTGATCCAGGAGGGAGGCAAGGATACTTGGTTAATGTATTATAGTTAGATAGTTTCCCTTTCCTCATTTTTTGTTTTCTCATTTTTTCTCTCCCACTTTTTATTTTAAATAAGTGTTCTTTGAACACATAGCCACAGCTCAGAGCCTTTTTCAAAATTTTCAAAACTCTCAACACATTAAATATCTCCCAAATCTCTAAACTCCCCAAGGTACCTTGCACAGACACTTTCACGACGTGTCTAACTCGCTGTCTCATGAGGATTTAGTAAGATTTGTTAATGGTTACCCAGTTTTAATGACATTTTGAGACTTGATGGGTCAATAAATACCCCATAACAAGAGTTAAAGCTTACATCTCAAACATTCCTACATCTGCAAGAAAATTCTTGCTACTTGCATTTTTAGTTCCTAGCAAACCTACTTAAGTGAAAGTGCCTTCTATATTGCAAAAGCTTCATACCTATTACCATAGTTCACTATTTTCAAGAATAGATATATATATGGAGGGAGCACAGTCTTTGCAAAAAGGGTCTGGGATTTATGAATCTATTGACAAGTTTCTTACAAGCAAATCATATGCTTTAACCCCTACACATCCATTAAAGACCTACCCACAAACTAGAGTCACTAAAGTTGGTCAAGCAAATGACCCAGCAAAGGTAAAATATTATGTAGATGGAATCATGGACCCAATTCTTCAAAGAACTAGTAGCAAAACTCTCAAAGAAGGAGCACATCAAAGGTGTCTTCAGAGGGCCAAGGTGAGACAATACAAGACATTCACAATGAGGATATGGACTTCCCAACTGGCACAATTCATTGTCCTAAGTGTGCATCCATACCCTGACTTGGTTGAAATATGCGCCAGATTGTTTCATGTGCCTTCAAATACCATATAACAGGGTCCATTCATAGTGCAAATTACACCACAGGCTATCAGAGAGATGCTAGCCCTATATCATGATAAGACAACCACGTTTCCCACCATTGCCAAGATGCATAAAATGTGGGCAAACATCAATACTCGATTGAAGTTTATGAAATCAGAGTTGCAATTAGGTGATGATGATACCACTGTGCCGATAGTGCCTACAGCAAGAGCACAATTTGCATAAGCTAGTCAAGATGCACTTTCCATGATGGCTTTCATTTTCAGAATGAAAGATGATATAACCATTTATGAAGAACAAATGGCTATCCTCTTCAAATTGAAAACTATTGACAAGACTCAGGAGTATCAGCTTGATTTCTTTGAGCAAATTGCATATTCAGTGGTGGAACAACTTGCCCAGTTCAGATCTAATGGAATTTTCAAGTATTCCTCTTATTTGTTTCATCTTATGTTATATCAGAACTCTGGCATATTTATTCAACACATGCATCTAACCATGTATGACCCAAGTTTCGGTCTACATAGGACCACTCCTGTGTCTGCATGGACACATATTTTGTCCAAAACTAGTGACCCATACGAATTTTGGGAAATTTTTGTTGCCTCTGCTTTTTGTCATCTGAGCCTAGAACCAGTTATAAATATACTATTTCCAGGTGTATCAAATCTAATGACCAATTGCCCTATCCCTTTCGATTTATTTTTTGGATCCGATCATACTATTATTAGAGTCCATGGTTTTAGTGGGGAACCAGTGTTGCTACCTAAGATTTTGACCCTTAGGTTAGCATTCTTAGAGGTCACCAAGCAGATGTCTATGGTAGATAATGAATATGGCTATGGGAAGAAGAAGAGGAAAATGTATGATGTCCCATGGATGACAAACAACATGGCGCTAGAGGCTAGAGATGTTGAGATTGTGTTGATTAGAAAGCTAGCCCTCCTGGGTTTCTTTCTTATTGAAGATAAATGGGTATATGACCCAAATGGTTTCATAGCTTCATGGATTAGGACTCATAGGGTTGCTTCTAGAATTACACATGAGGGCCACCTCTTTTGGGAAAATAAGAAAAATCCTAGAGAAGATATTCCTGATTTTTATGTTGAATTAACAGATTTGCCCCTTCAACAAGACAGACCATGGTAAATTTTTTATGTTAAGAAAAGGGAGTTTGACCCTAAAATTAGAATGACATCTGGTTTAAGAAGAACCTTAAAGAATAAAGACTGGAATGTTGAGAAGATAGAAGCCTATTGGAAATATAGGAAAGAGATTTGTCAAATAACCCACTCTTTTAGAAATGTGGATTAAGATGAAAAATGGGAAGAACTATGGGATGAATGTCATCTATCCCCTATATCTAACCCTGATACAAGCAATTTGTAGACACAAGGTAGATAGCCAGAAGCTAGAGCAGAATCTAGCCAAACATCACAAACCCCAAGGCAAACCTCAGCTTAAATTATTGTAACTATATGGCCCCAATCTCTTAGTAGAATTGAAAAATAAAAGAGTGTGGTATCTTCACCACCAAAAACTTCTCCATCAGCATCAGCCCTTGGGGTTCCCAATTTTACACAAGCACCACTAGCAGCAGTGGTAAATGTTGAAGAGAAGGGAGTGCAGCCAGAAGAAACACCAAGGAAGCATAAGAGGCTGAGGCTTCAACTGCCAGAGGAGAGGGTAGAACCCTCAAAACACCAACTACAAAGTAATTCAGTGGCTCCTCAAGTAAGTATTTTTTCTCCATCTTCTTCTCAATCTCTCTCTTCTCCTATAGGGGTGATGATTCCATTTGGATAAATTATATCCCCTACCACCTCTGCTATGTCCATTTCTCATTTTGCCCCATCTACTACCTCTTCTATATCATTGCCTCATTTTCCCCCCTCTATCCCTAAGAAATTACCTCCTCAAATTTCTCCTATCTAACATTTGGCTATTCCATATGACTTACCACAAGGTTACCCTTTTGTGGGTGGGCACATTGCCTCTCCTTCTACCTTCCAAACTCAAGCAGATGCTACTAAGAAGGCAAGGGAAGCTTGAATGGAGAAAAAGAGAATCAAAGATAATAAAGCCTTGGCTACACCACATCTAAGGTCACAATTTGACCCAATACACCAGCAACTAACAGTGACCCATTTGTCACCTAATATAGTCAAGCCAAATGAGCAGATGCAACCAGAAGATTACACAATAAATGTAATGGCTATAGACATGTCCCTATTCAGACCACAAGATAGGGTTGAGATGCTAAATGAATCTACTTCTATAGTAGCTAAAGATTATTTGAAAATATCAAGGAAGCTATAGAAGATGGAGGCTGATCTAGCCAAAGAGAAGGAAAACTATAGTAGTTTGACCACAGAGATCAATACTAAGAATAATGAAATAGAGAGTCTAAATAAATAATTGCAAGATATTGTTTCTCTTCAGACTCATCAGGCTATCCAGGCCCAAAATGATTCTTTGACAGCAGGGCTGATGCAGGTGAAGGATGCAGTGACAGCTTTAAGATGAGAAAAGGTAACATTTCAAGAAAAATGTGAGGAAAGCCTGTTACAGGTTACTCAACTTCAACAGAAGCTACTGAATGAGCAAAAAAACACCACTGCTATATAGTCCCAACTTCAAGCTGAGCGACAAAAGATAGAATAATTGACACTTGAGTTGGCTAATAGGCCAAAGAATATAGGGGTGTTGAATCTAGTTAAGGAGCTTTATGAATCAACATGGAAAAGAATCTCTCAGGAGATTATTCAGCTCAGACCTTCTCTAACCTTTCTGCTAAATGCATATAAATTGTGTGAAAAGGTGGAGACTTCAGTAGAAGACACTCTGTCTATTAGCTCTATGACAGTGTTGGACTCCCAAATACTACTGCAAAAGCTATATGATGCAACTGATGGAACATTGTTAGCAACAGGGATTAATGATAGAATGGTCACTGCTAAATGAGTGAATGAGGTTCTCAATTGCAACTCTACAGCAATCAATTTTAGAGAGCTTCTAGATGTGATGAAAGAAGGAATCAGTGAAATGAAACAACATATTAAATACTAGTGTAATTAGGTCTTCCTTCCCCTTTTCCTGATGACAACACGGTGTTGATGATTGATGAAATTAAACTATTGTTGTTAGCCAGGCAATTTTTTAGGGTTTAAGGGATGATTCATCAGTACCTGAAGTAGAGGTTGTTTTGATTCCCATTTCACAGCTTGAATTTAAATTGAAGGCTAGAGTTCATATTTTGCAAAATGTTTCACACAAAGATATCATCAACCTTTATTTAGCCTTCAACAAATTGCAAAATAAGCAAGGATTATCTGATGATGAGTGGTCTACTTATCAGACAGCCTTACTGAAGCTATGATTTTTTGTCATTTTGATCATGTGGGAGTTGTGGATTCTTTTTGAGCAAGCTCAAAAGTCCTTGGGGTCACCAATAACTGTAGAGTAAAAATAATCTACATTTTGTTTTGATTTTTAGTTGTGCACTCCAAATTTTGTCCCTACACATTTTGGTTCTAGACAGTGAAGTTTTGACTCACAACGCGGGTGTGAGTTTCTTTTCACCTAATTTTTTCCAAGTATCAAAGTCATGCAGAAGCTGCCAAGTGTCATCAGTCGAGGCACATTTTTTAATTTCTATAAGTTACTTAGAATGTGCCACGTGTCCCATGGTAACTCAGTGGAGTGCAACTAATGTCAGCATCTGTGTTTCATGTTGGCATCCACATTTCAAATTTATTTTTAGTTTTGAAGGCTTCTTTTCAAATAAGCTTTTCTCAAGATCAAGTGGAAGGCACTAGGTGGTAACTGTGGAAGGTTTCGATATGGTTTTATAAAAGCAAAAGAAGAATCCACATATCCCCAGCTAAAGAAAGTGGAAGCTACCATGTGTCAACATCCAAAATATCTTCATTTTGTGTGACAGATAAGTAAAGACTCTAGTGGGTCCTGAGTTTTGTTTTTGAGGCAAGCAAAAGCTGCCAAGTGTCACCATCTGTGTAAATATGAAATGAGCCCTAATTGTTTCTATAGTATAAATAGAGTGATGCAGAGACCAACACGTGTCACCTTTTGCAAGTTTCTCAAAAGGTAGCTAAAAATAGCAGAGATCACCACATGTCCCTTATTAAGTAAAGTGGAGATCGCCACGTGTCCCTTGTTAAGTAATGCAAAAAGTGCCACCTATCCTTGTCCCCTTCTTAAAGTTGCTCGAACAAGAAGTGTTGTGGGTCCCATCCTCCATAAATTGTTAAAGTTTGAAGAAGTAAATTGTGACAGATGTCAAAGGTGAAGCACCCCAATGTGAAGACATAGTAAAGAGTATAAGTAATGCAAAAAGTGTCGTGGGTCTTCGGTAAGTGCCTCAAAAGCTGCCACGTGTCATTTTCTGGTGCCTTTTAAATAAAGAGAATGTTTTTAAGAGGAGAAAGGGAATCAGCCAAGTGTCCTCACCCATTCCATAGTAAGAAGCGTCTTGTGTATCTAATACAGCCAATGAACTTGCAGAGAGACTGGACGTTTCAGATCTAAGAAATATCTTATGTTAGACACTTCCAGTTCAGTTAGAGTTCAATTAGGCCATTAGATTGGTAATGTGTAGGGAATCTAGAGATGGTTCAATGCTATAAATAAGGGTGCAGAGATCAGAAAAGAGAGAATTTTTTGAGAAAAATTATTGTCAAGAGTTTTTAGACTTTCTTTAGCTAAGATCAAGAATATCATTTGCCTTTGTTCTATTTTCTTGAGTTAGAAAGTTTATGTAACTGTGCATGTTTCTGTGCCTTTTATGTGACTGGAGAATTAATAAGAAGACTAAGTTATGTGCCTTTTTTGATATTTTTATGTGTCATTTCAAAAGTAATCTAAGTTGTGAGCCTCTGTTTCTATTGTTTTTCACCTTTTACATTGATCATGCCTTGTTTGCTCTTTAATGTAATTGAATCTTACATATAGATTCACTGTGCTCAGAATTAAGGGTCAAATTAAATTCAGGCGCATCGCCATAGTTATATTTTTCTTTCATTGCACTTGTAAATCTGTTTGATTCCTATCCCTTTTCCATTCTACACTTGATATAAAGAAGAGCCAGCTTCTTTAAAATTTGGAGGTCATTTCAAGTTGCAAGTCCCACATTCTTGAAACTTCCCATTTTTGGTGTTAGAAACAAGTGCAATTTTAACCATCAACAATTAGCTTGGAAGGATCATATATAAGGAGATTTGGTCAAAAGTGCAAGAAAATATGGTTGTTTAGCCCCTTTTTTGGATAGATTGAGTTCGTTAGGTACCTAAATGAGGGAGTATGACCTTACCCATTGGTACAGATACTCAATAGGACTTTATAAATCTCAAAAAACTCTCATTTTTCCATAATTAATAGGGATATATCTCCTTATTTTGTCTTAGAGATCGGCCACATAGGAAAATCAAAACTTTGGTTTACCAAGTAAAGGATGCCAAAATGAGTAAATGACCTAGGATGAAGCCTTGGTATATTCAATAAAAAAATATATGGGTATTTAAGGTTTAAAATTTCTTAAAAACACTCTCACAAGCTCCAATCCCTCATAGTGACCTAGTTATGCATGCATATAGTCCAATTTGGCATGGTTCCACTAAGCCAAGTTGACAAAAGAGAGGAAAAGTGATGAAATTAATGTTGGATAGGTTGTGTTATGATTTTTTAATAATTAATGAAGTGTGATAATACACAATAAACCATCCTAATCATGTTATATCATCTCAAGTGGCTCAGACTAGCAGGGAGTGTGTTAAACCCACTAGGCTTCCAAGAGACCTAGAATCATGTTGAGGTCTATCTTCATTTATAACCTTAGTAATGATATTTTGTTGATTGAAATAGGATTATAAGATGTAAATAGACATTTTTTAACTCTATGAGTGCAAATAAACATATAGGAGAGCAATTTATAGCCTTGACACAGTCCAAGAATGCAAAATGAGAGGAAAATAAGCTCGAGGGGTGTTTTTAAATGCTCATATCTTTCCTAAGGATATACATGTAAACCAAAGGGATTTAGGGGTATTATTAGGTTCCCTTTAAATAAATATTGTATAATTTGGAGGTAGGTTCAATTTCCAAGTTTTATAAACAAAGCTTAACACCTAAAACTGCTTAAAACCCTACTAAAACCCTAGTTATGACATGATGAGGAAAATGAGTTTAGAGAGCCATTATAATGGAATATTTTATCAAATAAACCTATTGTATCATATAGAGTACTCACTCAGGATCTCACACATGCAATAAGATGTATAGAACTATATGGACAATAGGAAAAATATGGTTTTTCTCACCATTTTTTATGTTTTTCAAGGTCTATGATGTTTCAAAAGGTGAAATCAAGTTTGATGGGAATATAGGGACATATTATAACTCCATATGGTCATTTTATCCTATTTAAAATTTTATAAATTTCCAAACTAAAGCTCTACTTTCATGTCAGTTAAAATTAACATATTATAATCTTGATGCTTTATTTGTAATGTGAAAGCTTTCACTACCTATAATTAACCTATTAATATGTTTCAATAATTTATATAGCGCATATCATGTTATAAGTGTGGAAGACATCCCATTTAGACACTAGGCCTAATGTTGGTCTTATAGCCTTTCTATAACTCTTAGTGTTTTAGACCTTAAAAATAATATTCCTTGCATTCCATCAGCTTTATCACCTCTTTTATTACCATATTATAATACCCAAATTAATCATAATTATTTTCCAAGGTTTCAAGTGAGAGGGACTTTCCATTTGGCCTCTAGGCCAAAACCCTATCCTTAAGCTTGACTACAACTCTAGCATTTTAGATCATCCTAACAAGGTCCATACTCTTATGAGGTTTTATACACATTTTCCTTGGTTATATCAACTCCAAAAAAATCCTTTATTGGTTTAAACATCACCTAGTCCATCACTCATCAATTTCTCCCCAAACCTACTAGTGTATGCATGAGCGGAAGTACCCCCTGTCTGAGAAAAAATAGGGGGTACTTCCACTATTTTATCAAGAAAGATGAGTATATTACGATAATATTCAATTATTATAGACCATATACATAAAAAACTAGCCATTTCTTAGGTCATTTTACCACCCAAAGCTTCAAGGTCCAAGATTGGTTTCTTTGTAAAAAGACTGTGTGCAGGAATTTCCAAAGTGGACTATGTATTACATTTAAAAGGGATTATCTCATTCCATATAAACAAGTCTCTATATAATATAATTATCAATATTATATTTTTATATTTCCATTTACCATTTGAAACTTTCTACATCTCCTTCTCATCTTTGAATCCTCAAGATTGAGTTTTAACATGACTGATTGTGTTCTACTCCAAGGCTTATGCTTGTAGGTTTCCTTAGCTTGACTTTGCTTTGGATATATAAATCAGACCTTTCACAACATTATTATATCATGTTAATTGTTTTTACATTTCCAATAATGTTTGGATAATACCAATCAATAAGGAACCTCTCTCTCTAGCTCACTATCAACACAGTCAAACATAGTTGGTTGTAAGTATAAATTGGCTTGAAAAAACCTATGTAGGCCTATTTCACACATCCAAAATATTTTAAAGGTCATCATAGATTTTATTAATTTTTTCACAAGATTTTTTCACCATTCCAATTTCTCTTAATGGCTTTACAAGCACCTTGAACTCATAAGACTGAGTTCTTCCCTCATGACTAAGAAACTCTGCCCTTAAGATTCTTGTAGGTGTGTATTAGCCTTAACTAAGATTAATCATGGTGTTTAAATAATTTAAATTAATCATGAGTTATATCTATCATATATTCCATACTTTCATTCACCTTTCATGCCTTAAAATACCACCTATACATCAAGTTTAGGTCATTGTCTGATGTAGGTGAGTTTGAGGAACATGACACCACTTATCATATTGTCTTGATAGTATTTTAGATAATTAGTATCACCTTCACCATTGTTAATCACTCCATCATATTTGCCTAGTCAATTTTTTCAACCTTTGGATGGAGAAGGTATTTTTGGATCAAACCCTGTAGATGTCATTACCTGTTTCCAATGTTTTTATGAGCAACTTTAGGCCTCTCAATCACCATCCTCCACTGGTCCTTTCCCTCTAAAACTTTTCAAGGATATTTTATATGTTATATTTTGATATATAAACACATTTATATTATTCAAACCACTTGATAACCCTATTTTAATATGTCCATATAAAGGCTTGGAACTCTATTTTGCCTTTTTGGGGATAAAAGTCTTGTACACAATCATTTCCTTTTAAACTTTGTTATTCATTCCTATTTACCAATATATAACCCTACATGAGCCTATAATTACTTTATAAATACACCAAGTCTTAAATGAAAGCTTCAACTAGTTCTAATTTCCATTGACACCTCAGTTTCTTATAGTTCTACTTGTAGGTGGTCATCAACATATACAGGGATTAAAGTTAGAAAGTGGATAGTATGCATGTTTTAGACCTATTATGAGTTGTATATCCACATAAATAACATAAAATGAATTAATTCACACCTCAAATAGATTTAAACCACTACTAAGGCTCCCATTATAGCATGACATCATCAATGAAGGTTGTAGGTGCATGGTGAACTGTATATAGGTAGGGAGCATGAGACAGTCCATGTATTAAAGGAAATGCATAAAATAGTTAATTGATATCTCATAAATGGTGTTAAATTGAAACTTTATGATGATTTAAACTCAATACAAGATCCTACACTTCCCTTTCAATGTTGAGAAACCTCCATGAAAGCACTTGAAGGTGTACTTTTCTATCACATGATTGTATGGCACTCAAAATAGCATTTTCATGGAGATTGATTTGGAGAGAGAAATTTGAGATTAAATGAAATATAAAATCAAATTTTAAACATTATATTGGACTTATCACAACCCCTTGGGCCCATTTTTAAATCATGAAATCCTGAACATGGTGAAAAATTCCTTGTCATCCCAAATAAGACTAATCTGCCAACTTGAGATGGTTTGCTCACAAAAACAACATGAAACTTTAAAATAAGCATGGATATAATATAATAAGGTATAAAAAATCCTCTAAACTTGAAATCACCAATTGGTTCATACATACATGCAAAAAATGGAGCAAAACCCATAAGGTGCATGAAGCAACTAGCAAAAAATTACAATCAACTTCAAGAGAATGGTTCATAAACCACAAGCCACCATTATTCAAAATATTTATATTTAAATTAATTCTTATAATTTTAATACAACCTCCAAAAATCATTTGACTTGAAACTTTTTTAGTTATCTATACTGAGCAAAAACCTGAAGGTCACTTCTGTATGTCTAAGAAAGTAAAGATGGAGCACAATGGTTTTGGGCCTTTTTTGACACTTCAAAAGTGTTTCAAGTACTAATAAGAGTGTGATTAATATTAATTTATGTTTAATTATCTTTTCCCATGTGGCACACTTCCCCATGAGTTGTACAAGTGCCAAAATCTCTTTCTTTCTCATGAAAATGGACCTTTCTACTGAAGAACCTACCACTTTTCAATTATATCAATTTATTAAGGCCTTTAAGGACACATGAGATATGACATCACATTTTTACACCTTCACACTTCTCAATAAATCCATACAAGTCATTAAATTCCCCTTTCTTGACCTCAAAATGACTCAAAATGACTAAAAGGACTAAAATGACTAAGTTAGTGTAACATTAAATGATAATAATTAACCTATAAAACACCTTTTTACATATGTATTAGACCCTTAAAACACCTAAATGTCAATGTTTTACCTAGGTGTGCCCCAATTTGAAATAAAATTCAAATTTGGTCAATAATAATGTGGGACACATTGCAAGATTTTGTCCTAATAGAGTTAGAAGGTCCTCAAGACATAATAAGTTATATGGAGCTCCTAGAGTGTATGACAAGGGTAAAACATTTGTATGGAAACAAAATATATTCAAGGTGAGTCATGATTAATTTACTAGTCAAAATGGACTATTTTCTAAGGTAGAGAAAGGATCAAATGTGAAGGAATGTCAAGAACATGTGTTATCTGCATATATTGAAAAGGTAGTCAAAGAGAAGAAGAAGGATGACAAGGCAGATTTGTCAAATGATTTATTCAAGAGTAAATGGATTGTAAAGAGGTAATATCAATCTCATTATTGCAAGATGCCTGAGAAGAGTGGATTGGAGATCGAGGAATCTCCTAAGTTCATGGTGTTTTAGTGCCCTATGAAAAAGGGTGATTCCATTAAGATTCATGAAGACACTCATCTATCTGTAGAAGAATGAGGTTGAAGTTAAAGAAGGATTTATCTTGAGAGGATTTCAAGTTGTTTGTGTTGTAAGGTATGAGTTATGTTATTTATATATTGTATGTATATGACAAGGTTAAAGGTATTTTTGTCAATATGAGCATTATTTATGAAGATTAGTTTATGAGGAGCCATGGTATGGAATGCAAAAGTCTATGCATTATTCATTTTCAGATTTCATTTTAAATTATTGTGAGTAGTCTAAGAGTTTATGGAGTTTGGTAGCTCTGAAGCTTGAGGTTAGTAAGTAGGATGGTGAGAGATCTAAGGTTGACATCAGGATTCTAAGGTCAAAAATTAGTCAATTGATATATGAGAAGTAAACAAGTGTATGTTTAATTCTATCAGTTGATAGCTAAAATTTATTTGTGTTAAGATTTGGTTTTGGTATCAATATTCTTGGAGGTATTTAAGGATGGTCTATGAGATCTATTGATTCATATGGTGTGCAAACTATGAAGGCAAAAGGGGAAGTCCCTAATTCTATAGTTGGTGTCAAGAGTGTGATAGCCTAGTGAGTGATCAAGAGTATGATCTTCTTCAGTCATGTCAAGGAAGGCAAGTAATCTTGAGTTCCTAGTTCATTTGAAGAAGATATGCTTGGTCTAAGGGGGAGCTTGGTAACTATTATTTCTTTTTCAAAAGAGTAGTTGCCTTTGATATCAGAATAAAGGTATGCATGGAGTTAGTTAAAGAAAAGGCTAGAGCTAAGTTCTAAGGGAGATTCTTCAGAATGGAGAGGTATACTATTGAAAAGAGTGGTTTCTAAATATTATTTTATATTTATTATCTTTGAGAGGTTTCATCAGCTCAGGGGGAGAAAGTGTGTTTTCAAGAGTTGTCTACAACAACTAGTATTAAGGTGAGTATTTGTCATCATTTCATTGTGTTGTTTATTGAAGTTTAGGTCCAAGGATCAAATTATAGTTTTTGGAAGACTCTTTGTCATTAATGTCAAAGGGGGAGAAAGAATAGAATGGGGGAGATGATAATGATTAGGTTGTAGTGTGTTTTCCATCAATGACAAAGGGGGAGTTTATTGAGAAGTTTTGTCATTGATGTCAAGGTTGATGTCATTGATATTAAGGTTGATGTCATTGATGTCAAGGTACATCTGGTAAATATGCATGGTGAATGGTCTTTGAGGTATGAGATTGTGAGCTTGATGTGACAAGGTGAGTTTGTTGATCTTTGTCTTCTCTATTAGTTGATGTCAAGGTTGATATCAAGATTCAAGTCAACATGAAGTTGTCAATGTTGTCATTGAAGGTTCTTGTGAAGGTATGATGACAAGTACATCTACAAGAGTGTTGTTAAGAGCAAGGTCAATTGAAAATGGCAAGGTCAGTTGGTAGTGAGTTGTGTCAAGAAGCTTGGAAGAGTGTTTTTGTATGAGATCAGTGATATTAGTGTGTTATGAGTATTCTTATGTTATCTTGAGTGATATCATTAAGGTCAGTATGTTTGAGCATAGTCAGGGTGTCTTGTGAAACCTAGTCTAGACCTTGTGAGAAGGCATGTGCATGTATCATGGTGAAGTGAGTGAGCTCATTCAAGTGAGAAGTTGTTTGTCATAGTATGGCCTTATGACTTAGGTATAGAATCCTTCAAAAGTGTTGTAAGGTGGGACTTTGAGGGTAAGTCATTCTATCATGGTCTATACCTAGACCCTACCTAGCCTAATGAGGTATCATGATATTTTTTCAAGGTATGTGAAGGATGTATGGTATTTTTTAATCATTAGAGAGGTTTTATGGCATGATAATGATATTTTTATAATGATATTGACATGTTGAGAGCATGGAAAGAGGCATGAAGGTCAGTTTAAGGCCTTGTAAGGTATGAAGACTATGGTGTAGAAAGAGAGTGTAGCATAGTGGGGTATCAATATTAGTTTCTGAGGAAAGTGTGAGTAGGTAATAATTGAAAAAGTTTATTTAAGTTGTTTTAGGCATATGTATGAAGTTTTATGTTCTAGTTTGAAGTACAAGGCATTAAAAGTTGTTTGGAGGTCTCTTGAGTGCTCAGAATGAAGGGTTCTCAACCTGAGAAGGATTTTATTATGCTCATTAGCTCATCAAATATTTTCATGGGAACCTAATATATTCATGAAATATATGTAAGGGTCCTAGGTGACATTTCCAGGCATTAGTTTTTTAATTGAGGGGCGATGCTTTATGAATGATTGTTAACACTGCATATAGGTTTAAACCCTCTTAGAACCCTAATAAGGACCTCATGTTGAAGATGTTGATAAAAATTACCCAAAATGGATTGGTATGCCTAAATAAGTGTTAATATATTGTATTTTAATCTCCCAGGTACCTCTAGGTGGTGGTGTTTAGAGAGATGAGAGAGAAAATGTGAAGATATAGGCTTATTTCTAAAGAAGTTATTGTAGCTATCAAAAGTTATATTTGACAAAGTTTGAAAATGAGTGGATGGAGAAGGTAGAGACTCTTATTTGATGTCCATGTTGTTTTATGGATTGGTTATAGTCATTAATTTTCTCATTTTAGTGATCCAAGTAGGCCAGTCACTAATAGGCCTAACAGAGCAAATTATGCAAAACCTATGCAGTAATGAGAAGTTGGTTATAAGTGTGTTTTCAGGGTAGATTGATGGATCCAAGTGTATGGATTTTTTTTGTGACTTATAAGTCATTTCCATGTCTTGTAGGAGTTTTAAATATAGTTTAAGTGGTGAAAATGATGGATTCAAAATGGCTTGTCTGGCTCAGTGAGGTTTGTGTGTAGTAAGGTCAACAAATTAGTTTGTAAGACCAATAGTTACCACTAGACCATATGATGTTGATATTTTAAGATGGTTTGGAGATGTCAAAGGATCATTTTCATGAATTATGATTCTTTTAAATTCCCTATACATGTGTTATAAGGTCAATGTTTCATGACTATGTTTTTGACAGTCTTAGTAGTTCTAAGTAAGCAAGTTACAGTGATGAGTTTGAGGCTTTATGCCTTGATTTGAAGTGTCTAATGCATATGGTGATATTTTTTAGGTCATGAGATTTTAGTATATGTGATTTATTTTCATGTTTGAGTGGCTTAAGTGAGTTTTATTTTTAGTACTGAAAGGCATATTTTTGGTGTACATAGGTGTAATAGGACTAAGTACCAATGAGGGGTTTCAAGTAGTAATTTATTGTAAAATGTTTTGTTGAGCCTATAAGACATTATTATGGGTATATTTGATTGTTATATGATATTTTCCTACCATGTGTGGAGTTTTAAAGTTTTCCAAGGAAGGCAAAGTGTAACGTGTGTCTAAAGAAGGCCTATTAGGTCTCCATACGACATAAAGGAGGATAAGGCCTAATGAAGGTGTATTCGATTGATTTGTGTGATTTAATCTTGTTTATAATGTGTGATAATATCTATTTAATGCCCAAACTAACTATTTAATTCATTATGGCTGACCAAGAGGTATGTGTTCATACGTTTTGTATATAAACAAGGCATATTCAACCTATTTGGGCTAGTTAGAGGATTGGATTGAGGAGCAAATGAGATAGAAGATCCTTGAGTCGAAGTTATTATAGACCATCATAAGAGAGTATAGGGATTTTCATGAATATATAATATGAGGTTTGAGTATGAATATCTAGGCCATATGACCTAATTAGTCTTGAAGAGACCTAGTTGAGCGAAGAGGCCTAGAAGGTAGTTTGAGAGGGATAAAAGTGTGAAGAGCTGAAGAGGTGGTCATCATCTATTGTGTGATTAAAAAGGCATTATGAAGGTGATCAAAGAAATTAGGTGCTAATTTTGTGCTCAGTCATCTAGGTGGTTGGTGCCTCCTTACAAGTAGGTTCTTGTTAAATCCTAGTCAAGTGGGTGTTTGGCTAGTTGGGTTTGGTGTTCCACGTGGAGTTGGTGATTCACTAAATTTGGTTTTTGTCTTATATTAATATAGTCCATTTTCAAATATCAATGGGTTTTCTTCCCCTTGAGGGTTTCCCACATGTGTGATCTGCTATTGTGTTTCATGCTTATGTGGGTAGTTGTTTATGTTTGCTAGATCTATATGTTTATTTGAATGGTTCATGATTTCTTAAGTATAATTGAATGAAATGTTTTGAGGTCTGATTCATCCCCCCCCCTTAGTCATTGTGCTTCCAATAATAAATACCTGATCTATCCAAATAAATGGCATCATGGTGATGTAGTAAAATCTAGTCATCCCCATCACTCCATAATCTTCCAAACTCAACAAATGTATCTCATGAAAAACCAACAACCATCGTAATCTAGACACCATCACATCTAAATCCTCTTACACCATAAAAACCTATTAGCCCTTAATCACTTTAACTCTACACCCTAACCTAACCTTTTTACATCTATCCTAAATATCTATACTGACCATACCTATCTTACTTATCTTATATATCCATAGATATCCTACTTACCCATCTACCTATCTCCTTTACCCAACCAAGTCCTAACACTAACTTTCATCAAAACCACTCCTACTCCCTAACCCTAACTTGTGATTTTGGAAAAATCGTGCATTGATTTTTGTAGTTTTACAAAATTACACATCCCTATCCATGGTTTTATGAAAATTCAAGTCACCCTATGTGGTATTTCAATACTGCAATTCACCCATTGTAGTTTTTCAAAACTGTAGTTCGCCACAAGCAATTTTACAAGACTACAGGTAGTAAGTGTAATACCATAGCTTGCATGTGCAAAATCATAACTCAAGGTAATGCCCTAATTACATTTTTTCATTATTTGTTTTTACCCATAATTAATGTAATTAATGACTCAAATGATAAGCTAGGATAGGTTACTCACCGTTGGTCTCACCTCTTTTAGTTTATGGAACTCACACACTCTCTCTCTACAATGGGAATCACATGGGATGCAATCAATTCTTGATAGCTCTAGAACACAAATTTACCAAAGTAAAAAGAGTGAAAATGACTTCTTTTTACCCTAATTTTATATTTTAACCCCCCCACCCCAATAACCCTATTCTTTCCCCCCTTCACCATGTTTAGTCCATAATAACCCTACCCTTCTACCTAAACACCTAACTTTGATTCTTTTATCCATTTATCTCTTTGTTAATCATATCTAGTCACATTTAAACTAGATATTATCCATCACATAAGTCATTTTAATCATTTTTAGGGGTATGGTCTTCCATTACCCTGATCCTCATCTAACAACCCAAGTCAGAACTATATTGGCCTAAGATCTTTTCTGACTATGTAGGCAGTACTTGGCCACTTTTTAGTGCCCAAGGATATCTCAGACACCAATTCCCATCCTATCTTCCCCTATCACTCTAATGTATTAAATCATGTTGAGCTATAATTGTCGTATTAAATCCATCTATCATCATATATCACTTATTTTAAATCCTTTTATTGGCCTACAACTCTCCCTTGTATGTGTCCTTGCTTGGGAAATATCGATATCTCATGATCTTATTTAATCTATCCATTTTCCAAACATATGTAATTATTTTGGGATTATTCATCTTATCACATGAATCTACTCACCTCTCTCTTTGGCATTGGTCTTTGCTTAGGTCCCATCCTCAGAGTCTAATCATTGTTGCTAAGGTGCATTCCCCATGGGACTAGTCTTACACCAACAACCTCATTCCATTGTATTCTTTATTAGGGAATATTATCATTTATAACTCAATTATAATTTAGGGCATCTCAACCCCTCAATTTCTCTATTTTATACCCATTTTTGATCTCTTTTTGAGTGGATATTTGACTCGTACCTCCCCACATGACCCATCGAAGGGGCATCATGCAATGCTATTTTTATTAACTCATATACACAATGGTTTTTCTTTGAAATACCATTACCCCCTACTTCATCACTCTCAATTCACTTTAAAATAGGCTCAAATGTATACACTTAATTCTAATTACCTTAATTATTTCATTAATCCCATTATTTATCATAATTAATTATGTAACTATAGTCCTATTAAATAGCTAAATCCCATTCCATATTATATATTTCCTACATTATGCTAACCTTCCTACACCGCCCCCTCAACCCCCCCCCCCCCCCCATGCTACATTAATCCCTTGATTATCCCACTAACATCCTATTAAACCACTAATCCCACCTCATTTACTAACCACTTTCCCCACTTGCCAATTTAAGATTCAAAACAATCAACCTACCCTCCCTAACCAACCAATCCCTAGCCTCTCCTACACATCTAGATCCTTAAATATCCCTAAAACCCCTAAAATAACCCCTATTAGCTCCTAATTAAATCTATAAGCCTTTAAAATCTAGAGCCTTCTCTAAATTTCTAGAATTATCTAAATTTAGAGAATTCTTATGAATTTAAAATTCATTTTAAACCTCTCCCACCACCCTATAAATAACCAAGAATGAAGTTTGGTTGAAATTTAAAACCTTAAAAATTACATGAATGTACCATATATCTTAAGCCTTCATACTCTCATTTCATCCACATGATCCTTGAATCTAGGAAGCCATTAATCCTTTCATGCTTACTTGAAATCTTGAAGCCACCATTATCAAGCAATCTAAAAAACATGTCAAAAATCCTTAGAGAATCCATTTAAATATCTTAAATGGAATAAAAAATAATCAAGGTGATGGTAAGAGTTCTCCTATAATTCAAATTCCTTCTATATTTCTCCCTTTGATGTTTTTGTAAGTTTTGGGTTAAGTTATTGTTCACCAAATTTTACCCTACAAGTCAAATTGGGACACCTATAGGAAAAAACTTCATATTTATATGTTAATTAGGTATATAATTTTATGGCATGAGGTGTATTATATGTTAATTAATGTCATTTAATGTTATATTATCCTTGGTACTTAGTCATTGTAATCCTTTTAGTCTTAGGAGTCATTTTGAGGTTAAAAAGGGGTATTTAATGAGTTATACAACCTCCTAAGGAAATATGAAGCTTTAATGCAATTATTTCATGCCCCATGTGTCCTAATATGTTTTAAATAACTATTACTAACTAAAAATTGGTAGGTTATTCATAAAAAGAGGTAATTTTCTTGAGAACATGAGCATTTAATGAGGTGTATAGACTTCTACGACCTCCCATAACTAATTAAATTTCATGGGTGTCACTTGGTATTATACACACTTTTTAAAGTGATAATTTTTATTATAATCTCAAATAAATGAATAAAATTGCTTATCTTTATTTTCACTAGGCTTGACAAGCAAAATTCATCTTCAAGTTTGTACTTGGTACGGGTAGCAGGAGAAGTTTCAAGAAAAATGATCTTGGAGGTATATTATAAACTTAGTTATATTCCATTTTATGTTTTTTTTGTAGAGGAATTGTTGTCTAAATTTTATGATCCATTCTTAAGAGGTTAGACTATCTAATATGCTTATTAATCTATGTACCCTATAGGTTTTCCCTTAGATTGAGAAAGTCTATAAAATATAATTATTAGGATTGATTCCATAGGTCTTTAACTCTTCTCTCACATGTTACCCATCCTTTGTTTCAATTTTTAAGTTGATTTTAAGAGCCAATCATCTCAGGTTTTTAGACTAGTCCCATTTTGTGTTGTTGGCAGGTTTTCACTATTTGTAGGACCTTCATGATTTAGTAATGGTTTTAGAAGGTAGGTATATGTTAATTACCATTTTTATAATGTAATATTATCCCATTAACTTTCCAATATAATCTTATGAATCATACTCCATGAAGGTGTAGTCATAAAACATCATGTAGCTTGTTTGCTTAAAGACTATCATACATAGTCAGTTTTTTAGCTATGTAGAGTTCTAAGTCATGTCCATGAAGTCATCGTGAGTTTTAAAATATTGATACATATCTCTAAAACATATAAAAGTGACATATCTTCCATATGGTGCAAGAAAAGGGGATTATTGCAGTCATGAGAAATATTTATACATAATATGACATTAGTGAGCACCTACAGGTGCTTGGAAGAGAGTATTCACAATGAGAATAAAGATTTTTAGACCTGTTTAAAGACCTCCATGGTTTCAATCAGGAATTTCAAGATATTTTAAGGAACCAAATGGAATGAATTTACCATTCACTAATTATTGTTTGGAAATACTCACATTACTACATGTATGCAAATAGCCACCTATAGGTGGCCTTAATAGAGAGATGAGGCCCCCTTTTTGAGGTGATAAAATAAGTGATGGAGATATTTTTAAGTCCTAGTATGATAATTTGACCATGATAGACCATGTTTGAAGTGTAAAGATGTAAAATGGAAATTTAAATCACTTTCAAATATGTGATGACTAAGTACAGGGGCTTTTTCCCTAAAACAGGAAAACAAAGGTCCAGGGGATTTTGTGAATAACATATGACATGGCTACAAGATATTTTGATGCATCAAAATTAATTTTCCTCATAAAACCTACATGGGAAAAAATCCATGCAAATGATGGAGGGTATAAGATTAAGGGAAGATATTATTTTAACTCTTCAAAGTTGCCATTTGACACATTAAATTTCCTCACTGTTATCTGCAAAATTTGAGTGATTGAGTGCCATTGCTTCCCAAGGTAATAGTGTATAAGGAAGTGTTCATGGTAGATGGTCTCCAATGGTGAAAAGTAACCTAATAATTTTCAATGGGCATCCATATATTTTAATACATAAGTTATACCCATACATGTCTACCTATAGGCCTCTTTACACTACAAATATGCATCTATAAGTTGGTTGTAGGGTCACCATGGAGGGTAAGCTTGATAACTTTGGTAATAGACTTCACTCCAAGAATGAGAGGTAAGTTAAGGTAGAACATGGTATGGGGAGATTAAAGGAGGGTTGAGTTCATTGAATTCAAAGCTGAGAACATATGGAAGACACCTACAGGACCTCTCACAGTCAACTGTAGTTGACTGTGAGGGGCAAAGAACAAGTAAACTAGATTTCTTGACATGTTTATAGATAAAATACGAAAAAAATAGTTTAAAAATATTTAAAATGATAATTTATGACTCTATTAATGTCTTGAATCATTGTATCTAAAGTTAAATCATTCAAGACACCTATAGGGGTCATTTTTGAGAGGGGAAAATAGGGAATACAGTCAAGAATAACACTCAGTTTGACTATAGTAGACTATGAGGAGTATTTATGATGTTTGAGTGAGTAGTTTTTGGAGTTAAAATAGCTTAATAATAATCATCATAACCTCATAGTGGATATATATAATTAAATAACATCTACAGGACCTCTCACAGTCAACTGTAGTTGACTGTGAGGGGTGGAGAACAAACGGATTGGAATTCTTGGAGTGCATATGGTCCAAACATGAAACAATAAGTTCAAATAATTGATATATGATCAATAATGGTTTAAATAGAGCATATTCACTAACTTAAAATTTTGGTTCATCCTAAATCTTCACTTATAGGTCTTGAGACTCCCACACAGTTGGTTGGAGTTGAATGTGACGCAGGTGGATGAGGTATAGCATAAGCAATATGAACAACTAGAATCAAAAAAATTAAAATTTACCTAATAAACTTGTAATATGTATAATTAAATGTTATAAATTTATATTCAAGCTAGGAATATCTACAGGTGTCCCCTCCAAGGCAGCACATAGTCCACATCACAAACCCTGCACATAATATGCCTTTAGGAGTCTATTTTGGGTTTTTAGAAGGTTGGAGGGTCAAATGACATAATAAAAGACTAAAATATTGTATTAATAATATTTACAACTTGAAATAACCTCCATTAATCACCATTGTTTGATAAAATAGGGGAGTGCCCTATGTTTTATCTCAGATAGAGGGCACTCCCTTATGAGCAAAACCTTGTAGTCTCAGTAAATGGAGAGAAAGGGATGAATTAGGATTTTGAGAAACATTGTAGATAGGTGTGGAAAATTATATTACACCTACAAAAACATGTAAACTATGCATATAATGATGGAACTAACAAAGGTTTTCCAAAACCTCAGGTATGAGGATAGGTATGTCTAGGCCTAAAATCCAAATGAGGGGCCAACTTCATTTAAAACCTTGGTAGAGAATTATAATGCATTTGGGAATGTTCATAAGTTCTTAGTAGAGGTTATCAAGCTTTTTTAAGGTATAGAAACCACAAGGAATCCATTTTTGGGACCAAGGATAACACTAGGCTTATGCAAATAGAAGGAAAGGTTTGAATAGGTAACTTCAAATGCTCATATGTTTCATGAGACTGTGCATGGATACCAGAGGAGTTTAGGGAGGTTGATAGAGGTCTTCAACATCACATTTGTGGATTTTTTTTACAATTATAATGTCTTAGATTTATGAATAAATCTTAAGGGCTTAAACTGTCTTAAACCCTTGTTAAACCCTTACAAAGACCCGATTAGAGAAATGAAGTTGGAGATGCATCCAAATGGAACATTTGATCATGAAAGTTATTGGACCTTGCATATAACTCACTAAATATCCTCCCCATCCTATTGTAATATATAGAATCTATACAGATAGGGTGTAAATAGGGTTTTCTTTACTATTTTATGCATTGTCTAGGTTATAAGAGGTTTCAAAAGATGTAATCAAGTTTGGGGGAAATATCAAGACTTTTGTGTTAACTCACTATTTCCATCTAATTCTTTGAGAAAACTTCTAATTGTTCAAATAGTAGCTCTCATTTCAACTAGTCAAAACTAGCATAGTGAACATAATAGTTAAAAGGGTGAAAAGCTTCAAGTGGGTTGATTTTAAGGTGTGTCTAATTCCTCTAAGGCCATGGGGGGTTTTGATAAGTGTCATCCACTCCCTCCCATATATTTTCATGTAAAATTAGTGACTTTTTAGAGGCTAAGTGTGCAAGGTACATGAAAGAAGAGTTTTAAGACTACAAATTGTGATAGCTCATTTCCAAATGATGTCAGATGACCAAGACTACAACCAATGCATGGAGAGGCATGTCTAAAATCCTTCCATCTCATTTCAATAATCATACCTATCCCTAGTTAGGTTTGGGATGTTCAAATAGGGCTAATCATGAAGGTAGTTTTTTTGAGCTAGTTAAGGGTATTTTATGCCACTTTGCAAGAGTTTGATGACTTGGATAGCCACTTGTCTCTTTTAACCTTACATGGTATAATCCACATCCTCTTCTCATTCACAAGTAACCTATTTTCTCATATTAACAAGTATATTTGTGACCTTTGGACTTATCTCTTCTCCTCTCTCTCTCTCTCTCTCAAGTTCTATAAAAACAAGCTTTTTTGGCTATTATAACTTATGCTCCCCCTGAGTATGGCGAAACCCTGCTCATTTTCTTACCACTTGATCAATAAGACTACTAATTTTTACCTCTTCATGACTATTCATAGTGTGTTTTACTTGGATGATTGATCTTGCTTAGTGATAACTATGATTTCTTTAGCATGTTGTCTCATTCTTTCACCCTATTTATAGTTGGAAAACTTTTTTTTGTAGAGCATGTGATGTGTTCTAGGAAGTGTAAAGGTTGAGTGAGTTAATGTATTCACTAGTACCATTCAAGGCCTATTATCTAGTCTTGTTATCCTAAGAATTCATCCATAACCTCATAATGTAATATTGATGTGAGAAGATGCAGATTGGAGAAGTATATGTTTAGTTAGTCTCTTGGTTTATTATGTAGCATATAGCTAGTTGGAAGACATCAACTTATTTGGTGTATCACCTCCCTTAAGATAGTTTTCTTTTAGTTTTCTCTCTCCCTTTCCCCCCCCAAAGTTTAGGTGTAGTTGTGATTCAAAGTGGTACATCAAGGGAACTAGACCTATCTAGAGACTCACCTCATTCATAGGCTACCCAAAATCCTAGAGGTGTTTCAATTGTACCACTTGGATGATGAGAGTTGATACATCTCCTTAAAGGGTGCAAATCCAAGTGACAATAGTTACTATATATAGTATATTGAATCCATGGCACAAATTTACAAGCATACACTTTGACATATGTTATTCTTGATCATGCTTCTTGGAGTCTTCCCATGCCATCCTAGGTTACTTAAATTTCTCTCTCATTTTGGTGAGGATGAGAAACTAGACTCAATCTTATTTAAATTGACAAGATCCACCATTTCATTGAAAGGCTTGTTTAATTCAAATGAAGATCACAATGACAAGTCTATCTCTACACATAAAGCTTATTTCTTTGCTTGAGGATTATTATCATAGATTGAACACATCATAAACATCCTTTAGGGGATCATATATCTTATATTTAAGATCAAAATCATCTTTAGGATTGATACACAAGTGCATTAGGTCTATTAGGATCTCTTGATGACATATTTGTTTAACATTAGGTGCCTTGAAACCTCTTAAGGGTGTTGCAATCATTGAAAAACTTATTATGGGTTTTTAGAATCATATTAAACTATACCATATAAGTCATATTTTATTTAAAGGTGTCCCATTAGGTCTCACTCAGTCAAATTTCATTAAAAGTTAGCAAACCCTGCATTTTTAGACCTGTAAAAACCATTTCTAGGACATTTTTTATAGTTTATCAATCCAAACATGCCAAAAAATGGCTTAAAAGGGTTCCCATGGGACTTATAAAGGTTAATTAGATAATTTTAATCCAAACCAATGAATTTTAAGTCATTTAGAATACAAACACAGTCATTGGATCACTAAGAGGATTTTAGGCTTACAAGTTTCTTAAAGTTGATTCATAAACCCTAAAGCCTTTAAATAAAAACCAACGACAAAAAATGTTTTGTTAAAAACCCTCCCCATATTCCACATAGATCATAGGAAACCATGTAAATTCTCCTTGGAGTTTGAATGTAAATCTAGTAGGGTTCTCAAACTTTTCACAAGGTGATAGGAGGGTTTTGAGTGAGTTCATCTCTAAAGCATTATTCATAAAGCTACAAAATTTAATTCATGAATGAACACTAGGATATTAATGATATTATATTTATCCACCTCTCCCATCATGTTCATAATCCCATACAAACTCTCAAGGGAGTTCCAAGCAAGGAAAAGCCTTCTCGAGTTGGTAGACTTGGCATACTTAGACCAAGAGAGAGTTTTCTAGCCTAAAAGCCTTAAAATTTCCTTTTGATTTTTAGAATTGATTATAACAAGATTAAACCATCCCCACCCCCATTCCCATTGATATTTATCCATGTACCTTGAGTCCTCATTATGCTCAAACCCTATTTTTATTGTCTATAGGTGGTCATTTAGGACTTTAGAACTGATTAGGTTTCTTAGTCCTATCATTACATTCTATCACCTTGAAAATTATATGAATATATTATTAGCACCTTATAATACAATTTATATGTCATTTTGACCTTATCATATACCTTAATGGATTCATTCAACAACCAATACACATTTTCCCCAATTCACCTATAATAGACCTATAGGTGCTTATGAGTTTTTGACTGTAAATCTGAAGGTGGATCTTCTTCCTTTAAATTATTTAGAACTTTGATGATTTTTAACAATGTTATATAGCTTCCTCATATTATTATTGACTCTCTATATACTTATCAATACCTCATTCCACATCACACATGTCTTTTGCTCACATCTACCTACAACTAGCATGTAGGTGGTCATTAGGCCCTCTTGACTGTTAGGTTTACCAAACTGAGCTCCCTAAACTACTTTATCCTTATTTACATGATTTTTTCTTCTTCAAATTCTTACTCACATTTAATTTTACCTATATAACCTTTTAGTCCCTTAAAAAATAGTCACAAATATCCCTTTTGTTCTTACTACATGTGATAGACCTGTAGATAATTGTTGGGCCTAAAGTTATCTTCCATATTGTTTTACCTTATTGATCCTAAAATGGAACTATGAGAAAAATAACATATGTTTTTATATCCTCTCCATCTTTCCAATGGTTTCAAATGACATTGGATATCCATTTGAAACCTTCATAATATTCTTTTAGGCTCACATAGTCCACTTGTAATCAAAAGAGATGGTATATCATGATATATTACCAAACAATACTCCTTTTAAAATCTCATGACTTATGTCTCATGCACAAATCTACCTTTTTCTATTTCATTTCATGTACACAACCTTGTAACCATGGATTGCATCTCATGAAGGAAGACAAGTTGAGGCTTGATTATTCACATATGATTATAGTGATTTGATAACTGATGTACATCCTTGAGAGGGTGAGATTTAATTATACTAAGACAATATTCATTTTAATTTCTTGTAAAAGCATAGATCATGCTTTTCTGCATGCTTTGTATGCATATAGATTCTTTCCATTCACCATTATTTTGAGAAGTTTAGATCTCAAGGATTTCATAGATCTTGTAATAAGGAAAGGAAAATTTTATTTTGTCTTAAATGATTCCATATATAATTCCAATACAACCATTTAGTTCCAATATTAACCTACAAGTCTATAGACCTATAGGTTCACAAATCTTCTTTTGAACTTGGCCTAGAAAAAGCACTAAAACCCTTGACTCCTAGGTTTTGACACCTAAAACCTCCTTGATAATGATATTCAAGGACATATGAAGATATTAATTTCCATTAAAGGGTCTTGGACATTGAAAACACACCCATATTTGACAAGGGTTCTCTCAGCCATGTTTGCTAGTTCAAACAACTCAACTGTGCATGCATAGTTATCTGCTTTTCTTGAAGTTCATTCATGAAATGATGATTTTAAAAGGTTTGATATATCTTGATGAAGTTTAAACAAATATTAAAAAATTATTTTTATTAATTTCATGCACCAAAACACTTCACAACTCCTTCAAACCATGACTATCATGTTTAAACTAGTAGATCAAGACTATTTGTTGTTAATGCAAACATGAAAATGAATAACCTTGAGAGAAAAAGTTATTTCAAAGGTCAAAGAGTGTTCAAGATACCCTCTACAGTAATTTTTATGAATTCATTAACTTTATAACTCTATATCAAGATAGAATTGACCTTGGTAGGGTTTTGAGTCATCTTTCTACACCTTTAACTTTTTAATGATTGTTCACAAAGTTAAGGAACTGAACTAGAAAACTAATGCCAAAAAGTGGAATGTCATTAGGGTCCCCTCCTCTACCCAATATATTTTTATCCATCTCTCTCTCTCCTTTGATCACCATCCACAACCAGTTGGCCTTTTGAAGTTGCCAATAAACCCGATGGAGAAAAAAGGAGGTTTTTGCTTTATTTGGCTTTGCAACTCCACTTTTTGCATTGATTTGGGTCTAAAGAGACTAGGGGAAGCATTGGATGATCTTTTAAATTTTACATTAATGGAAAACCTCTATAAAATACCTCCCAAAGCATGTTTTATTAAATATTCTACCTTTTTAAATTGTTGGAGATGATGAACCAGATGATTATGTAGTTTCCCTTAACCTATACGGAGACAGAGTATGCCAAAATGTTTCCCAATTTTCTTTACTTGCAACTCTTTCAATATATCTCATTTGGATGTTATAAAATGATAAATGGGTGGTTATAAAGATATTCCAACATTGGAAAGTAGTTATTTAAGATATTTGGAGAATATGTATGGATAAGTACAAGCATTATGTCATTATTTGATGTTAGATGCCTTAAAAATACTCCCATCTAAGAATAAAACCTTCATATTTTCTCTTTATTAAAAATTATCATCTCAAAATTGGAGTATATAATTAGACTAAATTAATTTAAATACCTTAGTCTTATCAGAACTATCCCAATCTCTCCAAATTACTTGAAAATATAATGTGATCAACTTACTAGTCTTGCTCCTTGGACAATTTGGTTAGCTTAGATCATAGTTATTGGTGAGAATGATTAAATGTTGAATTAAATTCACACTTAACCTTAAATTTTTTAAAACTTACCTTAATCGATGCTAAACACATGAATAAGACTATAATGAATGACCATTTGATGACAAGGCAAAATGACTTGACCCTACTACTAACTAGACCATCCTAGAAGGCTTTATAAGCTACCAATGAAGACAAATTACCTATAATATTAGACAATTAATGACCAATACAAGAAATTTATAATGTATATCAACAAATTTAAGATCATTCATATCAAATTTTTTAATGATACTCATTCATGGTGACCAAGTTTGGCTAACATCTTTGACAACCTCATAGGGTTGCATGTTCGCTATGCATTTAGACTAGTGGCCTTGACAAGCCATTGGGATATGGGGTCATGAATTCCTCTTTAATTGAAATAAAAATGAAATTTAGACCTGAAAATATCCTAAAAATAAACTAAAATTGAACTAACATAAAACACATACTACACACACACATGTGTCACAAGACACTTGGAGAAAGGATAACAATAAAAGCAAACAAATAAAATGTGTGCTAAGCACTTAGGGAAAATAAATAACTACTCTAATATGTACATAATTAAAAATAAAACCTTAGTATCATGGTTTCAAATGTATCCCATTGACTGGCATACTCAACTCTTCTCCATCAAACTTTGCAAGTTGAAAGGCATTATGTTCTTTTCAACCAATGACAACATAGGCCCACTCCACAATGTATCAAACTCGGTATGCTTACCAAGTTTATCCATATATTCATACAAATTCAATACAATATCTACCTCTTAATATACTCTTGAAACAACCCTCTTATAAAAGGTCTTCTTCACTTGGGATTTGTGGTACTACATAGTATGCATATCATGATTTATTGCCTCCTCTAAAGCCATTAATTCTATTAATATAATCTCCAAATAATCACTCTCCATCATCTCAATTTGATTATCTAACTCAAGGGCAAGTATTTCAAGAGACATAGGTATATTGGCCTTTCTCCCATAGATAAGCATGTAGGGTGAGTTTATAATAGCCTTCTTGGGGGTGATCCTATCAGCCCATAGAGTTCTCTTTAATTTAGTATTCCAAGATCTTTGATTATCTTATATTTTTCTATTAAAAATTATGATAAAGTTATTATTGGTGGACTCAGCTAGGCCATTCCCTTGAGGGTAGTAATTTGAAGAAGAACTTAGATAAATGTCATGCTTGAGAGCCCACTCAATTGTTCTTGCAGCAATATCTGCCAATACATTATCAAAAATTATTGTTGAAGGCACTCCAAATCTAGTCACTAGGCCTTCATAGAAGTCAAGAAATAAATTTTTAGTAGCCTCTTTAAGAGATATTGCTTCTGCCCACCTTGTGAAAAAACTAGTGGTTGTAAGCACCCATTTATGGCTAGCACTTGAGTGTGGATTAATCATGCCAATGAAATCAAGACCCAATTTCATGAATGGTTGATCCACTTGAATGGGATTGAGAGGAAGGGTTGTAATCATTTATTTACCTATGAAAAATTCACACCTTTGACACCTCCTTGCCCATGTACAAGAGTCCTTAAATAAACTAGGCCAATAGCACCCATACCTCATTACTTTTGTTACTATGGTTTTAGATGCAAAGTGACCTCAAACTAGTCCATCATGGAATTATTCCAATAGATTATCAATTTGATCAATTTAAACACACCTAAAAAACATCCCATTAAGATCCCTTCTAAATATAACTCCATTCATGAGAACAATGGGGATGGACTATAATCTAAAGTATTTTCTCTTTGCTCTATCTAAACTAATATGACACTCACCTATATGAAGAAATATTACCATATATTATGTCCAACTCAGAGAGAGTGAAGGTGCAGCTACATTAGGATCATCTTGTAATGCCAAAACAAGATATTTTTCTTCTTTAAGGTATGTTTCCCAATGCTCACATAGCCCTCTTCCTCTTACTAATTTAGTATCCTTAAACTCCACATCATACACCATGACTTCGGTTATCCATCCATCCCTTTTATCATTCAAATCCTTGTCCAAAAGGAAGTCTCTTATGCATGGTTATGTCACCATGACATGACTATTATTGTTATAAACCATATTCCTAAACTTCTTAAGGCTCCTTGTGATTGACAACACTTGCTTCTCAATGAAGGTGTATCTCTCTTCATAATCTTCTAACCCTTGACTAAAGAAGGCAATATACTACTCAAGACCTTCATTTTTATATTGCATCAACATTTATGAGATGGTTTCAAGGTTATTAAAAACATATAATAATAAATCTTTAGAGAAGTCAATATTGATCAATGTTGGTGCTTGTGTAATGGCTTGTTTAATGGCTTCAAAATTGTTTTTTATTTATTTAGTCCAAACAAAGGCATGGTGCTTCTTAAACATGGATTAAATAGGGTTCATAAGGTTATATAAACTAGGTGTGAACCTTATAACTAAGTTTATTTTCCCAAGAAAACTTTTAAAACCTTTCTTATTCTTGCTTAAAGGCAAAACCAACATGGCACTCACCCTTTTAGGATTTATAGTAAGCCCATTCTTGGTGATAATGTGGCCTAATACCTTACCCTCATGAACTAAAAAAACACATTTCTTAGGGTTTAGAGAGATTCTATAATTTATACACCTTTCAAAAATCAATCTAAGATGAGTTATGTGATCACTAGCATCCTTTGAGAAAATCGTTATGTCATCAAAATAGATTAGCACCATTTGATTGATTAAACCTTAAAAATCCATATCCATGGCTTTTTAGAATATATCCCCTACATTATACAACCCAAATGGAATTATCTTATTGGCATATGTTCCTTGTTTATTATTAAAAACTATCTTATATTGATCTTATTCCTTCACCAAGACTTGATTGTAACTCGAGTAGCCATCCAAGAGAGAGAAGTGTTGAGAACCTGCAACCACTTAAAGAATTTACTTCATGGGAGGTAAAGTATAATGATCCTTCAATGACACCCTATTAAAATATCTAAAGTCTGCACATAATTTTATCTCTCCACTCTTCTTTCTCATGGTAACTAGGTTATCAACCCATGAAGAGTGTTTAATAAGGAGTATGATTATTGATTCTATCAACTTGGTTAGTTATTTTCTCATTAACATCTCAGCTTTAAGATTAATAGGCTTTTGTCTTTGTCTTATAATCTTGGAATTTATATAAATATCTATAGTATGTTGGGATAATGTGGGATCAAACCCCTTAAGATCAATACAATTCCAAACAAAGACATCATAAAATTCTCTGTATCACTTAACAAATGCATCTCTCTCAACTGAACTGCATACCTTCCCATGATTAAGATGTTTATCTTTGAATATATCCACTCTCTCATGATGTTCTTCTTTGTTATACATGCTCACTTTTCCCTTTCTCATTTGGTCACTCTCATTGAATATGTTCTCAAGAGTTACTAGCCCTTTAGGAAGCTTATTAAACCTCAATTGTACAATTTGATCTCCATATTGGTGCTGAAATTTGGCTTGGTTTTTATTAGAAAACTCAACTTCTTATTGAAAGAAACATGTTATTTTCTTATGACATTCAAACACTTTGCAATTGACATCATTATCTGGTATTGATGGTCTTACTACCACTTTGATATGTGGCCAAATTTTTGATTTATTGACATCATTAGAGATTTCAAATTGAGGTCCCATTGAAGTTAACCTATCAGCATGTTGATTCTCCTCTCTTGGAATTGATTGGATGTTGAAATGCCTTAAAATATTTAATAAGGTTCCATAATCTATGATTATAGGACTTCAAAAATGGATTCTTGGTAACACTTTTACCTTTTACTTGGTAGACAACTAGTTCACTATCTCCAAAAACTTGTAATTGTTTCACTTCTTTCTTTCTTGCCTATTGAAGCCCATGTATGAGAGCCTCATACATAGTTACATTATAATTACAAATAAACTGAAATCTAATTATAGAATATAACCATTCATTTGAAGTAAAAACTAGCATCATACCTTCTCTAACTCCATTCATAATTCTTAAACCATCAAAGAATAGTTTCCATAGGCCATCACTATCTTCACTTGGATTACAGAGAGATTATGGTTGTACCTTCTTCATGTAAACAATAAAAACCAAGACTATATAAACCCTATTGGGGTCCAAATATATATATTTTAATTAAACACATATACCAAATATAAATTACACCAAGAGAATATACAGAGACCATATGAATTACTCAAAGCATGATAAAAGTAACCAAACATATTTCATCACATACAATTGATCTCTAATATCATGAGAGCACACCAAATTGACAATATATAAAGTTATTATATTAACTCAACCATGAAAGATACAAGTCCACAACCACCATTGTCAAAGTACAATAATAAGTAATTATAACTCTTCATGACAATATACAATAATAAGTACAATTCAAAATAATGTATATATAAGATACATGGCTCCTTTGGAGCATAAATCCCAAACTCGAGTATTTGTGGCAATCTCAAGTGTCATATCGATAAGAAGTACTATTGTGGAGAGGGAGAGCATCATCCAAGCACTTTTACACACCAACCATAAACCAATGACCCCCTAGACTAATCCCATAAGGAAATGGTCCTCCCTTCATGGATGAGTAAAAAGTGATGGTATAAAAATCTTGAGAGACAAGAAAGTACTTGTGTGCTCTATGATTTATATACTAAACATGCAATGCATCATAAAAAATATTCTATTGCAAGATATCATTCAAACATGTAAATCATACTCATGAAATGATAATGTCTCACTAAACATACTTTGGCCAAAAGTTTTATGAATAATAAATAATAATGATCTATAGATCAATCAAATTCATACACACCACTTGATCAAACTACCTTCATCTATCTTTTTGATACTAGTAAGCCAATGAATTCCATCTCACTCCTTACTCTGTATCAACAATGCAAATTAGTCAAATACAATTCAACCACAAGATTCATTTAATTTACATCCTACTAGAAAATATGTCATATAACATGCTAAATGTAGGAGTAACCAAAGCATACATTTATTCTATCAAATGTGTGAATGAATTTTACATTATTTTCTATCCCATACTAGAAATAATGACTATAGCCTATACCACTTGGGTAAATACATATTATAATTACCACAACTAGTTTCCAAACATACTACACAACATGATAACCCATATTACCATAGTTTAGTATTATAAGACATAACTACTAGTTTTCCATAATCAATCACATAAAGTAATCTTAAATACATGGAAACATAAGCTTCAATTCAATCAGCTAGACATGTGAAAGCAACTTACTGTTGCCATGGAACATAATAATATACTATCATAACATTAGTTAAACTCTCAAAGGTTGTATTCATGCATACACAAAGTCTTACTAATTGTCACAAAACATATTATTCATATTAGTAACTAACACGCATACATTTAATTAGTTAAACATAGATGTGAGTCTAGACATAACAATTATAGTATGTACCATCCAGGTATGACATAAATTTATATTATATTACTCTATGATATCCCATACTATCATAGTTCATAATTACATTAAAATCACATAAATAACTTATGATTACAATAATTCAAATGACCTACATACATAATATCAATCATGCAAGTACAGGATTATACCACTTGAGTATACCCTAAATTTAAACTACATAATAGGATTCAAAGCAACATAACTTATAAGCATGCATCATGTTGCACCATTATATGCTACATATTTTTAAACACTTTTACAAAATATATTCACAATATGTAATACACATAAGTATTCACTACTATATGCAAACATGTTTAACAGTTCAGACATTCTAGTCAGATACCTCATATCTAAGCTATTCCATAATATTTATTTTAAATAACTTAATCCCAATTTCAAGAAGATTATTTTCATATGGTTAAAGTCTCTATCCCATGAACATCCTATGACACAATATTAACTATCTATTCAACCATAGTTATATTCCTATACACGAGTACTTGTACATCATAACATGCACCACATGTAAGTTCTCTAATGATATGTAAATACTATATTAATATTAACTTATATGTCTTAATCAAGAGCTCCCATATACTTAACTATGTTTATAAAACATGACCTTAAACTTGGTTACAAGTTTATTTTTATGTTGGCATGGTTTCTCAATGTATACATGTACATAAACTATATATATATACGTATAAATCTTGTATATATTGGTACACAAGTTAACAAAGGGATATATAAAAAATATACCCCATTAATTCTCAACAAAGATTTATGGTCTAAGCTATAGTATACCAGTCATTTATAGTACACATATTCTAAAAAATTACTAACCAATAATAGAATGATCTTATTGTATACCAACCTCTAGGTCAACATTTAGAAATACATTGAGAGTTACATAAACTAGTAATGTAAGTATGCTTATGAATGATGGGTTTTATAGCTAGCTCAATAAGTTGAGAGGCCCATACAATATATATAAAAGAAAGTTCATCCTATTTATACTATATATCTTTCTCATATGACATCAGTAGATGTGCTTATTTCTTATTAAATTTAGTCTTTATGACCTTATTATATGACAACCTCAGTCCTTATTTAAACATACACTAGGTTATCGTATAACCTTATCAATACTGTAATATTTTAATAATTATTCCAAACTAATTTATAACCATAACCTTATAATGTTATGGTAACCATATTTTTCCATTGGAACCGTAGTTATTTGCAAACTAGTTATAATGTGAATAAACTAGTTTAATCATTATTCCACTTCATCTAATGTTATCATAATTAGATATTATTTGGAATTAAACTAGTTAGATATTAAGTAATTAGCATATAATATTTATGTTTTATCTCATTATTCTCTTACATGTTCATATTTGAAATATATTTTTGTTGCATTGAAACCACTGGCCAGATGATTACTACATTGAAATGACCATTGCATTCAGCAAAAATCACTCTTGTATCATTTACCTCCAGATGGAATGAAATTGGTAAGAATTCATGGGATATTAAGTGTCTATATGTCTGAGTAATATATGCACCTATATATTTAACTCAAACTTGACTAAGAGGCTTATGCTCTCCTCAACTAATAACACGAAGGCATGCATACATTAATTGTAGTCATTAAAATGTTTAACATATTGAGCATGGGTTATCTTTAACATGTAGCATACTATGTATTATTGTATTGTGAGATAAAATAATACTAATGAATGTCATAGCTCATATTATTTACATATATATTCTATTGATACTAAATAATTTGATATAACCTAGACTATATTACAACATAATTCATATTGTAAGTTGTTGAAGTACATAAGAATTAGCATAATACTTAATCACTACACTACCAAGTCGTTGGATGCTTTAGTATATTTCTACATAATTTTCCAAATTTAATACTTAAGGATTAATTTAGTTAATTACTTGGATAATGAAGAAGTAATATGACTAGTCTTAGCTACAACTAACTCATAGCGACAACCTATAATCCCCCATAGTCTATAATTCTATAGCTATAATTTATTTTGTAAAGTCATTGCACCTCTTATGAGTCACTGCATTCTTAAAGGAAATCATTGTATTCACTAAAGTGATTAAGCATTTTATGACTAATTAAAACTATGCTTGAAAATTGCTAAATTTTTATAAAAAGGATTAGATTATAAATCGAAAGTGAATAATTCCAAGTATCAAGTTACAATATAGAAATCACTATATCATAGAATCATTGAATTTATAATAGAAAATAAGTGAATTAATCTTATAAATTTTAGGCATCAGGTGAATAGTCTTATAAGATATTCCATAGTTTTTACTAATAATTATTCAACTATTTCAATATACCACATACAAAGTGATTTCAATATATTAAACTTGACAAATTTCAATGTATATAATTTGGCTCAATAAATCTCTACATAAGTCATTATACAATCAATCTAGTGCCACTTATGTATAGTTGAGCATACCAATTGGAACATTTAATTTGACTCTTGAAACTAAGTCTACGCCTCAATAGTTTTAAGTCGATTCAGTAGTTGAAGATGAGTCAATGTATTGAATTATATTTGTTAACCCAGAATGAAACTTTTTTAGGTATTTAACTAGTGGGAGTCACCTAGTTCTATATATATCTACAGAGATTTTATTTAAAGTTCTAATCCTTTCCTAAATGTTATAATATTCAGCATGAATAAAAAGATATGTAATGCATCACCTACTTGGCAAAAATAGTTTCTTATTCTTCTCCATGATTTCATGCTCCATATTATCCTCAGAATCATGCTTATACACCTTTCTTTCTTAATTTTCCCTTATAATAAATATGTGTAGCACAGAGTTTTCTTTTTTTGTTTTAAATATTTTTCATTTTTTAATTTTCATTTGTAATTATTTTGTATTTGATTCTTTTCCTTTTATTCTTTATTATCTTTTTCTTTTTTCCATGGAAAATTTGATTAAATCAATTAATTTTACAATAATTAACCCATTAAATTATCAATGCATTCGATCTTCTTTTTTTTAAAAACAAAATGACTAGGTATTTCAAACAACATCAAGATTTAGTTATTAAGTTAGTCTACATACCAGTTTTCATAAGTTAACCTTTCTAAAACATTAGCAGTCATAAGCACATGACATAAAAACAACCACACAAGGTTAATTCCACATCATCATTAGCTAATTTATAAATCCATGTGTAAATGACTATCTAATTGCAAATAGTATCCAAACACATGTTATGCTAACATGTTTATCATGTACTCTAACATGTGCTAATACTGTGGTGAGTGTAGCATTCTTTATAGTTCTCTGTCATCCTTTGATATCTCTATCTATGTCACCCTCAATGATGATTCTCTCCCTCCGTCACACTCTAAAGGTTGAGTTCTCCTACATCAACCTCACAATAAAATAGTTAGTTAGACCATAATAATCATGATATATATATTCATTATAAAATATAGCTAAAATGACAAATCAACATAATTATAAAATAAACATTTACTTATAACTAACTCATATAAGTATGATCATGTAACCTAAGCAATATCCTACTGGCCCATAACAACATATATCTCACATCTTCGTTAAAAATAGCCAAATCTAAATATGTTAACTATAGATATTCATAGATAATCTAGCAAATTTGCTTGGTGAGGAATCAAGATGTAACATCCTTCCCCCTTAAAGCTAGTCATCATCCCTTATGACTCTTATTCAAACATAAGTTATGAATTAAAAAAATTATTTAGCAAAGCAATAACATAGTATATAATATCAAATTAAGTAAATAAATGGAAATTACCTATAGAACTCATCGTAGTTCCTTCAAGTTGTATTAATCTTATAATATTGGTCTCACAAGACCCTAATTTATGGCATCTCCCTATTATGCAAACATGGTTGTGAGTATTACTTACTCTTATTGGTTCTATTATGACCACCCTAGGGTCTAAAACCATCAATAAAAGCCTACATACTATAAGATTGACCACTTTTGCTACCTTCAAGGGTCCCACATATCTTAGTGAAATTTTTAATGACTTTCCAAGAGCACATAAGATCATCATTCAATCCAAAACAAATGACTAGAGAGAGTCCCACAAAATATTCCAATGCCTCTGCACATCTCTCTAACCTAGATAGTGATTTTCTCATACTAGAGTAAAGTAATTAAGGAACCTAACAAGAATGATGTGTATAAGTTAATACTATCACTACCCTACGTAGCTCTTGATAAGTATAAGATATCAATATTATCACTACTCCACAGAGCTCCTGACAAATATGATGATGAATAGGAACTGTAAATACTACATTTCTAATATATACAAAATTGAGGAATAAACATTCCACTGGGTACATGCATATGGCCATATGACTAAACTTGATAAGTCCATCTATCAAATCTTGGATTCGACAAGTCCATCTATCAGATCCAAACTCAGTAACTACCGAGTTAATGTGAGGCTAAGTAGGATCCACTCCTATCACTTAGTACTCACATTCTTAATTCACCACTCTTCCTTTAGGTCTTGATAACCTAATGATTTCCAAAAGTGCACAATGTTCAATAAATCATAGTTATTATACTAACATATCATATAAAATAATAATATGTGATAAATAATTCTAGATGTATCAACATATATATAAGAGAAATCATACAATCAGTCTGTAATTGTATTAAGTTACCACTAGCCAAACATAACTACTATCATATTTTCTAGCTTAACCTATAATGTTATATTCATAGTTAAGAGGAAATACTATTAAAACTAACATAACATACAAATGCCAAGGCTCACACCATCCTTCCAACCTTAAAAAGGAACAAGCAAGACAATATTTCACTACTTGCTTAGCTATAATGTAACAATTAAGAGTTTATCTCAACCCCTAGATTGATAATGTTCTCTACACATCCTATACCCTACTCGCTTCCGATGAAAGGTGCATAAATATCTCTTCAAAACAACATGCTTTAAGTAAAAAAATAACAACATCAATCTAATCAAGGGTAAATAATAACATATTAATTATAATCAACTTAAAATTCTTAATCAAGAATTTAATATATAATTCAAGTTTTTCCACTCCACGTGGTCTAAAATCATAAGTTAGATAAAGTAGTGACCCTAAAGAGTCACAAATTAAAATTAGAGAACTATCATCTCAAAAATTCCTACATACCCTCATAAGGTAAAAATAAAAACGCTGCAACTCAATGTTACTAAATCACTACCTACTTACCAAATCTGTAAGTATGGTATCATAATTTATTTTCACAACCAAGATAAAAATAAAATACTAACCACAAAGATGTATCAATCAATCCAATCCCACAACTTCTCTCTCAACAAGAAGTAGAAGACATTTATCCCATCAACTCCAAGGTCTATGATCAAAACAACTTTTCAGAAAAAAGTTTCAACATCAAGAAAATATGAATCCTCTCAGTAGCTCATAATAATGTCAAAGGAGAATGAGATAATAAAAACTCACCTCTAAGATAACTAAGAGGAATGACACTTCTTCCTAATCCACATAACTTAAGGATGATAATCCAAAACAAACTCCTATCTCATAGGAATTTTCAATGAAAACATCTACACTCTATTACAAGAAAATTCCCACCACCCTAGGTGGTACTAACTAAAAGTGGTTATATAATATTTTCCATTTCTAGGATTAGTGAACATATGACACAAAAACTAAATCACATATTTTTAAGTGGGAAGCATCCCATGTTTACTAAACACTCACAACACAAACTACAAATGGTGAAGGTGACTTGATAACCAAGAAGGATGTAATCATGCTCAAGGTGTTCAATCTTGAGTGATCAAACTATGGTAGAAATATCTTGTTCATAACTCATGAACTACGTTATATAATTGCCTACCCAAAACTCATTTACAACCAACACAAGCCCTATAAAAACTCTAAGAGGGTACTAGTGCTCCTAAAAGTACACACTCAATGTTCCCCACACACATTTCATGAATGTCTCAAACTTACAATAGTCACCAAGCCATAAAAGAGGATCTACCAAGTCTCAAAACTTTAATCATGGTGTAATATGGTTCTTGCACTAAGGCACTACAAATCCAAAACACCAATGCGATACTTTATGTCACTAGGTTCACACTAGTAAATAGAAGGACATGAAAATGCCAATGGACTCATTAGGTCCTAGAGTTTGAGCCATAGCTCTGATACCACATGTAACAACCCCGTTGGGTTCTAACTAGATTTTTTTTTATTAAACACATATACCAAATATAGATTACACCATGAGCATCTACAGAGACCATATGAATTACTCAACACATGATAAAAGTAACCAAGCATATTACATCACATATTACTGATCTCTAATATCATGAGAGCACACCAAATTAAAAATATATAAAGTTATTATATTAACTTAGTCATGACTGATACAATCTTACATCCACCACTATCAAAGTACAATAATAAGTAATTACTACTCTTCATGATAATATGCAATAATAAGTATAATTCAATACAATTCACATATAAGATACATGGCTCTTTTAGAACATAGTTTTCAAACTCAAGTATCTATGGCAATCTCAAGTGTCATCTCAATAAGTAGTACTATTATGGGGAGGTAGAACATCATCCAAGCACTTTTCCACACCAACTACAGACCAATGATCCCTTGCACTAATCCCATTAGGAAATATCTCTTCCTTCATGGATGAGTAGATAGTGATGGTATGAGAATTCAAATAGATAAGTACCTGTGTGTTGTATGATTTCTATACTAAACATGCATTGTATCATAAAAAACCATTTTATTGCAATATATCACACAAACATGTAAATCATACTCAAGAATTTATAATGTCTCACTAAACATGTTTTATCCCAAATTTTTATGAATAATAATTAATAATGATCTATATATCAATCAAATTCATACACACCACTCGATGGGACTACCTTCATCTATTATTATGATACTAGTAAGCCAATGAAGTCCATCTCACTCCTTACTCCGTATCATTAACTCAGATTGGTCAAATACAATTCAACCACAAGATTCATTTAATTTACATCCTACTATAAAACACATCATATAACATGCTAAACATAGGAGTAACCAATGTATACATTTATTCTATCAAACGTGTGAATGAATTTTACATTCTTTTCTATCCTATACTAGAAATAATGACTACAGTCTATACCACTTGGGTAAAAACATATTTTAACTACCACAACTAGTTTTCAAACATACTACACACCATGATAACTCATATTACCATAGTTTAGTATTCTAAGACATAACTACTAGTTTTCTACAATCAATCACATAAAGTAATCTTAAATACATGGAAACATAAGCTTCAATTTAAGTGACTAGACATGTCAAAGCAAGTCAATATTCTCATAGAACACAATAATATACTATCATAGCATTCATTAAACTCTCAAAGGTTGTATGCATGCATAAACAAAGTCCTACTAACTATCACAAAACATATTATTCATAGTAATAACTAACATGCATACATTTAATTAGTCAAACATAGATGTGAGTCTATACATAATGATTATAGTATGTACCATTCAAGTACGACATACATTTATACTATAGTACTCTATGATATCACATACTATCATAGTTCATAACTATATAAAAAATACATAACTAACTTATGATTACAATAATTTAAATGGCCCACATACATAATATCAATCATGTAAGTACGTGATTATACCACCCAATATACCCTAAGTTTAAACTGCATACTAGCATTCAAAGCAACATAACTTATAAACACACATCACAATGCACCATTATATACTACATATGTTTAAACACCTATACAAAATATATTCACAATATGCACTACACAAAGTATTCACTACTATATGAAAACTTGTTCAAAAGTTTAGTCATGTTAGTCAGATAGCTCATATCTAAGCTATTCCTTAATCTTTCTTTTAAATAACTTAATCCTCATTTCAAGAAGATTATTTTCATATGGTTATGGTCTTGGCCCCATGGACAACCTATGACATAATTTAACCATCTATTTAACCATAGGTATAATTCGTATATATGAGTACTTGTACATCATAACATGCACCACATGTAAGTTCTCCAATTATATGTAAATAATATATTAATATTAACTTATATGTCTTAATCAAGAGCTCCCATATATTTAACTAAGTTTATACAACATGACCTTACACTTGGTTACAAGTTTATTTTTGTGTTGGCATAGTTTCTCAATGTATACATGTACATAAACTATATATATATACATATAAACCCCATACATATTAGTACACAAGTTAACAACAGGATAATATACAAAACACAACCCATTAATTCTTAAGAAGGATTTGTGGTCTAAGCTACAGTATAACATTTATTTATAGTACACATAGTCTAAAAAATTACTAACCAATAATGGAACAATCTTATTGTATACCAACCTCTAGGTCAACATTTAGCAATACATTGAGAGTTACATAAACGATTAATATAAGTATGCTTATGAATGATGGGTTTTATATCTATCTCAACATGTTGAGAGGCCTAGGTAAGATATATAAAATAAAGGACATCCTATTTATACTATATATATTTCTCACATGACATCAATATATGTGGTTAGTTCTTGTTAAATCATATCCTTATGACCTTACTATATGACAACCTCAGCCCTTATTTAATCATATACTAGGTTCTTGTATAACCTTATCAATACTATAACCTTTTAATTATGATTCCAAACTAGTTTATAACCATAACCTTATAATGTTATCATAAGCATATTTTTCCATTAGAATCGTAACTATTCGCAAACTAGTTGTAATGTGAATAAACTAGTTTAATCATTATTCCATTCATATAATATTATCACAAGTAGGTATTATTTAGAATTTGACTAGTTAGATATTACATAATTAACATGTTTTATTTATGTTTTGTTTCATTATTCTCTTATATGTTCCTATTTGAAATATATTTTTCTTACATTAAAACCATTGGCCAGATGATTACTGCATTGAAATGAGCATTGCACTTGGAAAATGATGCAGGGACATCTTGGGAGTGTTCAAGAAAGTGCTTTGGAGTCATGTTAGTGCATGCAAATTTGAAATTGTGTCCATTAAGAGTTTTTTTACCTTTTTTGTAATTTAAATTTTCAAGCATGTAAAGGAGGATTGAGAGTGTGTTTAGATGGTTAAGGTGGGTTCTAATGTTATATCATGTTAAATGAAGTTTTAATATACCTATAAGGTATTTTAGGATTCCTAAGTTGGTTTGGAATGGTTACGTCAAGATGAAAGATGTGAGGTGGCAGTCATATTGAACCACCACCCTACGTGGGTTTAGAGTTTTTGGAAGTTTCTTGTTTCAAGAAATGGTTATTAATCTTAATTTAGAGTCATTTACATAGTATTAAGGTTATATAGAGAGAATGGTACGTAGAAGAGGTCAGAGGTGTAATGAATAAATAAGGGTAGACATGATGGAGAATGTAGAATGGTTTGCCAAAGCAAATGTATGACCGAGAATCAATTTTTGTAATGTGTTGGGTGAATATTTTGTCACCAGCTAACTGATGAGCAAAATAGGTCTGATCAACCATAGCAAGGGAGATTGGTCGGCCAAGTGTGTAGGTTTACCACATCAAAAGGGGACAAATCTCTCCTCTCATCAAAGGGAGGTTCCCTATAAGTATGAGGGGGCTATATATATATATATATATATATATATATATATATATATATATATATATATGCAAAAAATAACACTCAGGGGTAGGACAACACCATCCATCTCTCTTTTTTTAGAGATGATGCTCACAAACAAAGGAGAAATCCTAGTGAAGACACTGAAGGCACTTCTCTTCTTTCATAAGTGGTCTTGCAGCAAACAGTAGGAGTTCTTTCAGGTAGTGACAAGTAACTGGTAACAGGGTGCAGTAACCAGTAGAATGAAGTGTAGCACAAAGTCTCCACTTCAGTTGCCCAAAGAGTGAAATGCGAAGGACAATGAGGGCACAAAGTCATACCAAGGTCCTTTACATAGAAATAGAAAAAGACAAACACACTAAAGGTAATTATAGACAGCAAAAAGTCTTCCCACAGTTGGCTTCACGACACCTTTCTAATTATTTCCACTAGTTCTGCTTATTTCATTCAATGAACAAGAACACATTCTGGAAACAGACATAAGAACCATCCCCTGAATGACACAAGCTATAACAGCACGAAGTCTAAAAGTAACATGCTTTCTCATTCAAATAAAGAAATATGATCAACAATCTAAGCTCAAAGTCTTAGTATTTGCCATTAAATTTTGGCAGATTTTTGCTTCTCTTAATCAAAAAGATATCCTATGCATAAATAAGAGAATACAATATATAACGGCCAAGAAAGGCTTGGCATTTTGTTCCATGCAGTGACCCATGTTGCATTTAATGCTTTGAATGCATCTTCAATTTTGTCAAAGTACCATGCTGGAACAGAGCAGCTGCCTTAACTATGGCATGTCAATTCATCTCAAATGTCTTCTCCTGGGCCTGATTCATCTGGTCTATCACTTGATGTCTGCGCAACTGTCCACTTCACCTTTACTCTAGGGGAGACAAACAGGTTGCACCTTTAATGTTTGTAAGCCAAAATATCTGCTTGGTAGACTGTTCCACCTATTAGAATAACTTCTATGTAGATATTTCTAGCCTTTCCCTCTTTTTGCCATGATTTGAGCTCTTAGGCTATCTTTTCCCCTTTCTATTGGCTCTTTCAGCTCCCTCTTCAGCTGGTCGCCGAGTTTGTTTTTAACTTTTGTCTTTTACAAGCTTTGTCTCTTACTGGGATTTGAGCTCTCAGGGCTATATTCTCAGCCTTGATGGATCTTTGCGTTATTCTCTCAGTGGTTCTTCCCTTTGGCCTTAAGGCCTTTAAATGCATTCAGGTTTGTGCTCAAGCCTTTAAAGATCAATGGCTATTTTATTGCCTTGAATTTGATGTTGGCACACCTGTCGCCATTTGAAAGCCAACGGCTAGTTTATTGGCCTAAATTTGATGGCTGTGGGGATGTCACCGGACGTCTGAATCCCAATGGCTAGTTCATGGTGCCTAATCTTGATGTCTATAGGCCCATCACCCTCCTTGGCAATTCCTTTAGCTTTCCTGTTTGATCCTTCCCGAAGGGGACCTACCCTTTGGGGTCTTGAGAAAGGTCCATTTTGCTCAGTGAGAGCCCCCCCACAAGGGTACCTACCCTTCAGTGTCCTTTGGGCAGTCTTCGAGCTTCATTGAGCCTCAATTCCTTTAGATAAAATGTCTAAAGGAATTCCTTCAGACATTTTATCTGAAGGAAATGTTCCTTCATGTCTCTTTCCCGCTTGCTTTCTTTTAGTTGGATTTTCCTTTGGGTGAATTCCTTCAGACAAAAGTCTGAAGGAATTCCTTTAGACTTTTTTTCTGAATGAATTTGCCTTGTCCACTTTTCCAAAGGAAACTTTACCTTTTTGGCCTCTGAAATGGTCTATTTGCTCCTCACCTGCCCTCTGTAAGGGTTGTTTGATCTTTAAGATTACCTTTCAAAAAAGTTGCAAGGGTCCTTTTGGCTCTTAAGTGCCCTTCACAAGGGAACTTGTCCTTTGGGCTCTTCTGGTGGTCCTTCAATCATTCATTTAGACAAAAATTTTGAAAGAATTACTTCATGGAAAATCCCTCTGAAAGGTATCTCTTTTGTTCCATTTACCCTCCATAAGGGTACCTACCCTTCAGGGTCTTTCAGATTGAATTGACTGATTAAAATCACCTAAGTGTTGAGAACTTGTTTCTTTCCTGTAGAGTTCGTAGAAACCAACCTACAAATTCTGTATAAACTAGTCAATAGAAATATGTCTATAGAGTTTGTAAACCCAACCTGCAGAGTCTGTAGAAACTAGTCCATAGAAATATGTCTGCAGAGTCTGTAGAAATGGGTCTGCAGATTCCATAGAAACTAGAAACCAACCTACAGAGTCCATAGAAATGAGTTCATAGAAATGAGTCCATAGAAATCTACCTATAGAGTCTATAGAAATGAACCTATAGAGTCCATAGAATCCAGTCCATAGAACCAATAAACTAACCTGCAGAGTCCGTAGAAACAAGTCCATAAAACCCTTCCTGCAGAGTCTATAGAAATGAGTCCATAGTTTTCAAGCTTGCAGAGTCTGTATTTTTCTCTAAGTCTTTCGAACCTTGAAAGAGTTCATAGAATCCAGCCTATGGAGTCTATAGAAACGTATTTGCAGAGTTCGTAGAAATAAGCGTGCAGAGTCTGTAGAAATGAGCCTGCGGAGTCCGTAGAAATGTATCTGCAGAGTCCCTTGGCTGAAAAAGTTTGAACAATAGAGAATTTGAAGGTTCAAAACAATTTTTGAGAAGGAAAGAGATAATTTTTGGCATGTAGGACAAAAAATAGTTCATGTGTTGTCCCAAAAAGGAGTGACAGACTTTGGGAACAACATAATGCACTAAAGCTACATATGAATTCCAATGGTAATTGATGATTTTTTTAGTATGTTTTTGAAGGACTTTACAAATTGAGAAAGTTTTCTTAGAACTAAATCAAGAATATGCATGACTAAACTACTTACCCCTGTATTTTGGTGTATTCTATGTTTGTGTATGAATGATCCAAGCAACAAGATTCTATGAACTCAACAATGGAAATGTATATATTCCTATAGTAGTGTTTTTATCTATTCTATTTAAGTCTTCAAGTATTAGTTATGAATTTTTTGAACCCTTTAGTATTTGGTTGTATACTATGATCAGACCCTATTGGGAGTCATGATTTGATGGCAAATTATGTGCATTGATATTCAGGACTGAGACAAAGTATTGGGTGTTTTTAATCTTCCATGTGGTAAGTGAAGGATTATTTATTAATGACATTGAATGTGAACAATTTTATTTCTCTTGAATGAAACAAGGAACCGCAAGGTGAGTTTGGAGTTGTCACATTTGTGGAGACAGTCAGGACTAAAAATAGGAAGTGCACATTTATATATTTGTGCAAGAAAGACTCTAAGTATTTGACCTTATTTGTATTTGAGGTTTGTATAATTGATAATGAGATGTGTATTTGGTTATAAAAGAATCTAACAGATCATTGAATACATTAAGTTTGGTTTGTTAATGTTGATTGAGAGCTTGTATTAGTCTGCAGATAGAAACCCCTACTTATGCTTTTATGGGTGTTTGAAATGAGTTTATTATATAAAATAATGACCAATAAATACTATATTTGTGAATGATTAATGTGAAAATATGAGTCTCTAGGATGTTCATTATATAAATGGAGTATTCCGAGTGCTTGTTCATTTCTTGAAATAAACTAGCATCTTACCCTATTTGTCAAAGAAGCAAAATATAGTCATAAGGACTAAGATATATTGCATGGAGACTTGTTTGGTGTCAAAGGTGATTGAGAAGGCTTATTATGGTCATTTAAGGTATGCATAACATCTTTATATGTTATAATGACTGTTAGTGTCCAAAATGATATTGAAACTTAGACTATCATGTTTACTATTAATGGAATATAGTTAAATAAATTGAGATTTGGTGTTTGTGAGAGCATTGTGGGTTATGGGAGTTTTAATATTGAATTGAGATGTTGCAAGGCCCTTATATAGAAATATATGAAATTTTTATACCTTTTAAACTATATGAAATGATCATAATGGACTTTTATGCAGTCTCGGCCTTTGGTAGTGTCTTGAAAACCCTAGATTAGGGTTTGAGTATTTGGGAGTGTTTCCATAAATGAAAAAAGGCCATTTTTTTATATTTTTTGCTTAAAAATGTGTTCTAATATATTTTTGAGGTTTTAAATTATTCCATACATGAGGGCACTCTTTTGAGAGGTTTGTACCTAAACAAGGTTCTTAAAAGCCTATTAGGCCTAATCAAAGAGTGCAAAAGGTCTAATAAAGTGACCTAATGAAGGATATTTGCCTTAAAAATTGGTATACAACTAAGGAAGGATATAGGGTATTAATATTGATAATTTTTTTTACCATAAGATTCCATATTAATCTGTACAACAAAGAAAAGCTTAAAAATAGGGCTACTAGATACACTGTCCAAACTTGTGAAAGTTGTGAATATGAAGGGTAATGTTATGAATGGTTATTTGATATGAATAGTGACTTATAAAATAAATTAACAGAGATGATATTGATGTTTTAAAACTTTATTGGAGACCTAGTTGATGAGTTATGTGGTTTTGACCTAAAGAAAGAGCATTAAGCCTAGGGTAGAGGATTTGATTACAAAGAAACACAGAGAATTGGGAGGTATGATTTGTCTTGAATGATTATGCCTTATTTTTGGGTCCTTGAGATAAATAATAAGTGTTTTCCAAGTTTATTAATAGAATAATTATGGAATTTTCCTAGAAAGACAGGTTTATTGGCAAGAATAAGTACATGCAGGTGAAAGATATAGGTAGAGTTGGCAAGGATGAGAAAAGTTCTACATCATTTTGGTATTAGAGTGAGGAGATGCCCTAGAAAAGGTGTGAGTATAGGTATAGGTTTATGATTTGATTTTTTTACTATGCATGTGAATGAAATTGTAGGAAAGGAGTTGAGCAAGAAGGAGTCTTTAGCAAGAGAGAGTTGATATAACATATAAGAGAAGGTATGATATGTTTTATGATTGATTTATTGCATGAATTCATTGTTAATGATGAGTGATAGGTGAAATAAAATAGTGAATGGTGAAGTGGAATCCTGAACAAGTGAGCTATTATCAAACCCAAGAGATAGAAAGACAAGCTCATAAAGAGAGCTTGAGAAAGAGAAATAGTCCTAGAGTGAAGGTCAATATTTGGAAGGCCCAACTGAGGTCTGATATAGGAGGTTTCAAGTGTGAACCAAAAGAGGGAAGAGGTCCAAGTGAGTCCAAAAAATTAGAGAAGTAGAGAGAAAAGAAAGAGATAGGGTGCAAATGAACAACCATAAGAGAGAGAAGTCAGCAAGAGAAAAAGAAGAGATAAAAATGGAAAAGGAAATGAGGGAAATGAGGAAATATATGATGAATTTGGAGATTAGGTTGATGGAGTTGTTAGAATATTGTGAACAATGGGTTAGACAACAAGAGGTAAAAGGCCCATGGCATTGGTGATGAAGAAAAGAGTGAAGTGGCCAATAGAGTAGCTGATGAAGAGGAAAAGACATGAAATGAAGAAGGAAAAGATGATTAGACCAGCCCATAGAGGTTTGGAGACAAGCAAGTTACCAAGAGAGCAACATGAGGATGAAGAAATAGAAAAAAGAGTTATCATAGTGGAGAAGATGAAGGAGGAAGAACAAACAAAGTCCAAGCAAACACTTGAAGAAGGATATAAAAGAAAGAAGAAGGTGTCCATTCAAGAGGAAATTAAAATGACATTATGGTATCTTTGTTTTATAGCTAACATTTTCTTTGAGTTTCTAAATGTGGGTGTGAAGATAATGAGAAACCAAGTCAAGAGTCAAGTGTGCAATTTGAAAAGAGATTGGGAATATTAGTACCCATGCAACAAAAAGAGTATGAAGATGAGAAGAAATAGTTTACAGTTGTTCCAAAAGGAGATGATGGTGTTAAGGGAGTCATTCATTCACTCCATGAAGAACTAGAAGGTGAAGATGAATTCATTGATGCCTTAGAAAGCATAGAAGAATGAGAAGTGATAGTGGATCACATGAGGGAAGTTGTCAAGAAAAATAATAATAATGGTTTTAGGTACAATCAATAGAATGAGCAACAGTAGCAGAGACAACAAAGGAGCAATTAGAAGAAGAAGCACAAGCATAGGTGTGGTAGCAAGGAGCACACACATTTGTATGAGAATCTAAATGAAGGAGAATATTGGAGGCAAGTTATTTTCTCTCCTTGGGAGTATGATGCATGGAAATCTTGGGAGTGTTCAAGAAAATGCTTTGGAGTCATGTTAGTGTATGCAAATTTGAAATTGTGTCCATTAAGAGTTTTTCCACCTTTTTTATAATTTGAAGTTTCAAGCATGTAAAGAAGGATTAAGAGTGTGTTTATATGGTTAAGTTGGGTTCTAATGTTATATCATGTTAAATGAAATTGTAATATAACTATAAGGTCTTTTAGGAGTCCTAAGTTGGTTTGGAATGGTTATGTCAAGATGAAAGATGTGAGGTGGCAGTCATATTGAACCACCACCCTACGTGGGTATCGAGTTCTTAGAAGTTTCTTGTTTCAATAAATGGTTATTAAGCTTGTTTTAGAGTCTTTTACATAGTATTAAGGTTATATAGAGAGAATGGTATGTCGAAGAGGTCAGAGGTGTGATGAAGAAACATGGGAAAACATGATGGAGAATGTAGAATGGTCTGCCAAAGCAAATGTATGATTGAGAATCAATTTTTGTAATGCACTAAAGCTTCATATGAATTTTAATGGTAATGGATGATTTGATTTTAGTATGTATTTGAAGGACTTTGAAAATTGAGAAAGTGTTCTTATAACTAAATCAATAATATGCATGACTAAACTACTTACCCTTGTATTTTGGTGCATTATGTGTTTGTGTATGAATGATCCAAGGAAAGAGATTTTGTGAACTCAGTAATGGAAATTTATGTATTCCTATGGTAGTGTTGCTATCCATTCTCTTTAATTCTTAAATTATTAGTTATTTATTTGTCAAACCCTTTAGTATTCAATTATATACAGTGATCAGACCCTGTTGGGAGTCATGATTTGATGGCAAACTGTGTGCATTGATATTCAAGACTGAGACAAAGTATTGGGTGTTTTGAATCTTCCATGTGGTAAGTGAAGGATTGTTTTTTAATTACATTTAATTTAAATAATTTTATTTCTCTTTAATTAAACTAGGAACCCCAAGGTGAGTTGGGAGTTGTCACATTTATGGTGACAATCAGTATTGAGAATAGGAAGTGCACATTTCTAGATTTTTACAAGAAAGAATCTAAATATTTGATCTTATTTGTATTTGAGTTTTGTGTAATTGATAATGAGATGTGTATTTGGTTATAAATGAAGCTAAAATATCATTAAATACCTTGAGTGTGGTTTGTTAATGTACCAATCTGCAGATAGAAACCCCTACTTATGATTTTATGGGTGTTTAAAATGAGTTGATCATATAAAAGAATGACCAAGAAAGACTATATTTGTGAATGAGGAATGTGAAAATATGAGTCTCTATGATGTTCATTATATAAATGGTGTATTTCAAGTGCTTATTCATTTCATGAAATAAACTAGCCTATGTACCCTGTTTGTCAAAGAGGCAGAATACATTGCATGGAGACTTGTTTGGAGTCAAAGGTGATTGATAAAGGCTTAGTATGGTCATTGAAGCTATGTAGAACCTATTTATAGGTTATAATTATTGATGGTGTCCAAAAAGGTAATGAAACTTCGACTATCATGTTTACTATTAATGGAATACAATTAAATGAACTGAGATTTGGTGTTTGTGAGAGCATTATGGTTTATGAGAGTTTTCATATTCAATGTAAAAGTTGCAAGGCCCTTAGATAGACCTTTAGGAAGTGATTAGTCCTTTTTAAATCATATGAAATGATCATAGTGAATTTTTATGTAGTCTCGGCCTTTGGTAGTGTCTTAGAAACCCTAGATTAGGGTTTGAGCATTTGGGAGTGTTTCCACTAGTGAAAAAAGGCCAATTTTTTATATTTATTACTTGAAAATGTGTTCTAATATATTGTGGAGGTTTAGAGTTGTTTTTGTATAGGAGGGTACTCTTTTGAGAGGTCTATACCTAAACAGGGTTCTTAATAACCTATTAGGCCTAATCAAAGAGTGTAAAAGGTCTAATAAAGTGACCTAATGAAGGATATTTGCCTTGAAAATTGGTATATAATTAAGGGAGGATAAAGGGTGTTAATATTTATAATTTATTTAACATGAGATTCTGTAATAATCCATACAACATAGAAAACCTTAAAAATAGGGCTACTAGATACACTGTCCAAACTTATGAAAGTTGTGAGTATGAAGGATAATGTTATGAATGGTTATCTAAGATGAATAGTGATTTAGAAAATAAATTAATGGATATGAATTTGATGTTTGAAAACTTTATTGGAGACCTAGTTGATGAGTTATGTGGTTTTAACCTAAAGAAAGAGCATTAAGCCTAGGGTAGAGGATTTGATTACAAAAAAACACAGAGAATTGAAAGGTGTGATTTGTCTTGAATGAGTATGCCTTGTTTTTGGGTCCTTTAGATATAAAATAAGTGTTTTCCAAGTTGATTAAGAGAATAATTATGGAATTTTCTTAGAAAGGGAAGTTTATTGGCAAGAATAAGTACATGCCGGTGAAAGATATATGTAGAGTCGGCAAGGATAAGAAAAGTTTTGCATCAGTAAAAATCACTCTTGTATCATTTACCTCTAGATGACATGCAATTGGAAAAAATTCATGGGATATTAAGTGTCTATATGTCTGAGTAATATATATGCCTATATATCTAACTCAAACTCGACTAAGAGGCTTACGCTCTCCTCAATTAATAACATGAAGGCATGCATACATTAATTATAGTCATTAAAACATATAACATATTGAGTGTGTGTTATCTCTAACATGTAAAATATTGTGTATTATTGTATCTTGAGATAAACTAATACTAATGAAAGTCATAACTCATATGATTTACATATATATTATGTTGATACTAAATAATTTGATAGAACCCAACCCATATTGCAACCATAGCTCATATTATAAGTCACTATAGTACACAAGAATGAGTATAAGAATGAATCATTGCACTACTAAGTCATCAGATGATTTAGTAAATTATTGCATACTTTTCCAAATCATATACTTAAGGATTAATTTAGTTACTTACTTGGATAATGAAGAAGTAATATGACCAGTCCTAGCTACATCTAACTCATAACAATAGCCTATAATCCTCCATAATCTATATTTCTATAACTATCATTTATTTTGTAAATTCGTTGCACCTCTTATGAGTCATTGCATTCTTAAAGGAAATCATTGTATTCACTAAAGTGATTAAGCATTTTATAAGTAACTAAAACTATGCCAAAAAATTGCTAAATATTTCTAAAAGGAAGGATTAGATTATAAATGTAAAGTGAATAATTTCAAGTATCAGGTTACAATCTAACAATCACTATATCAGAGAATCACTGCATTTATAATAGAAAATAAGTGAATTACTCTTATAAATTTTAGGTATCAGGTGAATAATCTTATAAGATATTCCATAGTTTTTTCTAATAATTATTCAGCTATTTCAATAAACCACACACACAACAATTTCAATATATTAAACTCAATAACTTTCAATGTGCATAATTTAGCTCAATAAACTCGCTATATAAGTTGTTGTATAGTCAATCTAGTGTCACTTTTGTGCAACTGAGCATAGTAATTAGAATTTTTAATTTGACTCTTGAAACTAAGTCCATGCCTCAATAGTTTTAAGTCGATTTGGCAGTTGAAGATGAGTTGATGTACTAAATTATCTTTGTTAACCCAAAATGAAGCCTTTTCAGGTATTTAACTAGTAGGAATCACCTAGTTCTATATATACCTACAAATAGTTTATTTAATGTTCTAATCCTTTCCTAAATGTTAGAATATTCAACATGAATAAAAAGAGTTATAATCCATCACCTACCTAGAAAAAATGGTTTCTTTTTCTTCTCCTCACTCTCATGCTCCATATTCTCCTTAGAATCATGTCTGGTCTCTTTTCCAGCTTCTAAACATTTTTTCCTAATTTTCCCTTGTAAGAAATAGGCATAACACATAGTTTTCTTTTTTTTGTTTTAATTTTTTTTTGTTTTTAATTATTTTATATTTGATTCTTTTCCTTTGATTCTTTATTGTCTTTTTCCTTTTTCCATGGAAAATTCTATTAAATCAATTAATTTTAACCTTTCAAAATCTTTTAAAGTATGAATTTTTCTATAATGACTTATCAATAATTAACCCATTAAATTGTCAATGCATTTGATCTTCTTTTTAAAAAAGAAAATGACTAGGTATTTCAAAAAACATCAAGATTTAGTTATTAAGTTAATCTACATACTAGTTTTCACAAATTAACCTTTCTAAAATATTAACAGTCATGAGCACATGACATAAACACAACCACACTAGATTAATTCCACATCATCATTAGCTGAGCTATCAAACCATGTGTAAAGAACTATCTAAATGCAAACAATATCTAAACACATGTTATGCTAACCATTTTATCATGTATTCTAACATGTTCTAATACTATGGTGTGTGCAACATTCTCCCCAATTCTCTATCATCCTCTGACATCTCCATCTATGTCACCCTCTTCGATGTTCTCCCTCCATCACACTCTAAAGGCTGAGTTCTCCTACATCAACCTCACAACAAAATAGGTATTTAGACTATGATAGTCATGATATATATATGACAAATCAACATGATCAAAAAGTAAACATTTACTTACAACTAACTCATAGAAGTGTGATTATGTAACCTAAGCAATATCCTACTGCCCCATAACAACATATATCTCATAGCTTAGTTAAAAATAGCCAAATCTAAATTTGTCAACTATAGATATCCATAGATAATCTAGCAAATTTTCCTAGTGAGGAATCAAGATGTAACATAGATAGACTTCTTCAAGACATCTATATGGGTCATACTCATGATTTTTTGCTCCCCACTCATCAAAGAAGAGATCGGATATGTCTTCAAGAGGAACAATTAGTTCTTGATCATTAGGATGATCCTCCTTGTCAATGATGGTGCAATTGACACCTGAAATGTTTGGATTGTATGGCTAAAGATGAAAATTAGACATAGGTTGAGATATGATTGTGACCTTAATGCCATCTAGTTTTGAAAGCCATGTATGACCAATCAAATGATAAGTAACCCCCAATCTTGGTAGTTAAGTCTCTTGACAAGCAAAGAGCAAAGTATGTTGGTAAATACACAATAATAACATCTTGAGCAATAGATAAATTAGGATAAGCATGAAGATTAAAGCTCAAACCTTTGATCACACCCATAATATTAGTAGTTAAACCATCAAGTTGCAAGACACCTTTGGTATTATGCTCATACTTTAAGCCTAACTTATCAGCTATTTGTTTAGGCATCACCAAGATACTTGCCCCACTATCTATCATGAAATTATGTACTAGAAAATCTCCAATGATCATTAAAACATAAAAGGGAGGTGGTTTACCATCTTAACTTGGTTGCCCACTAGTAGGTGTAGGAGTGTTTGTAAAAACTAAACTCTCTATTCTTGTTGATGTTTTTGAAAGGTGGAGCTTTAACAACTCCTCTTGAAGTATCTCCCTTTGTTTAGGAAGAGCCAATGTATCCCACATAGTAATACTCACATTCAACCTCTTTATTTGGTTTACAATGTCGATAGACGCGCTGTCAACTCTTGGCTATCCTTTAGGAATTGCCATATTGTTTTGAGGCTACATAGTTTTAGGTATAAAATCACCCTTCATATTTTAATTTTTTTCAGTTTCTCATGACTTAGGATCTACATTAACATCCTTTGTTCCTTGAGATGTATAAGGCATAGTGGTTGCACCTTACCCATCTCTTGAGCATCATAAATTACTCTCTTTTTAGACCTTTTATTGGCTATTATAGAATATCACTAACCCTACTTGTGCTTCCCAACTGATTGACTGCACACCAACCTCCCTCTTGATAATTTACTAATGTAGCATTGGATTGAATTTTCTCTCCATTAGTCATTACTTGATTTGGAACTTCAGTGTGTGTCATAGAAGGAATTGCTCCATTTTGTGCCATGTAAGCTTGATTTCATTTTGATTAGAGGACTAATTAAGAGGGTAATTCCATTAAGAATTCCAATCATGCTCTTGTAACAATTTGTTTTGAGTGGGTACTATATCTTTAGAATTGGAGTCATCATTGGGATTGTAGCTACTATATGATCTCACATTGGTAATCTACCCTTGCCCTTGATAACTGCCTTGGAAAGGTGGCTTATTGGGATAATTGGAATGATAAGACTGATATGGGGCTTGATAAGGTCTATAGGACTGACTAAGCTACCTTTTCATTTCATCCATATCATTTTCATGGGTCTTGAGTATCCCTTCTACATCACTTGCTTTGTTTGGTTAACTAGAAATAGTCAACTCCTGATTGGTTATTATAGGAATGGTAAAAAGAGTGGGAGTAGGGGTTGTATATCAGGAAATAATGGCATGGGAAGCCTTGGAGATATCTTTCCAGCTTGTATGAGGTTGTTTTCAACTTTGATGTTAAGGTCATAGGCTTCATGTAAGGTCTCTCCTTCCATGGATTATATCATAACAACTATGTCATTATTCAATGCCATGAGATAGTAAAGAAAGGCATAATTTGGAGTAGGTCTCATAAGAATTGGGATCCTATACCATGTTTTTTTGAACCTAGAATTGAATTCTTGCATGAATTCTTGTGGAGCTATCTTAATGGTGGTCAATTGTTCAACTAGTGACAAATGATTACTCTTGTCCTTAAACCTCTTACTCAACTTCTCTCCTAATTCATCCCATGAATTTAGTGAGTTAGGAGCCAAGGTCCTATACCAATCCAAATCTTTCCCTTTAATGAGATTGTCAACAACCTAATGGTTACATTCTCTTGGGTGACATTATGGATATTGCAAAAATCAGCCATATCTCTTATGTGCTTAATGGGAGAAATGGTGTTTTCTCCACTAAAGTATGGGACACTTTGTTATAAGGTTTATACCTAATTTTGTGTACTAAAATATGATCTCAAAGTAATAAAATAGGACATCAATGATGTGAAGACTCAATTGACACTATTAGTGGGAAATTGACCACTCTACCAGCTCATCTTCAACCAAATAATCCTCCACCGCTCCATTCAAGTTCTCCTAACTAGAAAAATCAAAACTCAAATACTAGTTCAAATCACATGATGCCAAAAGTGGAAGTGCATAAATTTTATGGTAATGATCCACTCACTTGGATCAATCAAATGGAAAATTTATTTAATCTAAATCAAACCCCACATGCATAAAAGGTGGTCATGGCATCTCTATATCTAGAACTTGAATAGTTCATTTGGTATCGGTGGTTGTGAGTTTAGAATAAAAATAAGGGACTTATTATTATTTGTTCGATACTTATTGATGAGCTACATATGCACTATCACAATAATGTCTCTGAAAATTACTTTAGTCAATTAGCAAAGTTATGATAAATAGGGTCTGTCAAGGATTATATTCAATAATTCTAGAAACTTTCCTTACGGGTGGATAACATCAATGAGGACAACATGAATGACATGTTATTGGGTGGGATCATGGACAATATTTATCTTGATTTTTACATATTTAATACAAGTTTAATATCTAAAGCTATAACATTAACATGCAAGGTAAAGGAAAGAGATCTGGTCAAATGAATGGATTTCACTACTAGTTAAGAACACAATTCCCTAGCATAATCATTTCCTCAACCTACAACATTGAACCCATAATAAATTTAAGATAAGTGTGTAAAATGGTTATGTTTTAATTGTGAGATCAAGTGGAAAAAAGGACATAAATGTGTCAAGAATAAGTTGCTCTACATTGAAGGAGCTAATGAATATGAAGAAGATGATGCAACCTAAGGTGAGGGTGAGGAATCAATAGAGGAAGAATCTGTATATTCCCACCCCACTATCATTTGTCATGAAATTTTAGGTATTAACACACCTCAAACCCTTAAGGTTGTAGGCTTCCTCAAGAAACAACAGGTGACAATGTTAATTGACTCAAGGAGTACATATAGCTTCATCAATAATAAGTTGACTAATCATTTGAATTGTTTCATTTACCCAGCTTAAAAAATTTAGGTCATGATTGCAGATGATGGAACAATCAATTATTTTAGAAAATTCCATAATATTAAGCTTACTATGGGAGACTACATTATAGAATATCTTTCTTTTTCTATTCCCATGGGTGGGGCAGATATGGTTTTGGAAGTATAATGGCTTACAACCTTGTGCACAATAGAGATGAATTTCTAGGAACTGTTCATGAAGCATCATTATAAAGGTAGAACATTTGAGCTGTGTGAATTATTAAAAAAAATCCATAATTGGTTAGTTCACACAAGATGATGAATATTCTCATAAAAAGGGCTAAAGGATTTGTAGCATGATTATTCTCCATAGAAGTCTAACCAACAAAGGTGTCTACATATCCTAATATACAAGGGATCTTGTTGACCACCCAGTTATTTTTGGCACCATGCCAAAATTTCTACCACCAAATAGAGAACATGATCATGCAATTCACCTACTTTTGGGTAGTTAATCACTTAACATCAAACTATATAGGTGTACATATGCCTAAAAGAGTGAAATTAAAAACATGGTACATGAGATGTTGAAGGTAGGTATTATCAGACATAGTCAAAGTGAATATTCATCTTTGGTGGCCATGGTGCATAATAAATATGACACTTAGAGGATGTGCTCAAATTATAGAAGACCCAAAAAGTACACCATGAAAGATAAGTGTCCTAATCCAGTAAATAATGATTTTCTAGATGAATTACATAGTATTGTTTATTTTTTGAAACTAGAAATTCATTCTAGGTGCCATCAAATTTGAATTAGATACTAGGATATACCTAAAATAACTTTCAAAACTCATGAAGGCCATTATGCGTTTATGGTCATGCCATTTGGTCTCACAAAATCACCATCTACATTTTAAATTTTGATAAACATTGGTTTTAGGCCTTTTTAAAGGAAATTTGTGTTGGTGTTTTTTAATGACATTCTAATATACATCAAAACATGGGAAGCACATTTACAATATGTGAAATAGGTATTGTTAGTTCTAGATAAATACTAAATTTATGTAAAGACTTCAAAATGTGTCATATTATTTCACATGAAGGAGTCAAAAATTGATCCTCAAAAGATCAAAGTTATGATGGAATAACAGGTTCCAAAAACCCTCAATAATCTTAGGGGTTTTTGGGGGCTAACATGTTACAATCACAATTTCATGAAAAATTATGACAACATAACATCACCACTCACAACCTTGTTGAAGAAAGACTCTTTCCATTGGAATTATGTAGATACCAAGGCTTTTGAGAAGCTATAAGAGGCTATGTGCACCACTCTAATTTTGGCTAACCTTGATTTTTCCAAATCTTTTATTGGTTAATGCGATGCATTAGTTTACGACAAGGGGGCAATAATCATGTAGGAAGGAAGACCCATTTCATTTTAGGGTTATCAACTCAAGGGTAAAAATAGGCTAAATCCAATTTATGAGAAAGATATTTTGGTTAATCTTCATGTATTCAAGTAATGGAGACCTTATCTGATGGGTAGACACTTTAAGGTAAAGATTGATCATGATAGTCTGAAATATTTTTTAGAACAATGATTGTCATCAAAAGAACAATAGAAATGGGAAACTAAAATGTTGGGATATGACTTTGAAATCATCTATAAAAAAAGAAAATATAATGTTGTAGTAGATTCACTATCTAGGAGGGATGAATCCATTGAGGCCTTGTTGTGTGCAATGACCATTTGATAAGCATATTGGTTATAAGATAAATGAGCAAAATGGGAAAATGAAATGGATACAGAGGGTTTGATTTAGAATATCTAGCATGGTTATAATGCCTCAGCCAAATTTGATTGGAAAGGTAATGCATTATGGTATAAAGGTCACTTATACCTATGTAACAATTTTAGGATCAAACACAATATCCTTAAGGATCTTGAGGCATCTCCAATAGGGGGACACTCAGGATTTTGCAAAACCTATCATAGAATCAAACATGATTTATTTTGGGAAGCACTCAAGGGGAGATACAAAAATTTGTGGTTGAATGCATGGTGTGTCAAAAAAATAAGGGTGAAATATTTAAGATGCCTAGTCTTATGCAACCTTTATCCATTCCTAGACATAGGTGGGAGGAGGTATCTATCAATTTCATTATAGGATTGTTGAGGTCTGAAGGTAAAAATGTCATCATGGTAATTGTAAATATGTTCACAATATATGCTCATTTTTTATCCGTGTAACAACCATTTATAGCTAGTATTATAGTTGTTTTTTTAGATATAATTTAAAAGTTGCAAGGTACTCCCAAGATCATTGTAAGTGATCGTGATCCCATCTTTACCAAAAAAAATTAGACTTATTCATTCTCATGTTTGGGTACTTAGTTGGCTCATAACTCATAATATCATCCTCAATCTTATTGGTATATAAAGCTGGTCAATGAATGCCTAAAAGGACATCTTCATTGTTTTGCATCAAATAAACAATAATGGTGGGTTCATTGGCTACCACTAGTAGATTGGTGGTATAACACTTCTTTCCATACCTCTTCCAACATGTCTTTTTTGTGGCACTTTATGGTTATCAACCTCCATCCATCACATCTTCATTTATGGTGTAGATCAAGGTTCAAACTATTGAAGAAAACATTCAATATCAATAGTAGGTACTAGATAGTTTAAGAGATAATTTAGGAATGGCATAGAATAGAATGAAGTAACAAGTAGATCAGCACTAAAGTGAGTGACATTTTAACATAGGTGATTGGGTCTTTGTGTGCTTGTATCCATATAATCAGATGTCTTTGAATCAATAAAAAAAGTATAATAAAATTTCTCTAAAGTATTATGGCCCTTATAAGATCCTAAAGAAAATTGGTAGTGTTGCATACAAGCCGAAGCTACCCAAATCCACTCACATACAACTTATATTTCATGTATCTTTCTTGAACAAGGTAACTGGACAAAGATTTTATACCCAAATTGAGTTACCAAAAATGGATGAAGAAGGCTAAGTGATTCTAGAACCTGAGGAGATCCTACACACACATAAAAAGGTTGAGAATGAGATAGATTAAGTAGTATTTGATCAAGTGAAAAAAAATTAACTATGAAAATGCAACATGGGAATATGAAGCTTTTTTGTAGTAGTATCCAAAGTTGTTCGACACCGAGGTAATTTTTTTTAAGGGAAGGGGCATGTTATGCCCTTAACCTATAACGTGTCTAGGGATAGTTGTGGTCGACTTGTGGCTTATATAACTTTTCATTATATCTTCTCACATTTTTGTATGATTCTTATATTGTTATAAGGTTGGCTTATGGAATAGCCATGGCCTAAGTAGAGTATATATAGGATTTAGTGGTTGGTATTTGATCATCATCTTATGAATATTATTCTTATTGCATTATTGTGCAAGTTGTCCCCTCAAAGTGGCTTAATCATATATATCAAGTATTCTACTCTTTCATAAATTATTGTTGTAGATATACTTATTCTACTCATATTTATGTGATATATTTAATTTCATTACATTAAACATATTCTCAAAAAATAAAATAACAAAGTAAACTAACAAAATTATTTTCATACTCATAAATCAAGGCATAAATTCAATATTTGTAAGCACAATTAAAAAAAAGAAAGGCATGGAATATAAATAAACCAACCTAACCAAATAATTTCCCTATACATAAATAAATTGAATGCACTCTCCTGCATTTCAACATTTATTTTTAGACAAGGGTAAATAAATAAATAAAAGAAATAATATTTATCTATCACAAGAACCAACTAACAAAAGAAGGAACCCACCTCAACAAAGACTTCATTACACTCTCTTTCACTCTTAACATTTTTTTATCACCAAAGGCATCCAAATCAAATTTGCACTTTAGTTAGACTTTAAAATAATAAATAAACCTAAAATAATTATTTTCATGCTTTTAAATTAATGGAAAACAAAATACTCAGATAGAATTAAAAAAACAAAGGAGACATGGAAAATAAAAGAATAGGCTCACCAAAATCATTTCCTTCTACATAAACAAATTGGATCCACTCTCTTACACCGTGATATTTTGTTTTGGATATATATAATTAAAAAAAAAAATCATATCATAGACATTTTTATATCGTAAGAAAACATGAAAAAACACAATACCCATAAATCACCTAACCTACTTTTTAAATTATCTCAAAAACACATGACCTCATGGAATGCATTGATTTCAAGAAATATTTTGGATATATGGTGACAATACTATAGTTAAAAAACTTAGGTATTATGGATACTTTAAGTTAACTCTAAACTATTTTTTCAAACAATGACTTATGATATTGGAAAAACCCTAATTGAAATTAAGGAAAGATCAACCACAGCCTTATGTTTTTAATTAAAAAGTTTCCACTATTCTAAATTTGGCTAGCATGGGTGAAATGTTCAGCCATAACATCGATAGATTATGACTCTACATATAGATTAAGATTATACATAATAGAATGATATATTATTGATTGACATATACGAGTGATAGTATTAGAATATGGTTACCAATAATGTGTTATCACCATCGATGTAGTGTTAGATATAGATAGGTACACAGTCAATAAATTGAATCAACGATATTAATAACTTTTTAATTAATGATAAGTCTCTTTTATTATGGGGCAATGGATTTTGATCTCACTTTAATGCATGCCTTTTATTTTGGTGTGAAAATGATCATTTAGTTTTTTTTTAAATGCATACAATTTTGTGTGTGTTAATTTCTATTTTTGTTTATTTGGAGATAAATGATAGAGAGGATTAACGAAATATAAATCAAGAGGATTTTCATCCTATGTTGCATTTGGAGTTTATGGACCATTAGTTGCATTTTATGCAATGTATTTATTTTTTCCCTACACTTGCCATATCATAAAACTTTAGTGGTTTGCACCGAGTTTTTTATTGTGGTAGATATAAATAGTTTGTAATTTTATAAAGGCAACCAACATAGGCTGGATGCATGGTAATGGTTATAATGTATAAAATCACTTTAAAATCAAGTGAGCATCGACAAAGCAAAACCTCCATCCATGGCAAAAAATAATCAATAACATCTAAAATAATAACGTAATTTTTTTCTAATGCATCAATGTAAATATTTTGCAACACCTTAGTTTTATATATGATAATGAATTCATAAAATAAATACCAAGATGTTTTGTGTTGGATGTACAAGAGTTTCCTCTATGCAATTTAACTCCAAGAAAATAAAATAAAAAATAACACAACCGCGTTTAAACAATTTGCATAAATATGCAATAAAAAACAAAACATAATACATTCAAAAAACCTATAATGACATAGATAATATTCCATCATGCTTGAATATATAAACATGATAGAAATAATCAATGCATAGAATCATGTTTATTTTAGGCATTTTGTCAATTGCATTCCATATAGTTTTCATTTACTGTTTTTATCATGTTTATATAAGTATACATAATGCAAGAATAAATCATTATAGGGTTATTAAATCTATTTTGTAGGCCAAATTAAAAACCATGCATTCAAACCCATAACTTTTTTTCATATAAAACATTTAAACCAACAATAAACTTCTTGAAAATTAAAATAACAAAGCAACTCAATAAAATGTTTTTCATACTTATGGATCAAGGGATAAACTCAATATATTAGGCCAATATGAAAAATATTAGTTTGTATACAAGGTCATAATCTATGAGATCAAGTTTGATACTTCATTGAAAGTATGTATAAATAAACTTCTTATACATGCAAGCCTCATTTCCATTGTGGATCTTCATTATTTACTTAGATGCAAAGAACATGCATTGTTTGAGGACATGAGAGCACATGGAAATCATTTTATTGAGATGGCTGCCTTATTTTCCATGTATCATTTTTTTGGGGTTGTGTTTATGAGTATTGAATTTATACCTTGATCAATGAGTATGAAATGCATTTTTTTGGCTTATCTTGCTTCTGTCGCGTGCCTTACATTAGTGCTGACTTGTGGTAGTGTTGGGTATGGTCATTGATAATTGTTTTATGTTGGTGATGTGGCAGTAAATGCATAAAACTACAAATTCAATAAATTAAATCAATGACATTAATAATTTATATGTTGATGTTAGGTCTCCTCTACCATGGGGTGATTTATGTTGATGTTAATTGAATGCATGGATTTTATTTTGGTATAGAAAAGATCATTTGGTTTTTTTGTTATGATATGCAGTTGTGCATATGTTATTTTCCATTTTGTTTTATTGGTTTTAAATGACACATATAATTTATGAAATATAAAGTAGGACATTTTTTACTCTACTATGGGTATGGAATTCATAGACCAACACTTGTGTACTATGCAAGGTATTTATTTTTTTCCATACAGTTTGTATGCCATAAATTTTTACTGGTCTAGATATTCATATAATGATGTGGATTATATTGTATTATGAATTTTGTCAATTATATTCCATATAGTTTCCATTGATTAATTTTTAATCATCTATATATTGTTATGCAATAAAAACATATAAACATTTGCTCGATCCAAACACAATTTTATGTAATGCAAAGATCACCAAACATAATGGAAAAATTCCCTCAAAAAGACATTTAAACCTATGATATAGGCAACAAAATTTTGGTTCTTATTTCATGAATCCCTTGTGAGATTTAAAGCCATAATATTAGTGAGAAGCTCAAACAGGGAAGAAAACAAACTTACAATTGTACATCATAAAAATAGCCAAAGTGATGAATTGGTATCAAAGAAATAACCTAATTAAAATCAAGGAATTTAAAAATGAGTTTATTACAAGATCGAATACCTCCATTTTACAAAACTAGCCAAATATTTCTTTACTCACCCACAAAACATAATAAAAAAGTCATCCATTCATAGTCATAAACAACATCACGACTATTAACAACCAAGAAAATAAATGCACAATTACCATGTATTAATAATCTGCATAAATATGAACAAATTAAACAAAATGCATTCAATAGCTATAAAATGAGACAATCCATAATACATTATGCATAACTATATAAATATGCTAAGATAAATAATGAAAACCACATGAAATATAATTGACAAAATGACTTAGAAAAATGAAACACATATTATAGATGAAAGACATTCTTGTTCATATTCCATGAATGCTTTGTGACATTTAAAGCTAGAGTAAGATCAAGAAACTAAAAAAAAAGAGACAAAATACTTTCCATGCTTGTAGATCAAGGGGGAAAATTAGTATTCCTAAGCACAACTCGAAAAAAAGAAAAAAGAGACATGGAAAATAGAATACTAGTTCACCAAAATGATTTTCTTCTACATAAAAAATAGATCTATTCTACTGCCTTAAGAAAACTCTAAACATTTTTTTTTAAAGACACTCTCAAATCATTTGACCTAACCATAATGAAATCCATGCCCTCCTAACTATAATAAACCTTTCAATGTTGATTTTTTTCCTTGACCTTTATATGTAAACAATTAGAGTTTTTTATTTCATCTTCATAAGTATATAAAGAATCACACTAATCATAAACACTTTGTTTCATCATTTATATATATAACACTAGAGAACTAGAAAGAAATTTTAATGCAACATCATTGATCTGTCTCTAAAAAAATCCAGAACTACCATATTTCAACAATATGTACAAAACATTTAAAATACATTCAAAATCCATAAACAACCTTAACTCTACATGCAACAAAATATATATTCTTTCAAACAACGAAATAAAATATTGCGAACCCCTTAAACGACCAATACAAATTAATAAAAATTTGAATTAAACAACTGTTAACCACAAAAAAAATCTTTGTGCCATTAATCATAAGAAATCAAAATGGAAAATAACATATGTACAATTGCATAATATAAAAAAAAGAACCAAACGATTTTTTCGACACCAAAGTAAAAGGCATGCATTAACTTAGCATCAACATCAATTGCCTTATGGTAAAGGATATCTACCATCAAGGAAAAAGGTATTAATATCATTAATTTTGAATTAAATAAATGCAAATTGCTTAAATAAGTAATGCAAACTACTAAAGTTTTACATTCAAATAAATACATACACACTGTTAAAAAGTAAGGCAAACCAATCAAATTTTATGACATGGCAATTGCAGGAAAAAAAGAATATAGCTTGCATAATATCCAACTACATTGTGGCTATAGAAATATTTTTTTGCGTTAGCATATTCTTGTAATTTTTAAGAATAAATTTAATACCATTTTGGATCCTTTTATTTTTCTAGTTTTAACAATAATAAAAGAGAATTGGAAAGAAAGTTTAACGCTACACCTTCATTCCATCTTTCTACACTGAATAATCCAAAAAAATACACAAACACCATGTTTTGTCAATCTACATAAATATGAAATAAAAAGATAAAGCAAAATACATTCAATGACCCTATAATCACATAAATCCTATTCTATTATACATGATTATATAAACATAATAGATATAGTCAATGGAAATAAAACTCAAACTAACATGATTTTATACAATACAATCATTACCATACATCTCTCATAAAATATGATTTCATACGACACAATCATTACCATACTTGCCTCTAACAAAAATTGACCATGTGCTATGACTAAACAACTAATTTATGTTGATTGCTTTAAAAAAATCGCAAACTATTATATCCAAGACTAAATAAAAATGAGCACAAACTACTAATTATTTTTGACATGGCAACTGTTGTGGGAAAAACAAATACCTTATTAATAGGCAACCCCTAGTCTATGAACTCCAAACACATCATAGAGAAGAAAACCTTCTCAGTTCTATTTTGTCAATCTTTTGTACCATTTGACCTCACCAAAACAAAACATGGAAAATAACACATACAACTACATATTATATATAAAAATAATAATAACAAACCAAATGATCCTTTTCATTTTAAAATGAAAGGCATGTATTAAATTCACATTGATATCAATCACCCCACCGTTGCACAAATTTATTATCGATGGAAAAAAGTATTAATATTATCGATTCAATTTATTAACCTCTTACCTTTCTATATTTACCACAACATCAATAGTGGGGAGTACATCACCGATAACTACACTCTACCACTGTAATGTAATAACACCAATACATGACACGTGTCAGAAATAAGAAAAATCGATTATATTCATCTTATAAAAACGAATGTAAATCATCGATCAACTATGAAAAACAAAGCTCAACCCAATACATATACACCTATCAACATAAATAATTAAAAAAATAAAAATAATTACATTGATCATAAATATCTTTACATCCTTATGATGTTCTTGCTTATGTTACCACACAAATCATACTGAACCATTTCAATAACCCTTTGGAGACCAAATCATATCTTTCATTTGATTCCCATTTACCTATGTAAGAAATAAGTTATACCCTATATTAATCCTCTCTCTCGAATTGGTTCCTCCTTCCATGTGCCTTTTTTTAAAAAAAAATGACTTCTAAAGAACATTTGAAGGAATGATGTAATTTATACAACTTTTTGATCTCATAAAAAAATCACATCATTAAAGTATGCCAATGCTATTTTATATTCATGAAGTTAATTATGATTTCAACTTATGTACTTATCTTTCTATTTATTTTAATATTTGAGGAGACAACGAGCCTATTAAAATATTATGCACTTGGATTACAGAACCATTGATATGCACTCAATTGGTATCTCAATTTAACTCACAGAGCCCAATTATTAAAATACACTTTCAACGTTTGAATGTTACCAACTTCATGGATATACACACAATTGCACGTGCCAATTAATATTTTTTAACAGCAAACATCTTTACATGCACGTGTGCACACAAAGACATGCGTGTGCACGTAAAATTGAGAGGGTCAAGGTCAGAGAACCACATAAGCATAGATTGCTACTGAGTCAAAACATATTGTCAATCCTTCAATTTTCATGACTAAAAATATTAGTTGATTCTTAAATATATTTATTTTTAAAATATTGATATCTATTATTTTTTATGGCGAGTTGTATAAAAGTATGTTTCGAACAAAAAGTAGAATAAATATTATATTAAGATTATGTTATTTGTCACATAATTTTGTCTATTGAAATGTCTTAAAATTAATTTAAAATCTTATTATTTTATACATAATTTTATTTTTTATTAGTGATGCATTATTTCAATCTCGTTGCACTATTGTGTTGGGATTGAAAAAATATTTTTGAAAAAAAAAAAAACGGGCTGTAAACTCTATCGCATGCCCAAGATATCGTGATTTTTCAATCCCTTCTCCTAGAAAGGAGAAAACTACCCTATGATAGTTAAATGAATGGTAACCGAAGAAGAACAAAACAAAAAGAAAGATTACATGGATGAAACAAAATAACAAATGGATGAGTAAATGGGATATCAACATGCAAGAATGCCCAAACACCAAGGGCGAGATAAATAAATATGTGACAGAAAAATTCAAGGCAGCCATGTGGACAAAACAACCAGGGTAGAAGAAAGCATACTTCATCAAAAAGTTTAATCCCACATAGGAACACGAGGGAAAAACATACATAGGGTCTGAAATCAAATGGAAAGTAAAGATGTTGATTGTTCAATTGAGGACTAGCTCGCATCATCTCAGGTGTGAAATAGGTAGATGGACAGTACCCAAGGAAGAACGGGAAACACAAATTTATATATTTTATGACAAGGGGATAGTGGAGACAAAACAACACTTTATTATGAAATGCACAACGTATAATGACATCCGCACCGAGTACAAAGACAACTCAAGGGTCGACAACTTTGGTGACTTGTTTCTAGAGGAAAGGATAGTTAGTACAACAGAGTTTCTAACCAAAATTCACACTAAAGCAGTTAATATCAAAAAAGGGTCTGAAATTTTATATGATTAGAGGGGTAGTGTTCATACCAGAGAGTTGTGTTAACAAAAGATAATGTTGTTAAAACTCTCGGTCTCATAGACTACTCGGTCTCCCAAATGTTATTAAAATCTTTCACTCATTCATTCATTCAATCTCAAATTCAAGTCAACAATTTTCACATACAACTCAAAAAAATAGAAAATAACAATATTAATTGACTCATTAATCTCTCAAAAAAAACTCTCCAAAAATTATAATAATAATTTATGATTCATTATTTCCTTCCTTAAAAATAGAATGTCTTACCTCTTGGAGGGCAATGTTAAATGGATAACTCTATCTGAAATCAAATCCATCTTCATATCTTAAAATTACTTCTAAAATCCTCATTCATAAAAATTTCCCCTGACAAGAAGGGTCAAACCCTATAAAGGTTATAGGGGTGAACAAAAGTTTGTTAAAAAAAAAAAAACACATTGAATGTTCTTTCATGTATTCAATATTTTCATTTATATTATAGTAGAGTCACGACGTTCGTGCATGGAAACATGCACGTGGTATGTCTAATTCTATTTGCGCTTTAAGCATAAAAGATAACATAATCTATAACTGAGATTAAAGAATAAACAAGTATATATTCACAACTGTGTATATTAAATGCGTATATATTTAAATGCAAGTAGTACATAAACAAGTACATTCCAAAGTGTGGAAAGGGTTGAGTTGAAGTAAAAAGAGGTCCTAAAAAGTTGGGGGAAGACCCTCATCAATTACATTCCATCCTTGAAGCAATACAATGACATATACTCAATCATATTTATAAATATTATAAATATATATTTTTAAATTATATTGTAAAATATTTATATTAAAGATTTTATTTTAGATTTTATATATATTATATTGATTAATAATTTTATTTTTCTTTCTAATTTTTATTAACTAATAATAAATGACATCAATTTAGTTATATTATTTTATTAGGTTCGAAAAAAAATCATCTTCAATTTTTATTATATGATCAAGATATTATGATTTTTCAATTAATTTTTTATCTTTCAAAAAGGAAAATCTAAATAACAATTAAAAAAGAGATCAAATTTAAGATTAAATCTTTCTTATATAATCAAATAAATGTCTTGATATTGGTAAGCGGTTCTTTTTTGACTAGTTTTTATAAGGAGAACTTTTGAAAACCCGTGGAGAGCAATGCCACTTGAAGAATCATAATCAAATAAATGTCAACTTTAAGATCAAAGAAAATTATAAATAATACACTCCACGACATACCTTTGTTGTTATTGTAAAATGTCCGTCAACATAATAATACCGCAAAATTGTAACATAAATAATAGATATGAACAATTAATTTTGTATTGGAAATAAATAAATAAAAATAATTTACGCACGAGACTCATACTTCACTAATTCATGTCCCTTCAGAGCCCTTTCTACATTTCTTCACCATACGCACAATCTGTGCTCAACATTCCCTTCTTCACTCTTATGGTTTTATAATCCTAATTTTTTGGGGGTCCAAATACTCCTAAATACATATCTTATTATTCTTCACTATGAAAAGTGCTCTGTTAAAAGAATATCAATCATATAATTGTAAATATATATATCATAATATAATATAGAAAAACATGAGAGAAAAATAAATTTATATTGTATAATATTATACAATATAAGTTTTATTTATTTGGAGGACATATCCCACAACACCTTTACCTCGACATACATCATTCTATTTATATGACATATGAATCAACAATCGGCTGGGAAACATTAAGATACTACTTAAAGTCAACATAAGAATATTCATTACATAACAAAGTTAGCTACAAAAGTGTGCATTTATTAAAAGCGATGGTCCACAACTACCCAGGTCGAAAATGACTATTTAGTGCTTCTTGAACTCTAAAATCATCACTCATTAAACAAATTAATCCCACACTAGTGACAAGCTTAGTCCGTGCTAACGTATAAACCTAATAATCTTTATACTTATGCGAGTAATGCCACCTTAGAAGTGATCCCTCTTACTAATATGATGGTTTAATAGATGCAACCTTGCCCTCTCTGTGTGTACTTTCATAATTACATTGATAGGTGTAACCTACAATGGCAACAAGGGGTGGTGGTGGTGGTTTACAATGTTCTTGAGTTGTTAATCGAAAATGAATGACTTTAAGTTTGATGTTCATTTGATTATCGAAGAACCATTTCAATCTTAAATTTGACGTTTATTTGATTGTCAGATAATTTTTACCTTCTTATTTATAAAAGTTGATCGAAAAATTATAATAGCTTAAACATACAATAAAACTTGGATCATTATTTTTGGGGAAAAGATTTTCTAACTCTATATAATGATACAACTCAATTAAAACCATCTATCTCCAATTAATTAAAAAAATTATAAAAAAATAATATATAACAAATCTAAAATAAACACATCCACATTAACATCTCTCAAATCTCAACATCTTTGAGATAGATTATACCTTACTGCCCATAGATTTTCAGAGTACCTTACTACCAACAAACCCCAGATTTGATGTTGATAGAAATGAAATGTGCTCTCTCCTTCCAATGAGCACATCACATGACGTCCATTACAAAAGCTCTAGTGTGCACGCCTACACCCATCTCAAGGGGGGGACACTCCTTGCTCTTTCCAATATCATCCCCTTTAACAATGCTGCTTCAAACCTATTATTATAACATCTATACCAGTTTCCAATGTTTGCATGTCCAAAGGGTAAAAATACCTGGTCACCCTCCAATCTTGATTAACATGGTCTTTCATTTTTCACCTTTGCCACCTTCTCACTTAATACCCATCAAATTTCAATGGCAGAGCTACATTCTCGCGGGACGATGTTGAAGCCTAGATGGGAAGAGCTTCATTCCGGAAGTACCGCCACGACAAAACCATCATTTTGTCGGCAGTCAAATGTAAATCTAAGCACAGATTTAGTTCCACAGACTTCAAGCTTTGGTGGGTTTTTGGTGTCCATTCCAAACTATTCATCTACAGTGATACCACCTTCTTCTTCATGTGCCAATGGCCTTGTTGGTCAGCTGCCGTATGTCACCATTGGGAATAACAATAATAATGACATTCATTTTTCATCATCATACAAGACAGGAGAAAACAGTAGTATTCCTACTGACCTGGAGACCAATGGAAATGGGATGATTGGGCATGAACTGAATGTGGGTCAAGTCTTGGCTGAGCTTGAAAGAGAACGCCAGAAGAATGCTGAGCTACTTGGGAGAGTATCTTCTTTGGAAGCACAGTTACAAGCAAAGGAAAAACCTTCTGCAATTTCATCTGATCAGGTATTAGTCACAGTTTTCCCCCCAAAAAATTAGGTCTTCCAAATTCAAGCATTGCCTATTTTAGCATCATAGCTTGCAATGTGCATTGGATGGATATCCTCAAGGGACTAATCCACATTTGTACTTGAGCCCCATAGTTTTTACTCATATAAAATATCAGCCCACAATTTTTTGTTAAACCTCAAGGTAAAAACTATGTTGTTTGGTATACCCTAGGATTCATATCTTGGTCGATGTCATGATAATGCACTTTACCATCTCTTTGGCGAATTCAGTGGAATGCATACCCCCACAGTCCTTCTCACTAAGCCAAAGGGTTGATTATTGGAGCACCCTATACTAACAGGTGCTAAAAGTTTCAGGCCTGCGACGTTTATTTAAAAAAAAAAAGAAAAAAACTTTACTGTTTAGCCTGTCCTGGAAAAGAGAACAGAATGAGCTCTTTACGGTCATAAAGGTCTATATTTACCTGTCTAAGTGCACCCACCTTGGATGTCTCAGCCCTATAAACTGATTTTTTTTTTTTTCCGTCGCGGGGTGTGGGGGGGTGGGGAGAGGACAAGGTTAAGCGCATTGCCTGAATGTTCCACATTGCAGAACATAGAATGAATTTCATCAGCTTGGGCAATGTCTCGAACTCTGTGGATCACATAGGCAAGTATCTGAGTCTTAGATTTAGCTTTTTAGTCTTAAGTTTGAGTTAGGTTCCAAAATGGAAGCGGCTATCCATCTTGCAAATTAATATTCTAAAAAATATCAAATTTTTAACAGGTCATCTAAATTCCATTTAAATCATTTAATACATTCCATGAATGTGTTTAGAATGATTCAGTAGACCATATACATGTATGGAATGATTTGGATGAGCTGTTAAGAATCAATTTTTTTTGGAATACTAATTTGAAAGATGGATAGCTGCTTCCTTCTAAAATGGAAAACATTATCACAGGTACTGAAGCAGGGTTTGCCGATTATCTTCACAGCCTTTTTAACACACGTGAATAAAAAATACATATTAATAACCACTAAATTTTCACATCATCAATTGAAATAGATGTTTGAAAGTCAAGTTTAGTGGTGACAAATGGGTCACATTGACCTTTCATCTCCATGCAGAAAATATATATTGGGTAGATATGGCCAATCTTAGACAGAGAAACCTTGATATTAATTAAATTAGTTTCAGATCATCAGGGGAGATGACCTATTCAAAGTGCATGTTTGTTTGGAGAAAACTGGTCCCATGTTGATGATTCATCACTGAATTCAGAATATGCTTTGATGGGTATCTTGGGAAAGTCTTACATATAAAGATAAAATCATATTGGATAGGATTGGCAAAGGCTAATGCGAAGGCACTTCTTTTGCATGGTAAAAAAATTCTGTTTTTAAAATGCACTACCAAATGGGCTCTTTTGGAAGTTGTGTTCTTTTAGCTTTGTCAAAGTCAAGGGTTCAGAATACCTTGTTAAGTTATGCAATGATTCATATTTATTGTAGTTTTTCATTTTGAAAAACATACATCGGATTCCTTTTTAGATTAATGGTTTCTCATGGATTATGCGACTTCTAGTCGGCGAAGCATTGTTTGAACTTTGGACATTGGTTCTTGATGGGCATTTTATGTTGATCTCATCTTTGTTTGTGGGAGTTCATTCTTGTATCTCGTGTGAGCACTCTTCACATACCATGTCAATTTCATCTTTGTTTGTGGGGGTTCATCTATGGCTTTTGAGCAAACACTTCTTACATATCCTGATGTGACGATACAACTATTTGTTATTTTGCATTATGATTCTGCTTTGACTCCTTGTAGTAAGCATCTTTGGCTCCTTGATGTTGGCCATCTTTTTCTACATGTGGTGATACAACATATTACTTCTTCATTTGGTAATTAACCTTTGGCCCATTTGTAGTTGGACATCTTTGGCTCCTTGTGGTAAGAACCTTTAGCCCCTTTATAGTTGGGCACCGTTTTGGGACTTCGGCCACTTTGTAGTTGGGCACCGTTTTGGGCCTTTGGCCACTTTGTAGTTGGTCGCTATTTTGGCTTTATGAGATGATCTTATTCTGATCAAGACTCTTTGTGGGAACATTCTTCATGGATCATTGATCTTGATACATGTTGATATCTTTGTAGTGATTATCTGACAGCTCAAGTTTTGATACGGTTTCTGGATTGTGGGCTTTGGCTTTGGGGACTTACGCGTTAGGACTTGTTTTGGAGGCATCTTCTTGTAGCCAAGATAATGGAGTATTAGACTCTTCACTTGGGCTTAAAGAAACTGACATTCAATGGGAATGAGATTAATGCCATCTTCCTTGGGTCCCATAAGTCAAACTTAAGGGGGGATGTTAATGTAAATATTGCACATGGGTGTAATCTTGACTTAGCAAACCCCCTTGCCGGTTTGTTGTAATTCTTGGGTTTATTTATTTAGGACTCAACTAGTTATTATGTTGTGGTATTCTTGGGATTTAGGTTGGGCCTATTTTGTGTACCTTTGATATGGGGCTCCCTTGTATTACCATTGGGATGATAATAACATTGATACTTGCAACATTTAGAATTCCTTAGGTGACTCATGTTATTCATATGGCATGACCTTTGGGCAAGTCTCTCTCATCATCAACAACATGCTATTATAAGTTATGCTTCAAATGAGCCTTGCAAGGGTTCTTATGGTGCTCCCAATGCCTCTTTAAACCCTAGCACACTTGGAGCGCAAAAGGTGATTAGTCACTTTGTTTTCTTTGCCTATTGAGTGGTAGTTTTTATAGGCAGTAGAAAGTTGTTAGACTAACAACATTGTTAGTCTACCTTAAGGATCTATTTGTCATGTTACAATTGTTTGGTTGATTATTGCATACTACAATTTTGTACTATTGATATGACACGATGATATATGAAATAACAGTTGTACAAGTTCAAAGAACCTTGTATGGACGTTGTTGAGATCGAATTGGTTAGAGGGGTATGTACGGATGTTGAAGAAGTCAACTTGGTTAGAGGGGTCCATATGGAGATGGAGGAGATTGACTTGGTTAGAGGGGTATGTACGGAGATGGACAAGGTCAACACATAAAAGTTTGTCAGAGCGGTTCGTAGTGAGGTGGACGAGGTTGACAAAGAAAAGTTTGAAATCAGATTTTTTTTTAAAATTATGTAGATGTTAAACATATCCAGACAATTTTTTCCAAAATTCTGATTTCAATTATTATGGAATGTGGAAGCTTAAAATCTCTAATAGAAAATTTTGTCAGTGGGGTCTCCATAAAAGTGGATGAGGTCGGCACATTAATCAAAGGAAATACAATACTGAGGCAGACTGACATTATTGCTAGGGCAATACTAACATCTCTATTTGGTGCCATGTTCATCCTTTCTATCGCTGATGCAAGACCTCAAGAAAGCAATGATGGAGGTGCAAGTGATACATTGATCCTATGCAACAACCAACTTTGAAGGTCTAGAAGGCTTTGTAAATAAATTAATTTTTCCCTTAGTTTCTTCTTATTTTCTATATTCTAAAATTATATATATCCTTGTATATTGTTGTCTGCACTTCTTCACATCCAATAGAAGGGTTCTTTTAGAAACTAGGGACTCCAAAACCAGCAACACAGAATTTTCAGTACACCATCTTCTATAAGAAACTAACCAACTGGATCTCTAAATTTAAGAAGTCAGGTGTTAATCTTGATATCAACTTTTTTTCTCTAGAATCAATTACAATAAAAATATAATTTTACTGCAAATCTGAAAAATCAAATAAAATCACAACAGGTGAGATTGTTTTTCTTGAACAGCTACAAGTGCTCCTTTTGATGGGTTTCAACACTTTTAAAAGGTAGTTATTGGATTTCTTTGTTATGTCTTCATCTTGCAGGCTGTCAAGGACATCACGGCATCCATAGGACGGTTGAGGGACGTCCCCAACATGATGGGGATACTCCCCACACAGGTGGCAGATGCCAAGATGCCCCTAGCATTTGGGGACAACCCTTAAATGTCTCGGGGCAGTCTAAGAATCCCTAGGATGTCTCCTTGTGGAGATGGAACATCACGGGAATGGTAAGGAGAGGGAAAAAGGGGGATGCCAAGGGGACGTTTTGTCCTTGTCCTCACGTCACTGAATGTTAGGGGATGCCCCATGTGCCTCCTAAGGGTAGGGGACATGTCCTTGTGGAGCAATGTCAAATGGTTGTGTAAAGGCTATGGGCCTACTTTTAAATTTTAATCAGTCATAGTTGGTATCTGTTAATGGTACATTGTGTTTGATTGGTTGCACTAGCACAATAGTCACAACAAGGGAACTCTTGCCAGTGTGGGACTGATCTTGCAGAGGGAGCCTCCAGAAATATCTGGTTCTACTTCCTATCCTAATGCTAGTCTACCTAAGCTAAATGCACAAAGGGAAAACTTATGAAGGAAAAGAGTTAAAGAGACAAAAATTAAAAGTGGCAATGCACCAGACTTTAGAAGCGGGTTGACTCTCTATCTTAACAGACACATAGCTTTCATTATACAAGTAAGGAATTTAACACAACTTAAAGAAAATAAGTGTAAGGGGCAAGATGCAACCTGTATGTGGGCATTGAGTTGCAACAACAAGACAACAGCCAAGGGGAAGACAAATAAGAGCCACAATAGCTTTAATCAATTGCAGAAAATATGCATAGATGCCTTATATGTCAATAAGAGAGCTGGAATAATTTTACACTACAAATAGTAGAGGCTAAATACTACATACAAAAGGGACTTGGATTAAAGTCCAAAGAATCAACTCTCTCACTCAAATCAATTATTTACAACTTATAAGGAGGAAAGTTAAAAAGGATATAATCACTCTTTGCTGATGAGTATAAGAGTAGAGGAGAAATTATTTTCTTGCACGTTTCCTTTTGCAGTTATTGAATTATACTTGAGTAGCTCGGCTCGGTACTCAATATCTCTCAAACCTGCAACTCTTTGTACTAGTCCTCTATGCTAGCTCAATATGATCTCATTAAATCATCTTGCGTACCCAACTGATTCATTTGGAATAGCCCATGCTGTCTTTATCAACTCTGCTTCTTTGTCTCAATCTAACTTGCTTTATGAAAAGAACAACTCAATGGTCATTTCTCTTTTGCCTAAACACTAGTAGGTCTCACAGAAGTACCCTAGCCTTTAAATTCTCCGATCTGAGTTGGAAGTGCTTTTAAGTATCTACTAGAGGAGTTTATCTCCAAGCAACTTCATCAATTTATAGCGGGTAAAATGCTACTTCCGCTGATTAAAATCAAATTGAGCTTGAAAGATCTTACCAAGAGCTTTGCACTGGGCTGTATTTTGAAGAAGATGGACAAATTCAGTTAGAGATATAAATTTACGAACAACTCTTCGTATTTCCTTTGTATTTTCTTCATGCATGATCAAACAGTGTGGTATCAGCGTTGGGAGCCTTTATCTGACAGTGTGAGTTAGTTTTTCGTGTTCGCACCATCACCATTCTAAAAAATAGCTCATGTCGTTGGATCCTTAATGATCAAATGACTTGAGGACCCCATGCATTTTTAAAACAACACATGCCATTTGATCTTGCTTAGATCAGACAACTTGAGATCCCTACTGGAAGCCTTCAATTATGGATTGAACGGTTGGAGATTGACGCCATGGGTTTCATCCAATGGTATCAGATTAATGTTGAAGATCCTTATCCTATAGCTCATGTTTGCCATGTGTCTCCTTTGACTCTTCAATTCTTCACAGGTCCCACCTTGCACAACTTTTAAGCTTAAAGCTTAGTTCCTTGGATTGAACGGTTGGAGATTAGTACCATGGGCTTGATCCAATGGTATGAGGGGGTTTTGACCAATGATGTCATTTGTATTACTTTATTTAGCTCACGTCATTGTATGAAAGAAGATCTATCGGTGTGAGGTCGGTGCTGGAGAGCTTTACTTTTTAACTAGAGCAAATTATTGAAAGAAATTGAACTTTCTTTCATTACAACAAAGGGGTTACAAAGTTGTATTGATAGAAATAGAAATTCTTAAGAAATAGGATCTTAACATCGTAAATACCCAAATACCAACTAATAAAATAACAACTTAAAATACTTTGTGAGCTGTGTTATACAACCACCTCACATGTACAATTTGACTATGGTGAATTAGCCACAATATTTTATTTTAACACAAATAACCGTGATCTTTGAAATTTCATTATTTGAATTGGTTAAGGCAAAATAATAGAGAGAGATATGAATGCATACTTAGCTTATTTTTGATCATATAAGGCTTGACTGAAATCAAGTAAGAAATCATCTGATCTTGTAAAAATATCTTTATCTTCTTCTAAGATTCATTTTTTTCAGAAAGCTTATGAATTTCAGTTGAGTTGCTTGTCAAGACAGCTTGAAACTTGTCATACTAAGAGCAGAATTTATTCAACATTTTGGCAGTTCACAGGGAAAGTTTGCATGCTAAGCTTTGAATTTGGGTGCATCATGTTCTATCCATTGGGCAAGGAGTCAACGTGAAAGCCCCATAAAGCTTCATATTTCAGAATAGTCTTACTGTTTAGATATTTAAGAGATGCATAAGTTTTTGAAGAAATTTCCATACAGAAATAGGTGCATCCTTTTCATATGCGTTTGGTGGTCTCTTTTTTCTTTATTTGCTTCACACAATATGGCTGTTATCGATTTTAATAAAACTCTTATCTTCATGACTTCTTTTTCCTTGACTTATGTGCTTTCTACTCCGCTTAGTCACATCATTTTTTTTCTTTTTTTGTGTAATTTCAAGGCATTTAAGAGAGGTGCATAGCAGATATCCGAGATCAATTGTAAATTCATTAATTGCTGACAAGACACTTAGCTTTCTTGTTCGCCAAGCAGTTCTTTCTTGATTTTGTAGCCACCTAATTTCTTTATATTCTTTGAATGACATTCTTTCCAGATTGGCACATACGTGCCAATCATTCTGTGAAAGCTCAAGCCTATGACACTTTTGCTCATTCCAATTTACTTATCTGTTGCCACTCATTCTGTCCTTTTGTCCTTGCATTCAAGATGCCTTCCACTAACTTGTACTCAAGAAAATTGTGCTGTCTTCAAATTGGAAGGGATGGACGAGAGTTTTGTATGTTGCATATTGGAGACTGTTGGCATGGACAGCTTTAAATTTACTAGCCATAGTCCTATGGTTATTCGAGGCATATTTCTTGCCCGATTTGTTATGATGAGCTCAGTTTTCTCCACCTTGTAATTATTGGTCTGTCACCTATTCCCTTTTAATGCTTTGCCTTCTGTAATTGACCTCAAACTTCTCTAGTCTCTTCATACGCTGTATATTTTTCTCCTAGATACCTTTGCATAAAAACCCTATTTGCTTCCTCTCACTTTCACAGCGGGTTCCTTTAGAATTGGGTCTTGCTCTCCCAATTCTTGTTCCTATGGCTTCTGTACCTGTTGTTCTTGCTTCTCCCGCTCCCATTTCTCATGCCAAGCTTTGCAATCAGCTTCACCTTAACCTCAGGGCTCATAGTGGCTCTAGAGATGGAAATGAGAAGGCTCAGTAGATTTTATAGCTGTTTATAATGGAACTACATATACTAGCTATATGTATCTTCCTCGAATGTGTGTGTGTGTGTGTATAATGTGTATATTTTGTAATATCTAAAGGGTGAGGGCCCCTATAGATCCCCTTTTTTTGCTTTAAATCATGCATCCATGCTTATATATATATATATATATATATTATAATGTGTATATTTTGTAATATCTAAAGGGTGAGGGCCCCTATAGATCCCTTTTTTTGCTTTAAATCATGCATTCATGCTTCAATGATTGGATGTATTTCATTATGTATTTATGCTTTCCTGTAACTGCGAAAACATGCTAAAAGAAACTAACTCATACATAATTTGAAGTAAACTTATGCAGAATGATGCTAAGCATCTTATTATATTGAAATAAAAGTCCTACCATAATAACTCTTAGAAGACATTATCTAAACAAACCCATTAACTAGAAGAGATAAATATCTACCTTTTCTTAAGATAATTTTTCCAGAGGTTATTTTGAAGGTTATATACAAAATAAAAAGGAAAATGAGAACTTTACGCATTTGAGTTCCGTCCTTTGTAGACTCAGCCTCAACTTGGAAATGCATTCATTCTTCATTATTTATTTTCTGATTTAATTTGAATGGGTGTTTGGGCTGAGTGCCTATGGGGTCAGATTCATTCTCATGCTCTGAAATGATCATGATAGATAGCTTTTCCTTGCCGCTGGTTTCCAAGAAAACTTAGGATCCGATTAGGCACCCCTCCTTCAAAGGAATGCTTGCAGGTTCCTCCCAAGCATTGGGTTCCTCTGTTTTATTGCTGCAGCTTGGTTCATTTTAGTTCTCCACCTCCCTTGGAATGCAATTTGAAATAGAGGCCTCTAGAATTCGCTCCTAGTTGCCTTCCTTAAGAGAGGACAATTCTTTCTCCTCACAATCACTTGTGATTGCAGTCAGAAGTCCATCTACGTCCTCTGCTTGAATCAACTCCTTTATACTTAGCTCTCTTGACTGGGGAGTCTGGTCCATCTGCCCTTAAATGCTTTCTTCATTGGAAGCCTTTTGATCTTCCTCTTCTTGCTGCTCTTCTTCTTGTTGTTCATCATCGCTGTGGTCTCCAAAGAGGAAACAATCTTGGCCAAAATCAGAAAGCAAGTCTTCAGCATTAGTAGATGAAATAGAATCATTAATAGGAGAAAATGATTCTTGAATTGCAGGCGAATCTTCATCAAACCAGAATTTTGTTCCTAAGTCTTCTCTTTCATCATTCTCTTCTTCAACTTCTAAGGAAATCAAGAATTCATGCATATTGTCCTCTTCAAAGATGTATCCATGCTCTGTAAATAGCCCACTGCTGGTCTTTTGTCAATTGAAGCTTTATTTTTAGGCTCAATACCTTCACTAATATACTCTTCTTCTGAATCAGTCCATGCTGATATCTCTATAGAATGAGCCGTATCAGCCTCCGTTTGATTTTCTTCTCTTTCTTTGCTCATCTTCAAGGAAAATCCCATCATTTATCACTTCATTGCTTAGAAAAGAAGCTGGGTTTTTCACTTTCTCCTGCTTTCTTTTCAATTTTGGGGATGCCGAGGTTTGAGAAGAACATGAGTTGGTATAGCACGAGGCTTTTTTAACTTGCAGAGGGTATGTGGGAACACTTGGGACATGAAGCTGAATTTTTATATGAGAGATTGGGGCAACAAGTTGATCTTGGGCATTTTTGGACAGCAATCTGACTTTTGAAGGCCATAAACTCATTAGTGAATTCATGTATAAGGCTTTTAACCTTAGCTAATTCATTGGGATCAAAGGATGTACTAGGTCGTATGTCAGGTGGGCCTAGCATGTGGGCAGATTTTGGAGCTATATTCCCAGCTTCTATGAGAGCACTCTCAACTGTTATAGCAAAATCAAAAGCTTCTGGAAGAGTTCTACCTCCTACTGCTTGTATAATTAAAGCCAAATCAGAGTCAAAAGCCTTTAACATGTATAAAATGGCCAAACCTAATGATGGACGGACCTCTGCAGGTATCCTCTCCCATGTCCTTTTGAATTGGAGGTTGAAATCAACAATATGATCCAAGGCAGCCCTATTGCTTGTAGCTAAATTCTCAACTAGAGCCAGGGCATCCACCCTTTCTTTGAATTGTTTGCACAACTTTTCACCTAGATCATCCCCTGCTGAAACAGAGTTTGCAGGCAAACCTCTGAACTAGTCTTGGGATTTTCCCTTTAGAGAAGAATTTAGCAGCCTAAGGGCTACATCAGGGTCTGTGACATGATGAATTGTGCAAAGATTTGCACATCTCTAATATGTTCTATTGGACTGACAGAGCTATCTCCATAGAAACAGGGAAGAGTTTTGTATCTTTTGGAATATCATTCCATTGATGCAGATTTAGAGGACTAGAAGAGTTCCAAGAGACAAAATACAAAGTTCTTGGATTGGCCATAATATTTAAATTTCATTACAGCAGCAAAACAATTCTCAAATGGGCAACTTCTGCTTGCTTGAATATTGGCTCTTTGATTAGTGGAGTCTCCAGGTGATTGAAAATTACTTCAAAAAGCAAATAAATATGAGATTCTCACCAAAATTTCAGATTTTAATATAATTCAGGAGGATTTGCATAAGATTTTAAAATTTAAAATCAAATTCTTGTCTCATTGGGTGTGCCAAAAACTGTTAATGGTCCATTGTGTCGGATTAGTTGTGGCTGCACAATAATCACAACATCGGAACTCTTGCTAGTGGGGGAATGATCTTGCAAGAGAGCCTCCAAAGATAGCTGGTTCTACTTACTATTCTAATGATAGTCTACTTAAGCTAAATACACAAAAGGAAAACTTATGAATGAAAAGAGTTAGAGAGATACAAAAATTAAAATTAGCGATGCACTAGAATAAGAAGTGGTCTGACTCTCTATCTTAACAAACACAGAGCTATCACTATGCAAGAAAGGAATTGAACACAACTTAAAGAAAATAAGTGCAAGGGGCAAGATGTAACTTGTATGTGGGCATGGAGTTGCAGCAACTAGACAATAGCCAAGGGGCAGACAAATAAGAGCCAAAATAGCTTTCATCAATTTAAGAAAACATGTATATTTGCATTCTATTTCAATAACAGGGCTCGGAATAGTTTTACATAGCAAATAGCAGAGGTGAGATACTACACACAACAGGGAGTTGGATTGAAGTCCAAAGAATCAACTCTCTCAGTCAAATGAGCTCTTTACAATTTATAAGAAGGAAAGTTAGAGAGGAACTAATCACTCTATTGATGAGAACAAGAGTAGAGGAAAAATTCCTTGCTTGCACGTCTCCTTTTGCAGTCATTGAATTATACTTAAGTATGTCGGCTCAATATTCAATATCTCTCAATCTGCATCTCTTTGTACCATTTCACTATGCTAGCTTTGCATGTTCTCATTAAATAATCTTGCGCACCCAATTAGTTTATTTGGAATAGCCCATGCCATCTTTATGAACTCTGCTCTTGTCTCAATCTTACCTGCTTTCTGAAAAGAACAATTCAATGGTCCTTTCTCCTTTGCCTAAACACTAGCAGGTCTCACAAAAGTACCCTAGTCTTGAAACACTTTGATCCAAGTTGGTGGAGATTTTAAGTATCTACTAGAGGGTTGTAGCTCCAAGCAACTTTATCAATTTATAGAAGGTAAATTGCTGTTCCTGTTGATTAAATTGATTGGATTTGAAAGCTCTTACTAAGAGATTTGCATTGGGTTATATTTTGAAGAAGATGGCCAATTGCAATGAGAGATATAAATTTACAAACAACTCTTTGTATTTCCTTTGTAATTTCTTCATGTTTGATCAGATAATGTGAGATTAGCATTGGGAGCCTTGCTATGATGGTGTGAATCACTTTTTCTTGTTGGTGTCATAACCTTTCTTTAAAAAAACTAATTTTGTCAGATGTTTGACAATCGAATGGCTTGAGACCTCTGCTCATTTTAAAAATAGCTCGCGCTGTTGATCTTGCTTAGATCGGATGGCTTGAGATCCTTGTTGGAAGCCTTTAATTATATGTTGCTTTGGAGAATTATTTAAGGTTTGAGCCTTTTGATGAATTATGGATTGACCTGTTGGAGATTAGTGCCATAGGCTTGATCTAACGGTATGAGATCAGTGTTGAGGATCCTTATCCTGCAGTTCATGTTCACCATGTGTCTCCTGTTAGGACCCGGAAGCACCATTGATTACCAAGCAACTAAACATGCGGAATTAAACCAGAATCACAAGTAACTAGAATTAGAAAACAACACAGAATATGAGAGACAATACCCAATTGTATTAATACTCTTCCAGAAAAGAATTACAACCAAGAAGATGCCACAGTTTTTCTTCACTTTATAGAGGCTTCCCACACCTCAAGTGTACAGTAATTCACCTTCAAGAGCTCACTCTCTCAATTACGGTCCCAACACACAACTCAAACACAGAGTTGGTGTTCACTTCCACCAGCCAGTAACAACACCGCCAGTCAATCAGTCAGTAACAACACCGCCAGTCAATCAATCAGTAACAATACTGCCAGTACACCGAGTATACACACATACTCAAACCGAGTACAAAACGCACTCCAAGTAGATCTCCCATGAACTGCAACAACCTGCAACTCAAATGATCTTACTTTGGAAGGAACTACCTTGCCTTCCTCTTTGCTCTCCAACTGAGTACACACTGTACTCCAAGTAGATCCTGCCTGATCTTGCTACCTGTTGTGTTGCTGTCACCTTGATCCTGCTGCCACCTGCAGATCAACCTGGTTCTGCACACCTGCAGACCTAGACCTTGCACACACAAACACCTGCAAATCAATGATCTTACTTACACATGTAGATCTCCAAACGTGGCCATGCACACTTGCTGACCAAGATCATACATACATGAAGAATCCTAATTGATTTTCCAAACTAGCACCCACACTTGGTACTGTGGCACTAGGAGGAACACACCTTGCTCTCTTCACTCTGAAGGAGCTAATATTTGCTCTCTTACTCTCTAGCACAAATTACAATACAGCCCATGAGTCTATTTTATAGATCTCATGCAAACAATACTTAGACATCTAATTACAATAATTAGATCCGCAGCTTCAAGTCTATAATTGGCCTCTTAACATGCAAACACCCGGTTCATTAACTAACTGTCCGTGAACTGGCAGTTCTGGAACCGCACAGGTGACCGACGTCGGTCTCTGTCTGGCTGGAGATGATCGACGTCGGTCGATACCTGACCGATGTCGGTTGCTGTCTTCACTGTATATGACCGACGTCTGTTGATCAGATCAACGTCGGTTTCCCTGCAACTCAGCAACCTCTCAACAACCTCCTCCATGTCTGCATCAGTGAAGCTTTTAGCTCCACAACCTAACATCTCCTTTGACTTTTCAATTCTTTGTAGGTCCCACACTGTGCAAAATCTAAGCATAAAGCTTAGTTCCTTGGATCTAATGGCTGGAGATTAGCGCCATGGGCATGATCCAATGGTTTGAGGGGTTTTTGATCAATAACGTCATCCGCATTACTTTATTCAGCTCACCACGTTGGATGAAAGAAGATTCAACGAGATCAGTGCTAAAGAGCTTTACTTTTAACTAGAGCAAATAGTCGTGAACTTTGAAATTCAATTATTTGAATCGGCTAATGCAAAATAATAGAGACAGATTTGAATACATGCTTAGCTTCTTTCTAATCATATAAGGCCTGACTGAATCCAAGTGGGAAATCATCTGAGCCCATTGATCTTGTAAAAAATTTCTTAGTTGCTTTTGAGATCCATTATTCTTTAGAAAGCTTATGAATTTTAGGGAGCTGCGCTGCTTGTCAAGAGAGCTTGAAACTAGACATTTTTAGGACGAAATTGATTCACAAATATTCATTGGGTGGTTGGTGGATAGCTGGGACAACAGACACCTTTTTGGCCGACATTGTTACTTATAGCATGGATTAGGAGTTGGTTGGGAGCTCTCTTGTGTGTACATTCTCGCTGTTATTGTTCTTGTCCATGATTGATGTACATTGCATTATATGAATACAAGAGAAGTGCTCCATCTATTTTTGTGAATTGTTGTTTCTGTATTCTGCATTGTTCTAGTTCTCGCACCACAACTGTTTGGTTTATTATTTCCACAATATGTATTTTTACTACACTTTTGACCATTGGAGTGTCCCCATGGGAGCTGCCTCTGATTTTCCCATACTACAGACCTTAATTGTTTGTCTTTATAGACTGTCTAATTTTTCTTTTCCATGTTTACTTTTTTTCCTAATACAAACCCCTTGAATTGACGCTCAAATTTAATTTGGCACCATCTTTATTTATTTAAGATTTGGTTTATAGGATTTAAAATATAATATGTCAAGTGAGATTCGGAGTAAGTAATTTTCAACTTAATAGTACTGAAAACTGGGGTTGCAAATATGTTAGCCGTAGCACTATCCCTATTAGCATCAAAGGATTGAATTATCTAAAGTCGAATTAAATAATGAAAGATTACTAGCCATGAAAACCATTAATGCCATCTGTAGAGAGTTTGTTCCATGGTATGAGAAGAAAATAATGTCAATCATTTGTCGTGCAGACTTAGCTGATAGTTATGGGTTAGCTTATTACTTAAAACTAGGAAGGATAAGTCAGGTTTGTATATAAGCATGGCCTAGTAGTATTTTCTCTATGTGGATCATCGATCTTGTAAGATCTTTTTCTATAATGTATACTTTAATAAGGCTTTTGGATTTGTTTCTAGGCATTTACATTTCCATAAGCTCCATGATATTGGCATTTTTAATTCTTTCGTTATTGGCATTGTGAGGGTCAATGAAATGGTCTTTGGACAATTTCAAACATCACATGGCCCCTTTAACTTTATTAAGAGTACCATGTAGTAAAGCTACTCCTATATGTGGATGATCTTATCCTAAATGTAAAAAACACACTTAGTTTGAGAGAACACTTGAGGGCCCTAGAGCTTTTTTGTCAAGAGGTTGGATGCAAGTGAATACCAACAAAACCAAAGTCACGATATTTTCATTATGGAGAAAAATGAAGCAAATTAACTTCTTTTTTGAAGGAAGCCCTTTGGAAGTGGTGGAAGAATACAAGTAACTTAGTCTTGATTTCCACAACAAGCTTAATTGGAAGACTTGCAGGGCAAAAATAATACAAAGGGGGTGGAAAGGATTTATAATTGCTACAAAATAGATGCAAGAATGTGAAACTATGGGATTGGAAAACCAAGAGGACCTTGTTTGGGTTGCTTGTCACTCCGGTGGTGCTCTATAGATGTGAAGTTTGGGGCAGCAATGTGTCAGATTTGAAATGGAGATAGATAGAGAAAATTCAAAAACACCTGATAACAAGCAACCCCAAAATAAAAATATCAGTTCTGTATGAGATTTTATTAGCTAAACAAGTACTTTCCCATTGGTGGCATCAACTATGATTTGGATGCTAAGTTACATAAAGAGAATAAAAATCATGGAGACTCATTGGTGGCTCAAAATGGTAGTAGAGGAAGAACCAAGTAGGACAAAGAACACGTGGATGAAACAAAACAAGAAGTGGATGAACAAATGAGGCATTAATGTGGAAGAGTGCCCAAACACCAATAAGATAAAATAAGAAGGCATGTGAGAGAAAAATTCAGGATAATGATATGGACAAAACAACCCGGATTGAAGAAATAATACCATGTCAAAGATTTTAATCCCACATGCGATCATGAATAACAATCCTACATAGGAACAAAAATCAAGTGGAAGGAGAACATGTTGATGGCTCAGCTAAGGACTAGCTCGCATCATCTTAGGTGTCAAATTGGTAGGTGGAAATCACCTAAAGAAGAGTGGGAAAAGGGAACGTGCCTATTTTTTACCATGGGAATGGTGGAGATAGAGTGACACGACATCATGGAGTTCCCAACTTATAGTGACATCTATATTAAATACGAAGTTGAAAGTGGACAATTTGTCTGGCCTTTTTTGAAGAGGCTAGGCTAGATAAAACAACCATTTTTTTGATCAAGATTCACAGTAGAAGATCCAACATCAAAAAGGGTGTGGACATTTTGCAAATTTAATGCGACAACCCTTGTTTCAAGTGGTTGTTCTTGCATGGGCACCCTTGTTACTGCTTTTGGTGCAATAAAGCACTTGGCCTCGTGGATGTTATTAAAATATTTCATTCATTCAATAGGGGTGCCCTATGTTTCCATCCCTCTTTGTTATTTACACATATGAGCTTGAAGACTTTCTTCAACAACATACTCATGTTGATGATGGGCATATTACATCATGTTTTGTTTGTTAGATCATGTTTCTTTGATGATGTGGTCCTCCTTGCCCATTATCTTGGTGGTCTACAAAGACATCTCGATGTTATTGCTTGTTTTTGTGAGCATTGTAAGCTTCTGTTCAAGCTTAGTAGAACTAAGGTCATGGTATTGAATATCTCCATATACTTTTTCTAGGTTAGTTCCTCTAGAAAAGTGGAGCCTGTGGAGATCACAATATTTTTTTAGGAGTTAAGTCTGCTGGACCGTCTTTTAGCCTGAAGCTTGCCTCTGTCATGTCTTTGCAAGGGATATACTTCACTTTTTGTCTTGGAGTGTTAGTTCTTCCAGTTACATTTTCAGGACATCCATTAGAAGATGCACCATAGTTCTTAATGGGTAAGAGGTTTGGGGCACCAGTTTGAGATCTGTTGATTGGGCTTGTATGGAGAGGGTTCAGTCTATCATGCTTCAGCTTATGATATGTTGAAAATGGATGATCCCCCAATGCATTTTCCAAGCTGAGTTTGCTGCCCAGCCGTTTTTCCTTGAGAGTATATTTAGGTTTGCTTTCTATATCCATGGACCTTAGGTCTCTAGATGATTCTGCCTTAGGCCATGCAAGATAACCATATTTGGCACTTTGTTTTTTAGAGAGGATTTCCCTCTTTAGGTCTCATAAGGCGTTGATGCCTTGGTATTCTGAGACCAATTTAATCTTCAATCTATCAACATTTCTATTGAATAGCTTCTTCCATTCACATGGTCCTTGGATGGCCCACATTTCCTACTCTCGAAGGAGGTTGTTAATAGAGTTTTCATAGGTGATATATACGAACAATACATTCAAGGCTAATCCTTCGCATCCTCTTAACACCAAGATGGATTTTTATGTTGAGAATTTCTTATATATTGAGGATTGCACCATTATTTTCCATCTCTATTCTAAATATTAATAGTCTCAAACCACAAGGTTTGAGGGTGTAGGCCGATCACCACATTCTGTGTACTGAGAGTATATATTTGTCCCCTCTAGGAAGTAGAGACCAAGGAGCACTTTATATTTAAGTGTCTGTTTACTATTAGATTTGGGGAAGGTATCATTATTTGTTTAGACACTTGGGCAGTTTTCTATCTGCCTTCCTCTACCCATGAAAGTGATATGGATTAATCTTCTCTAGCTATCAAGACACAAATTCAACACGATATTTAAAGCGCAATTCACAGTCTTGCATTGATTTTTTTCCTACTCAGGGCGTGGCGGGGTTTTCATAATTTTCATAATTTATTCACCATAGCAACAACCTCTAATCTATGGGATCACAAAAAACTAAAACTTGGGTTTGTACCGTGATGCAATGATAACAAGCTCTCCTCTTGCTTTGTTCCTTGTCTTAGTACTGCAGCACGTGTTGTCTGATGTCGTATTGAAGTTGTGTGATTCATGAAAGCATATTCTGGTGTTCATCTGTACTTTTGCTCCATTTGTTCAGAGTTTTCTTGTTGCAACTGTTGGTGTTATCCACATCTTAATATTTCTTAACTGAAAATGTATCTTACAAATGAACTTATGGTGTAACAATATTTTCAACATTTGAGCATGTGTGCGATTTTGTTGATCATGGGATGTCACAATTACTTTCCAGGAAAAAGGATTCTATATAGTCTACTCTTATTTTTCAGCTTTATTTCAGCAATGGATTTATAGTTATACTGATTTAAAAGTTTGTATCTGAAACTGATAAATGGCCTGTTCTCTTTGCTAGGATGAGTCTCCCACAATCATGCAAAATGATATCAGGAAGCTGAAGAGAACTAGGAATGAAGAGGAAGGTGGCGAGGGTGAAGATACAGAGAATAATAATACCCCTAATAATGTGTTGCACATCAAACATAAATGCATGGAAAAAGGTAATGGACCGACTGTTCAACAGGATACCATTGTGAATTGGATGGGCCGGGAGGAAATACAGCTTCCAGATTCTGATAAATTCGACGCTGTTTCTGAGGAGGAATATGACGAGAGTGACGATTCAGATAATGATTCTGATAATGCATATGATGCTGATGAAGTGAATGAGTATGAGCATACAAAAATTAAGGATAGTTCAAGAAATATGATAATGTGGCAAAGAGGGAATGGGGGAACAGAAATTCAAGGATTAGAGAGCGTGTCTAATGTTCTGGATGATCGGATGAATTTAGATGTGAAGGTAAAGGAGGAGCAAGATGAAGCTCATATCCTAGCTGTTACTGATTGTTGTCTGAAAGATGGAGGAGATGAGAAGAAAGTCAACAGAATGAAAAAGAAGAAAGAAAGGAGGAAAAAAAGGTTGGAAAGCACATTTTATGGTGAAAAATATCCCCATTATGAAATGGGTCCATTGAAAGCTCCAGGGGTTGTCCTTTCATATAAGAAGCCACCAAAAACAGCGTTTTGTCCCAGGGAGGTTAAGAGGATTATGGAATCAGGAGTTCTTGCACTTAAAAATGCACAGTCACATACTATGCGTAAAATTATTGTGTTTGCTTCTTTGGGAATAAGACATGGATGTGAAGATATATATGAACTGGATTTCAATCATTTTACCATTCTCAGGAAAGGGGAGCCGTATGTATCTCCAAAAGATCCTGGGGTATGTGAAACTTTTTATATCCATGCTATATTGTTGGTGCTTGTAAAGTGCCTTGTGCTTTCCTTCTGAAATCTGTTCATTCTAGTCAGTACCAATCCAAAATGCATATGCTTGTTCATTATGTTAATATTGACCATTTTTATTTTCTGGGTTAATGTGTTTACATCTCATTAGGCTTTTCACTCCTAATCGTTCTTAAAATTAATGCAACATGTAGGAAAGGTCTGCACAAAGTGAAAATCTAGCTTGCCCTCCGTGTTCTTCAATATTCATCGTTGTCACCACTACTTTTTATGTTTTTATTATGATAAACTGGATGCCTGGGAAAGGGTTTCAAGTTACAGATTTCAACTCTTATTGAATTCAGTCGTATGTAACTGAGAAGACTCCAACCTCAACCTAATCCTGATTTATAACCTTAACACTTATCGTACACACTAACATGCACTTATAGAGTGATTATCGTGTCGATGAATGTTATGATACAATAGACAGGGCCTTATTGACAAATCTTTGTGCTCCTTAAAACTAGCGTCTCTACAAGTCCATGAATTTACTTGAAAAAAGCAGTGGTGTGCGGATCTGTTTTTGTTGTTTTGGCCCTGGAAGATAAAGAACAGAAATAAATTTGATATCCAGGTGCTGAAGAGGTCGAGCCTTTCCATTCTTATCCTGGCTCTTGGAGAGGTCAATTGGTAAAAAATGATTAGGCAGAGCAAGAGAAACTGCTCTTTGAGAGGGATGAAGTGTTCCTATCAGTACACAACCTATCGAGAATATATAAATTCAAATCTAATTTGACTATGAAGCATGATCTATGAATATATATTCAAATGTTACACTATGTGAACTGGGCAATCTTTCTGTCTGTGAGCTGATTCCCACAGATATGTTGTGCTACAACTACGAAGGGAGTTGATATGGACTCATCCAACTTTATCTTAACAAAAATGTCATGTCCAAATGTGGCATGCATTCAGCTACTGGAGGTATATTCCAAGCCATCCACACTATTTATGTTTGGCCTATCTCTGTAAATTCTCACCAAGATGGTCACTTGATTATCCAAACACAATTCTGTTTAAAATTTACCATGCTTTTCTCAAATTTGAGCCCTTACCCCCTTGGTCAGGAGGAACAAATATTTTCTTGTAACTATAAAAAAATTCAGTTATATTGTGTAAACAAAATCCATGAGGAGATGGCCAAATGATGTCATCATCTGCCCTTTTATAGAACTTTTAGATTTAATTGAATCCCTTAAATTGCATATGTTAGTCTTAATATCCTAGTTTTGTGTCGACCTTGTTCTCATATAGATGATAACAACATTTTTCAATCCTCGTAAGAATGTTGGCCAGTTTGACCAACACTGGTTAGGGTTGACTTAACCCAAGGATTGGTTTCAAAGTTTGAAGCTGAACTGGTTTCTCTCTTGTTATTTTTGAAAATTTTCAAGGGCTATATATTGAAATAAAAAGCCTTATACAAACAAACAGCCAACTTATAAAACTAAAAAATATCAAAATAATGAGCTGACAATTTTTTCACAGCTCAAAGGATTCGAGTTAACATATCAGCTGTTTCTAAGAGATTACAATTTTTTTTTTGGATGAAATAGAGCTTATATATATATATATCAAAGTTACAAGACTATTAAAAAAAAAGGGTTGGCGGTAAGAAAGCAAGCCACAACAACACACTAGGCCCAGCCTAGGAAACACAAATGAGGCAAAAAAACCAAGGAACAGAAAACTAGGCCAAGCCTAGAAAAGCTCTAGAACATAAAAAAAAGAGACACTTAAGCAACAATAGCAAAGAGACTAGCATAGGAGGGGTCATGATGAAGAAGATCACCCCATCCAGACCCTGGAAGATCTTTCCCTTCAACAATAGGGTCCCATCCAAAATCGGTGGTTTGCTGATTGCCCTCGTCTTGCACCTTAGTATCTTGCACATTGTGGCGGGGAGAAATTGCCACAGCGAGCTTGAGGAAGCCTTTATCTGGCGGCTGTTGCTTGCTACCCTGCAAACTCCCGAGCGGGAGACTCCACTTGCGCTGGTCCATGGGAGGCGGGGAGCCCCACCCTTGGGCCTATGGAGCGCAAGGAGGCGGAGAGCCCCAACTTCTGCTAGGCTAGGCTAGGAGAGCGGCATCGCGATGAAGAACTAGTAGCACGGTTGTGAGAACGCTGATGAGAACCACTACAATGAGGACTGCTTCGAGGGGGGTCACTGCCACCTCTTGGTAGTGAGTTCCGTGGAGGAGAAGGTGGGACGCGAGCAAGATTGCAGGGGGCATCTCCTTAGTGATGAAGCAACCACTGTAGGTAATCCAACTCCATAACCACTTTGTTAGTTTGCACTTGAATCTGTAGAAGCACATTGGAAATAACCATAGCCTTATTGTACGTAGAAAAGTGAATGTCAGCAGAAACATTGGAGAATAAAGCTGCATTCCTTTCTTTCCATATCCAAAATAGAATTTCTACTCTGACAACATGCCAAACTTGGGTGAATTGAGGGGGCATTTGCGGGTTGTCACCCAAAAGAGTGTGAAACCAGTTGATGGGGTTTGGGCAGTAAGGTCGGAAAAAATCATGTATCCATACCCAGGTGCTTTGGGCCTTGGGATAGAACCAGAAAAGGTGCATGAGAGTCTCTAGGTACCCGCAAAAAGGGCAACGGGGCTGCAAGACCCCTAAATGAATCAGGCTCTTGCCAATGGGAAGCCCTTGATGGAGCAAACACTAGGCAAAGTGGGCCAACTTAGGCTCAACACACGCATTCCTCATTGTCTAAAATCGTCTCCACCAAACAGAGAGGGAGGACTGAACGCTCCATTGGCTATTAAGCTTATCAACCATAGGCAAATGTGGTGAAAGCCATTCATAGCCTTTCCGAGTAGTGTAGTTCTAGAAAGGGGTATCAACATACCATTTCTAGTCTTTCCATCAAGGGCGGGGAAGAATTGACTGTTTTTTGGTGAAGCAGTGCTGTTGGAACAACTTCCACAATCTCTTTGTAAGATTCTCTATCGCATCAAACAAATTGTACTTAACTTTGAATTCATCCTAGGGAACCAAAAGTGAGTGTCTTTGCAAAACAAATCTTGCATTGTACAAATTCCTCTACGGAAGAATATGAGGGAATGTATCCAAAGCACCTCTGCAAGAGGAATGAGATTACAATTTTGAGAAATGGGGTTCTGAAAATAAAAAAGCGTTTTTCCTTTTTTTTTTATACAACATTTTAATCAATCTATTTTTCTTTCATATATTCAACATTGACCACACTATGAATAGTTCAATCCTGAATGGTACTGGTAAAATGCCACAATTTTTTAAAATTAATCTCCAATGTTAATGATGCTCGATGTCCTAATTTTTCTATCCAGTGAATATGTATAATCAAGTTTTAGCTATGGGTAACATCTAGTTTTTCATTAAATGAAATACTTCTAGAGACAATCTACCATATGAAACCCATTTGTCATTTTTTATACTCTTTTAGTCCAAAATTAAAAACACTTTTTGTTCTCACCTTTTCAGTCTCTTGTTTACAGATTTTTGCTCTTTTAGTTTCTTTAAACATTTTGATGTACTCTAGGATTCTTTTTGGAGATGTTTTTCCATTGGATATGCTTATTTTCCTTTCTATGTTTTCTGCTGTCCTTTGAGGATGGTCAGAAGAATGTTTGGGCTCATATTGAGAGGGTCCATACACTCATGTTACAACGCATGATCCGTTGCAAGTGGACAGTTCCTTAGCACATTGTCCAAGCTGAATTTTCTGCCCAACCGCCACGCCTTGAGACTATCTTCAAGCTTACTTAATACATCCACAAACTCAGGTCCTTGGGGGACTCAGCTTCTAGTCATGAGAGATATCCATACTTAGCACTTTGCTCGTTAGAGAGGATTTCTTCATTGGTCCCCACCAAACATCGACACTGTTGGTACTTAGAGACTAAATTGCTCCTTTCTTTTGGCATCTCTATTGATCGAATTCCCCTTTCATGTCCTTGGACGCGCCCCTCGAACCCCTTCCCACAAAGGACGTCATCACTAGAGTTGCCAAAGAGGACATCTACATATAGTATATTCAAGCCACTTGGATCTCTCCCATTGAGTCACTTAGCCGCAAGCTTGCTTTCTACGTCGAGCATTTCTTACAAGTAGTAGATGGTATTATTATTCGCCTTCTCTATCTCTAGCTCCATTGGTCCCTTGGCTAGATGAGAGTATGTTCTCACCAGTTACGAGTTAAAACATATCACTACATTCTCCATCATGACCAAATTTTTCATCTTTGCTCCCTCAAGGAGGTGGAGACCAAGGAACAATTCATTTTCAAATGCCCCATTTACCATGAGACCTGGGGAAGATATCATTGCCTTTACAGTACTTAGTCAACACTCTCTTTAGATATCTAGACCAACGATCTCTGGGTCTTTATCTTCACGAGGTTGTCACCCTCCGGGGCAAATCCCTACAAGAGGAGCCTAGAGGCTCTAGAGTCCCCATGTTGATCACCTCTTTCTTCCAGCCCACCCAGGTGATTGGTAGCACTAAGTGCCCTTTGGACATTGGTGCATCACACATTAGAGTTGATAGATTAGCTAGGTGGCACTTCTCTCAACATATCTCTACTACTCAGATTACTTAGATCTCTTAGCCTGCTCTCCCTTGGCACCATGGCTCTACTTCTTCCTGCTGGCGTGGCTTTGCCCCTTTCCAACAACATGGATCTACTATTTACCGGCCACCCCCCAGACCACAGGGGAAAACTAATATTACGAGTTTTTTTGTATCCCAAGAAGTACACCGGCCTTGGATGTTAGGGGTGATTCTAGAGGAAGTGCTTTCCTCCCCCCTAGGATCTCCTAGCATGACCCCTCCAACATTGGGAACTCCGCAATGAGCACCATTAAATCTTCTCATAGTGATTGATGATGGGTTAGACGACACCTCCACTTCAGGCAAAGATAGAGATTTTTGATTAGGTCTTCTAGTCTTCATTGGCACATGATTTGGGGGCTCTTGTTCGCCCTCCATTGCTATTTATATTGGTTCCATTACCACCTTTGTTAGTGGCACATTGCTTTATTTTCTATTTTGTACTTGTATTCCTTTCTTTGGTTTCTTGGATTCTCTTTTCCTTGAAGTTTCTATTGTTAACTGTTGTATCCTCGAGTTCCATTGACCTACTTTTGGTCATTTGTGGACATTAATATAATTTCTTTCTGGAGCTTGAAATTAATAGTGGCTTTATGACAATGGACATCAAAAACAACCATCTTTGACCATGGTCTGGTGATGGGGTGGAGATGTCATTCTCCACACTAGACCTCTTTGTTTTGCCTTTGGTTTTTGTTGTTGTGTGCAGGTATCTTGGAAGGGCATGATGGTAGGTACATGTAACGGTGGCATTAGACCTCATTAAATTTTCCCATATGCTCCCACGTCATGGAACACAATGGATACAAACCAATTTTCAATAAACAATGCCTCATAATATGCTCTCTATGAACATATGATGGAAACCAAATTGAATTTCAACCACTTCCAAAATATGGAGGAGACAATTAAAGAATTAGCAAAATATAGAAGAAGTAATGACCGAAGAAATCAAAATCCTCCTTATCTCCTCCACTACTACAAAGGTTTAAGAAGAAAAACTGATAAGACTTTGAAGAAATTTATTTTGTAAAATCAAGCATGGCTCAAGTACGTGGTTATTGTTTTCAAATGTGTGCAATTAGTGAAGAATATAGAACCCCAATGATAGTGTTACATCACAAGGAACCAGCCCTAGAATTCTATATTAAAATTCAAAGCCATTGGCTAGAAAATAACCTATTGGAACTTGGAAAATACTCTAAAAATGACATTGATGGTATATTTTGACCAGAAATTGACACTGTAGAAGCGAACGGTGGATACTACTTAGGCAAACATGTAATGATCAGGGGTATGGGGAAACAACAAAGAACATAGTGATTGGTTAGACTACCCAATCCTCTTGAAAAGTACCAAACACTTAGATCTATATAAGATATAAAATTTTACATCTTAGATTCTTTGGTTTTGAATACCTTAATTAGATCTATATAAGATATAAAATTTTACATGTAAGATTCTTAAGTTTTGAATACCTTAACGATCTGGTCAATGCCATATATTTATCTCTCAAAATGGAAAGCTCAAACAACATTTAAAAACCAACATAAGAGTGATAGCAAACCAACATAGCAACCAAAAGGAAATGTCTGAAAAGAAATTAGACCTGAATGTCCCAACTAAAAAGACGTGACTGAGAATCTTGGTTTAGATGAAATCCAGCCCTATATCAAGGAAACCATGATAAGCACATAGTATGTAAAGATGAGAAATTTAATGGAATTATACCCTAGTGAGTCACTAAGAAAAAATTCAAATATTTTTCAACCAACTGAAATTTTCTTTGTTTAGGATAAAGTAAATGGTGTAGAAGATCAAATCTTAGTAGTCAGATTGTACCCACAATCTCATTTCAAGCAACTTTTCCTAAAAATCCAAAATTCAAGAGTAAAAAACAATGTCCTTATGATGTTGAGTTAGTATATGGTGAGGAAATTCAAGAATGTGATACTTACATATCGACATCAAAGTACAGATCCAAAAAAGTAGCAATCATATGGTCTGAACCTTGCAAGAGGCAGGCGACAGCACTACTTTACATTTTGATCTTCATCAGCTCCATGTGCCATTAAGAGGTTCTTACCTCACATGGTTATTTGTAGTTAGATCTTATGGTTTAGCCTTTAATGTTTAACCACTTTTGGTTTATGATTTTTTGGTTCTATTTTCTTTGCTTTATATTATAGTGTTTAGTTACTTCTTATAAGCTGGAGTGGTTTTACCCAACCGCTTCTCTATTGTAACTGAAGGTACTCTTGAGACCCTTGACCTTATTTGGTCTTTTGTGGGTATTAATATAATTTCTTTCTTTCTTTCGTTCTATATGCATATCTTTTCCTTGAAAATTAAAATTTGATGCATAACTTACAATTATAATAATTTTTCTTTGAGGAATGATTACAAAGGGTGACAGTTCCCTGTCCTTAGCCTCCATGTCTTGAAAGTTAGTAATATAAATAATTTTGGCGGAATTTTTGTGTTGTCTAAGCAATAATCATCATCGTATGTCATATGTATTACGCGCATGTCGACTTTGTCTTGTGCACCTCTAGGTTTGAAGCCTTGTATACTTGCATTTAGCAACCCTTCTCAGTATATTCTTACTGGTTCTTTTCATAATTCAGATATCAGTCATAATTCACCCCGTCTTGAAATATTTGTCATTATTCTACATATTTGTATTCTATAAGTAGCCTATCAAATGTGTGTGGAAGAATAGGACGCTTGTTGTAACAAACACAAGGATAACTAGTTGAGATTATAGGCATAAAATCCTATCAAAGATATTGATTTGAGAAATTCAATAAGAAAATAATATTTATTCTGAAATTATTTAATGAATTTTTAAGGTGAATTTTTTTCATTGCATTGTTCCAAGAACTAATATCTGTATTGTGGCATGTAGCGAGAGCTTATTAGCAACTTGTACTGGCCTATAAGGCTTATTAGCAACTTGTACTGGCCTGTGAGGCACTAGCTGCAGATCTAGCAAGTTGGAATTTTTAAATTTTTCGTAGAATGCTTTATACCATTATGAATGCTTTATATTAAAAAAAACTAATCTAGTTTCATGAGAAAAATGAAGCTATATAGCACACAAATTGTGTGAGTTGTTTGTAATTTCTGAAAGAGATAATCAAGAGCAATCAAGGAAAAAACTGTTGACGAAGTGGATTGCACCCTCGACAGGAGGCTGAGCTCCTGCCTTCCACACGCAACAATGGAAACTCCCTTCTTGCCTGTGGGCTTGGAAAAACTGGGGGGGAGAGTCTCTAGATAAGGGCTAGCTCCCTTTGATGTATCTTTTAGGTCCTGGATTTCCTACTGCTAACAAATAAATGAGAAAAGGGGGGGTTGAAAAGGGAGAAGAATGCTGAAAACAAAACCTAAACCTAAACTAAAAGGCGATACACCAAAAAAAAAGTTGATACACTCAGCCCGAACATACACTTTTCACCAAAAAGAAGCTGTCATACACTTCATCTGATGTGGAAAACTCTTCTGTATCAATGAGTCAGGGGTCCTTAGAGATACAGGGAGGAAGAACTATCAAAGGTGTTCTGAGACACTTTGACAGCCTATTCACATGCATCTATATTCTTGCTGTAGACACTTCTGGCAGACCTGCAGAAGAAGAAACTTCACAATGCACTAGACATGCTGGAATCGTTTTGTGAAAAGCATAAAAGAAAATGACTTAACACAAAAAGAAAACATAGACATATGTGTGAGTGCAAGTTCAAATGGAGGTAAAAATTGCTAAGTCTTGATTCAAGGTAAAAATCCGACAGAGTTCTACCTTACAAACCCAGAGATTTTTGGGCAGAACTTTGCCTTATAGGCTGAGAGGATTCCTTCTTCAAAATGAGAAGTTTTTTATATAAAAAGAGAAGTAAAGGCACCGCTTTGGAAAAGACTTTGGCACTCTTTGACAAGTTGGCCCATGTGCATTGAGAGCATCGAGAAGAGGAAGTCACTGTTGCTGATATCATCCTTCTAGAAGAGACCTGCTAGAACCATGCTGTGTAATCACCAGTCTTGACTTTGGCGTTCAAACATTAATGTGGGAGCACGGGCCGCGCCTCTTTTCTGCAAACAAGACTGCTCCTTTCAGATATTCACGCGGTTTGTCTGCTCATAAATGCAAAGTGGAGAAAACAGGCCGCGCCGCTTACTGTTTGTGCCGTTTGATGACCACTTGGCAAGCACGGTTCCAACTGCAGGAGTAAATCCCTGAGTTGACACCTCTTCTTTGCCACTTGGACTGTTTGTCCGCTTCTACACTTTGCCTCTTTTTGGTTTTGTCTGTTTTTGGCTCCTTCGGCCCTCGGGGCTATCTTCTTGGCGGGTCGCTAAGTTCCTTGGGCTCTTTTTTAAGCTTTTCAAAATCAATGGCTATTTCACGAGCCTTAAAATTGACGTCTGCACACCCGTCACCGCGTTTGAACTTCCAATGGCTAGTTCGCTGTGCTTGATTTTGATGTCTTCGGGCCCGTCACCCCTTGGAAATTCTTCGGCCTTTTCCTTTCTTTCGGCTTCTTGTTGCTTCCCTTTCTTTCGGGCTTCTTATTTTGAACCCTCCCGAAGGGAAGGTGACCCTTCGGCTTTGGAGAAGTGTCCATTTTGGCCGAGAGTCCCCCGCAAGGGCACCTGCTCTTCGGGGTCCTTCGGCTCCTTGGTTTTGAAATCCTTCGGACATTTTGTCCGAAGGATTTCTTCCTTCGCTTTTCTCTTATTTCCCCGGGTCCTTTCACTCGGCCACTTTTCCTACGGATTTTCTCTTGGCTACTTTTCCCGCGGACAAAAAGTCCGCAAGAATTGCCTTGCTCGCTTCTTCGGAGTTTTTTTTCCTGGGCTTTTTAGCTCGCGGCTTCTCCCGAATTTCTTCGGACTTTTTGTCCGAAGGAATTCCTTCGGGCAAAAGTCCAAAAGAAATCGCTTGTCTTTTGCCTTGTCTTTTTCGCGGCGGGATTTTCTTCCGAAGAATTTCTTCGGACAAAAAGTCCGAAGGAATTCCTTCGAACATTTTGTCCGAAGAAATTCTCGTGTTCTTGCCTTGAACAATTCCGAAAGAATTCCGACTTGCCTTGTGCATTTTTTCGAAGGAATTCCAACCCTTTCGGCCTTCTCTTTGGTCTCTTTGCAAATGTTCCCTGCCCTCCACAAGGGCACTTGAGAATGATCCATTTTGCACCTAAGTGTCGGGGACTCGTCTCTTTTCTGCAGAGTCCGTAGTTCTCCGCCTGTCGAGTTCGTAGAAATGCCTGCATAGTCCGTAGAAATCCCTGCAGAGTCCATAGAAACTTGCAAGACTTGTGCAAAAATAAAAAAATGTACTGGCTCAGAACAACAGGGAAAAAGGGGGACCGATTTTGGCCTGTAGGACCAAAAATGGTCAACAAATTGGCGACTCACAGGGGAAGCATGCCTGCTATGCTTAGAAACCAGTTGCCTTAAAATCCATTGGGCACGGAGTCAGAACGCAACTTGAAAGGTCAGCAACAGCCTCGATAGATCCAAGAATCAAACATGAAGCTTTTACTCCAAACACAAGGAAAAACACACACAAGGCTAAAAACACTACCTGTGCAAACTGCACTTAGAGAAAACAGGGAAAGAAAATTGAAAGCAAACTACTATATATAGCTAACCAGGTATATTTGCCTCCCTCCTGGATCAGAGGAAATTTTTTTTAAGTCTCTTTCCTGGCCAGGAAACTTACGGTGCCAGACAAGTGGCTGAATGGAATGGAGATTTGGTGACCTGCTCCTCTTGCCTGTCACCTTGATTGGCTTGCATCCGAGTGGATCAGAATCAAACATGCTTCCAACATATATGTACTCTTCTTGTTCTTGGAAGCTTGTTGAATGCTGGTCCTTCATGTTGGTGCGTCTCACCAAGAAATCGATGGCTGTTGGCTCATCGCCATAAGCCCTTTGATATGCACAGTCCCTTTGCAGTGCATCATGGTTTGACTTGTTCCCTTCTGCTTCGTTGAAGACCTTGTCAAACTCATCCTCTGCTCCCTCAAGGCTCTCTTGAAGAAGGGTGACTGTTGTGATGTATGAAATGGAATCACAAACTGATTGCTTGTCCCACAGAACATCACCTGTTTGTTCAAAACTCTCTTCTTCAAGGTTTTCCTCAAGAGAGGCCAGCCTCTCCTTTTCTTGCTCAAGGATCAGGGTCTCTAGTTGTTCAAAGACATTCTCATGATCCTCCTCCAACTCTGGCTCCATGGCATGGTCATCTTCCTCATCGAAGCAACAAGGAAGTTCATCGAACAAAGGGGGAGAGAGCTCACCATGCTTATGTTCCTCCTCATATTGCTGGAACATTTGCATGTATGCGTGACCTGAGTCTTCTCCATTGCTGATGATGTCTTCAAAAGAAGCCTCCATGATATTTCATCTTCTTTGACATCCATGATAGCCTCATGAGAAACTGCAGATTGGATCTTCTGCTCCTCACTCGCCTCCTGCAAAACAAGTTCCTCTTTGAGAAGGGGTGAAGTGGAAAAACCATGTGGAAGAGGAGGCAGTCCTTGAGCTAGAATCGAATGATTCTCCTCCTTCCATTTGGCCAACACTTTATCTATATCAGGGGTGGCCTGATAGCTCTCTTGGAGGTGTGTAGATGGGGTGTGTTCAGATATGTCCATCACACGTTGGCTGAGGAATCTCGCTCTGGATTCCAACTCTGCAATTCTCCTGGTGATATCTTCCTGGAAGAGCTTTTCTTGGAGGTCACAATCATCATCATGAAGAGTAAGAGCAGCTTCGTTTTCTTCAAGGTTTTGAGCAAAACCTTTCTCCTCCTCCTTCCTGCCCCAAGATTCCACTGTTTGCTTCCAAGTTAGGATCTTGTTATCATGTTGAAAGACCTGAGGAAGTTGAGGAAGACTAGGAAGGTTCTGCTGATGCACAGGAAGAGTTGCTTCAAGAGAGATGTGCTGGTTCATGATGTTCCCTCCAAAGGAAGATTCACAATCTAAGGAATTGAGAAGGTTCATCTCCATGGGAGGTTGCTCTAGTTCCCTTTGATGTTTGAAGGCTAGGCGCACGGAGTTAAGAGCATGATTGATTGATTTATCAGATGAGCTAGAATGAGCAAGTGCTATCTGATAGAAAGGATTTGGTGCACAAGAGGGGGCTTTCTTTAGAATAGGAGGGGGCATACAAGGCTGACTGCCTTGAATGAATGGACTCTTCCATTTTGCTACCTCCTCCTCCATGGATTGCAAGGCTTGAGCTTGCTTGAACAAACACTCCTTTTTGTACATCAGTTCTTGCTGATATCTATGCTGCTCATCTGATCTGTCTATCTCCATCACCTACTTCTCAAACTCCAGTGCTACTTTCCTTATCGTTGAAGGGCAACTAGGAGAGCTGCTTGGGGCGATTCCATAAAAAACTTGAGCTTGATCAAAGTTATACGAAGGAAAACAAGGCCCATGATGCTGAACGATGGAATTATGCATACAAAAAATGTGATTTCTTGATGGCACCAGAACTGCTTAACCAACTGATTCAACTCGGAGTCGCCATTGGTGATGATGCAAAAGCCTCCAAAGGCTGGTTGGTTGAAGAACACACCAAACATTCTTCAACTCTTTGGACCAAACTTGTCCTAGTTGGTCCCACCGGGCGTGCCAAAAACTGTTGACGCAGTGGATTGCACCCTCGACAGGAGGCTGAGCTCCTACCTTCCACACGCAACAATGGAAACTCCCCTCTTGCCTGTGGGCCTGACAAAACTGGGGGGAGAGTCTCTAGATAAGGGTTAGCTCCCTTTGATGTATTTTTTAGGTCCTGGATTTCCTATTGCTAACAAATAAATGAAAAAAGAGGGAGGGTTTGTAAGGCAGAACTCTGCCGGATTTTTACCTTGAATCAAGACTTAGCAATTTTTACCTCCATTTGAACTTGCACTCACGCATATGTCTATGTTTTCATTTTGTGTTAAGTCATTTTTTTTTATGCTTTTCATAGAACGATTCCAGCATGTCTAGTGCATTGTGAAATTTATTCTTCTGCAGGTCTGCCGGAAGTGTCTACAGCAGGAATATATGCGCATGTGAATAGGCTGCCAAAGTGTGTCTCAGAACACTTTTGACAGTTCTTCCTCCCTGTATCTCTACGGACCCCTGACTCACTGATACAGAAGAGTTTCCCACATCAGATGAAGTGTATGACAGCTTCTTCGTGGTGAAAAGTGTATATTCGGGCTGAGTGTATCAACTTTTTTTTTGGTGTATCACCTTTTAGTTTAGGTTTAGGTTCTGTTTTCAGCATTATTCTCTCTTTTCAACCCCTCGCCCTTTTCTCATTTATTTGTTAGCAGTAGGAAATCCAGGACCTAAAAGATACATCAAAGGGAGCTAGCCCTTATCTAGAGACTCTCCCCCCAATTTTGCCAGGCCCATAGGCAAGAGGGGAGTTTCCATTGTTGCGTGTGGAAGGCAGGAGTTCAGCCTCCTGTCGAGGGTGCAATCCACTGCGTCAACAATAACTATAATTAATAATTAAAATTTCACCATAAGATAACAAGCAGAATACCATTGTTGATTTTAGGAGACCAAGAAATTGTCAAATTCCTTGAAAGCTAGAGAAAACATTCATAAAACAAGAGAATTCAGAAGACATCTCCGGCCTCCTTGAAGCTTAAAGGTCAAATGAAAGTAACAAAACAATATAACAAAAGTAACTGGTAAAAAAAAAATGCATTCATTAAAAGTGGGAGTGAACATAACATTTTTGTTCATTGGCAATCTCAATTGTGAAAACATGGTTTGGCTTAACACAATCACACGTGAAAAATAAGAAATGTGATTAAGAATTCCAATGGAAATGAATTGGAGTTTGAGATTCAATATCATGGTCAATGAGTAAAATGTTCAGTTATGGATATCTTTCTAGCATTATCATCACAAATGTTTTGCAGGAAAAATCGGAAATAAACAAATTTGCGAACAGAGATCGAATTATCTACATTTTTTCTTTTACCAAAAAAAAAATTGTAAGTAACATTGTGAATATTAGAATAGAGGTAATTATTGGTTCTAACAATGTATTTTAAAATGATATCCCTCGTATTTTTTCATCAATAGAAGATATAGTTCTTCTATGCTTATAATAAAATCCTCCCTAACCTTGTTTTAAGTTTTGTTCCTTATTTTCTTTTAGGCAAACATATTTAGACCTGATTCATATCGTTCTCCAGGAGCATGTATTGTATGAACAGACTGGGGTTCGAAGGAAGATATTCTACCCTAACAGAAAAAATTCAATCCTATGTCCTGTTACCATACTCGAAGAGGAGAGGGGAATGCGTCCTTCGGATCCAAGTTGCCCGTCATGCTTGTTTCTCTGCATCAAATATGGTGGCAGGACACGTAATCTTCCTCAAAATGAGTAAGTAATAACTTCCAGAGGTAAATCAACATGTATATTGATATAAGGAACAATTTAATATGAGGATACTTTTGGGCTCTGCCATGCCTAAGGGCTTTAATATTGTACAATTGCGAATTCGTACAGTTTAATAATTGCAATGGAATATCTCTTTATATGATTGTTAAAAGACAATTTTTATGGTATGATAATAACTTTTAGAATACGTTTGTGTGGTGCTCTTTTTGACAGTAACATTCAGCAGTAGAGAATTTGTCACTTCAATTAGAGTGGGATAGTTCCTTGTAAAAGCTTCTACAATGATTCATATATATGGACTTCATTGTCTTTTCTGTTGGCATTGTTTCAAACAAATGTGTGTAGGTCTATATGATTATACTATGAATAAATGAAAGATTGTATATTGGTTCCTAAATCAATCTCATTTAGCCTTTCTTACAAGAAATTCTTGCAGAATTAGTGGAACACTGGGTGATAAAGCATGGAGAGAGCATGTGCAGTTGCCACACATAGACTCACTTGAGAATGTACTAAATCACCTAAGGTAAATGATTGTAATGCAAAATCTTGGCTAATTGATTGAAGTGGGTCCCACTTTATTGATATAAGCAGTGCAAATACATGGGGCAGAATGGTCTGCACAGTTGGCTTCAATTCCTACATTGTGATGAGTCCTATGCACAATCACCAATGGGATCATAATTTTAGTTTTTGGTGGGGATATCCTTATAGACTTGGAGGTACCTTGCAACATGCATGATCACAGGGAACAACTGCTCATTAACCATTCGATTCGTCATAATTATGTGTTCAATTCATTATATTGCATCAATAACCTGCACTTGACATTAGAGCGTCATTTTATTCAGAGCATGTCCATGACATTGGCCTGAACTTTGAGTTTGAGCTAAATTCAAAACAATACAAAGCTGACATCAAAACATTTGGGATAACATGTCCCCCCTCTAAATTTGAGCATCTCTCTAAACTGCACTGTGGCTTGAACTTGTTGGATTCTTCTTGTGGGGTTAGTTTTGGTATTCTTAAAGGTTTTGATGTTGAAGCTAACAATATTGGTACCATTGGTCTCTACTTTAGGTTATGTCCATATCCGGCTAAAATATGCATTGATGTAGACATTGAATTGAATCAGTGTGGGTTTTCTACCTAGTCACACGATCTTGCATAGAAAGGTGATCATACAAGCCGTCTGGTGGAAAGGAAGCCTAGTGCTAGAATCCATTGCTCTTCAGTACTTTGAGTCTGGAACACAAAACATGTTTAGTCCCACTGCATACTGACATTAAACCAGCTAGAAGGCTGGGTTTTCTTTTCACTTTAGAGCAAGTCTTGAGGGTCCGCATGGCTGCTCAAGTTTTCATGGCCCACTCTCTCTGATCCATCCTACGTCTCATCAAAATACTCACTAGGATTTTGTATGAAGATTCAGCCTGCCCATTTTCCCTTGAGTAATATTAGCTTCAATTCTAATGATTGATTATGAAGTTCTATGTTAACTGTTGTATCACCTGATTCACAAAGCATTCCTTTCTATCATCAATCAATTGTAGAGGGTGGGCAAACCTGGGAGTGTTCTTGGGGTCGACTCAAAATCTGCAATGATTTTTTCACAGATTCAGCTACAATATTTTTCTGAATTGTTCAAGTTATTATCTTCTGGTTCTTGTGAAGCGTTATTGTAACATTATTTTTATAAAAGAAAATTAGCTCTGAATAAAGGCATAGAAAATAATAAGAAAATACAGTTTGTGAGCATGGAATTAATCAATGATTATGATTAAAACATATGGCATTGAATACGACATGGAATTAGTATTGTATAATGTGCATGTGATGAATACTTTTGATTTCTGGATTGTCGTATGGTATTTTCTCAGTTGTTTCTATCTTGTCATTCTATTTTTTGTTTCTATCTTGTTGAAGTGAATGGTAATATTGTGTTGGATGTATATATTGCCTTGCTTATATTGTTTAAAATAGCGTCTTGTTGATTCCACTATAGTACATTATGGGCCCGTCATTGAACAAAGCCAAAGAGAGAGCATATTCAAGGCTGGTAGAAGAGGCAGATAGGGAAGGGACAGTGATCTCTCAACGTTGGGTATGAGTGGTGGCATCACGTCCAATCGTTTTCAGGAGGGGAAGATAATCAGCTAGATAGATTGATCACATTTGATCCTCAAACCTATAGAAAAACTGAAGTTGTCACAGTTCTATAAGGCATAGTCCATTCTAGACATGTTATGAGTTCTTCCCAGTGACACCTCTTGACATAGTTTATTGTGTACCTATGGATTTTGAGTCAATTGCACTGGCGGGTACTAGAGAATGGCACCTCTTGATGTAGCAAAGTCCATTCCAGTCATGTGATGGGTTTCAGCCAACAAAACCTATGTTGTTTTGGTACTGGTATGGGTACGTTTCGGGTATGTGGAAATGCCATTTTTCAAAAGCCTTAACTTGGAAACGCCGTGGGTACGTCTGTACATTTTATATATATATATATATATATATATATATATATAAACAATGCATATTAAGCATTTTTTTAGTAAAACATTTGGAAAATACAGTGTTCATTCATTCATTGCTTCAAAAAGTTCAAAGTAGACATTGTAAATACATTCAAATCTAGAATAAATCATCTAGATTCAGATTGTCCTCATAATCATGAATGCCACTCCCACTAGCTCCACTCTCCACCCCTTGTGTAGAACTCTCTTGATTGTCATCATCAACACCAAGTAGTGAAATTTGGGCAAGAGTAGATGCGGAGGCATCCAAGTCTGTAGTCTCTGAAGGATATCCCAATGTTTGTTAGGCCCTTGGATATAGTCCTCAGACTTGTGTGAAAGGAAGTACACATTGGGGTGCACAAGGAATGGGGTGGGATCGGCGTGTGGCACTTTGCGAGAGATGTTTTCATACTATTCTATCATACCTACATCTCTTTATGCATCCTTCATACCTCCTATGATGTCTCCTTAAAATCTTGAAACCCTGAAATACAGCTAAGTCTGAGACCCTGGAATCTGACTAAGTTTGAAATATGATAGGATCCTCCAAAACCTAGAATTTGCATTATAGCTCCTAGAGGTCCGAAACCACTCTCAAACATCCTGAAAGTATATAAATAAAATATAACTTAAAGTATAAGTTCCCTATCTAAATGTAAACTTAAACTTAAATGTTTATTAAATTTTTGTTGATTTCAACTATTTTTTCTGGCCATAACCCCTTGGAAATGCCCAGAAACACCCCATAAATGTCCTGTTAATGTCATTGACATTTTCGATACGTTTACGCATGTTTCTGGGATGTTTCTATAATGTACCTGTTACGTTTCTGGGGCAAATGTGGGGGGAGGGCATTTCTTGCAACACAGGAAACTGATTCACATAGTTTATTGTGCACCAGTGTTTCATGGGGATGCGCCCCCCCCAAAATCCCCATGTTTCCAAGACGGGGACGTCCCTGGGACGTGGGGAGGTCGGGGGAACGTCCCCTTGCTGGACCTCCACT